>ML685788.1:13825492-13837306 GCA_007922175.1 Pelusios castaneus | reverse complement strand
GGGGGCGGGGCCACGCCCCGGCACAGCCCTCCAATCAGCACCACCCCCACCGCCTCCCGGCCAATGGAAACCGGCGGTGGCTGCGTCTCTGCCAATGGCGAAGCAGCAGAGGGCTTCGCATCTTCGCTCGATGGGTTGAGAGGGAGGGGCTGTGCATCTGGAGCCAGGAATAGACGCGGGGGGGAGGGGACACACATCTGGAGCCAGGAATAGACGCGCGGCGGGGTCACATCTGGAGCCAGGAATGGATGCGGGGGGGCGGGGCACATATGGAGCCAGGCCGGAGAATGAGCGCGGCGGGGGGCACATGTAGAGTCAGGAATGGACGCGGGGAGGGGGCTCATCTGGAGCCCGGCATGGACGCGGAGGAGGACACGTCTGGAGCCAGGAATGGACGCGTGGGGAGGGGACACACATCTGGAGCCAGGAATGGACCCGCTGGGGGCACATCTGGAGAAGCGCCGCCGCCAACTGTAAGAACACAGGCGGAGAGGCAGAACATCCGGAGCAGCAACATTGCGCAGACGCGTTAAGGGGTCGGGGGTGGGGCTTCACATCTGGAGGACCGCCGTGGCGCAGATGCATTAATGGGGTGTGGTTTTCACAGCTGGAACAGCCCTCCGTCGGCTGTGTGAAGTGGTGGGGAGGTGTCACATCTGAAGCAATCCCATTGCACAGATGCATTAATGGGTGGGGGGGAAGTGTTTAACATTTGGAGCATTGCCCAAATGCATTAACCGACCTAGCACATCTGGGAACTGATCTGGTCTGCTTCAGTGGGTGAGGTGGATCTAGGTAATGTGATGGGAAGGCACTGGACCGCTTCGAAGGGGGCACAGATGTGGGAATGAGGATTGCAGGTGTGGAGAGAACAATTCAGAGAGCTGGTCTGGAAAGTTCCGTGGCAGATCATCCCCAATGGTTATTCTTTTAAGTTGTTGGGCTCTTCATGCTCCCCTCTTTGTGGGATAGGAGCTATGGGATGGGCTGGTACCTCTGCAGGCGATTCCCCTTCAGGAAATAGGGCTTCAAAGAGCATAAAGTTCTGAGTTAACAGTAATTGTGAGTACAGGGGTAAGTGTCTTTTTCAACTCATTCTCTTTTCATGCACCCTCATCCCCACCCACCTGTCCCATTCCCTTTGCTCCATCCTGAAGTGTCTCCCATCTCCTTGCTCTTCCCCCATATTTTCCTTCCCCTGCCTCCTCCGTTACCCCAACCCCTGCTAACCCAGATGTCTCCCTCCTCCTCCTCACCTCCATGCTTTCACCACCTCCTCCTATCTGCCTCCTCATTCCCGGCTACCTCAATCCCTTGTCCCCTCATTCAGCTCTCCTCTGCTCCTCACCTTTGCTACTTCCTCCCGTCTTCCACTTATTCACACTCACCCTCTTGCCCTCACCTTCTGCCCTTCTATCTTCTCACCTGTTCCCTCAGCCCCTGCTTCCTTATATCCACATATCCCTCAAGCCTTGCCGCCATCTCATTCATAACCAACAACTTTCCTCCCCCTTCCCTCACCCCTTGGCCCCCTCAACCTGCCTACACATCAGCACCATCCAAAGTGCATTGACTACTTTTCAGCTTCAAGAATCTGAGCAGTACATCAGCATAAATCCTGAATAATTCCAAGGAAGTCAACTTTCACTCGTGTAAATGAAATCTGAAGCTGGCCCAGTGTGAATTACTGTAAATAAATGAAAGGGGTGCAATTTAAAAGTGGTTCTTCTATGGAAAGCAAATGTGAAGTGTGGGCCACATCTTCTGGGGAACAACCTCATGGCCATACAGAAGGCTGGCCCAAGGGTTTTTGGCACCCTAGGCAAACTATGACTTTGATTCTGCCCCCCCGTCCATTTTCTAAGAGATAATATATTCATATATTTTTTCAAATAGATAAAAAAAATTCAGTTATGTCTAATTTGGTGCCCCTCAAAGCCTGGTGCTCTAGGCAACCGCCTATTTCACCTATGTGGTTGGGTGGACCCTGGCCATACATAAAAACACCCTTCCCTCCATTGTGTAATACCGCTGACAAGATCCACTACAGCTCCATCGTGTGGTGCATATGGTCTGTGACAAACCAAAGGGCGATTCACATGTATTTGGTGATGACAGATCCTAGCACATGAATGTGAGTTCTCAGTGGCCTCATCTGACAACCTGTAAAGCTCATTCTGAGCAGGAAAAGTGTCATACATGTACGAAATACATTCAGACGCTCAGGTGTGTTTTGTTCATATTGCATCTAACACGGATTCGCACACAGGATCTAGCAGCTGTAATAGTCTGAAGATCACACAGTGAAACAACGGACGCTAAGGGCATGCAGCGTTTCCCCATGGGTACTCAGCACCTTGCAGGATTGAGCCCCAATACAAGACTTTCTTCAGCTTTTCAGTGATAGATTCCAGATCCCAATGCTGGGAATTACATTATTTTAAGTGGACACCTTTAGCTTTTTCATACTAGATGTCCCACTCTCGAAAAGACTTTTTTTTTTTTATGTTTCAAATGAAAATTATACTTCAGGACAGAGTCCTGATTTGGTTTTTGTCTGGGACTGATCTCAGGGGTTCCCACTGAAACAAGGATTGTTGCCATTAACAATGATAGCAGGATTAGACTATTGCTTGATTTATTTTAACAGAAAAACCTCCATGTTAGAACTGGAGAAAGGTGGCGATTGGTAGCCTGGAGATCAAAGTCCTCAATTTATCCACAGGGGGGGTGCAGGATAAGTGCTAGCCGTGCACACGTCCCACACAGTCTGTTTCAACAATTCACCTCAAAACCGACCCAAGGAATAGCCGAAAGTGGATGTAAGTCTCCCTGCCCCATTCAACACTTGGTCTGCTGGCTTCTTTGCTGAGACTGACGACAAGTACCGGTTGCAATGTTGAATATTGTGATGTGATTTGCACTGAGAAATGGACAAAGACCTACTGAATATATTTAATAGATAGATTTTTGGTACGTCTCAGTTTCCCTCCAGACATTGCATTATGATGCACAGAATGTAAAGGTTAAAAAACTGCCCCTGGGACAGATCAGTTGACATGAGTCAGTTCAAGTTGGAAGGGTATATTGAAGGGGGGTACCAGAGGGTCAGTTCTGGGTTTAGTTCTGTCAAATATCTTCATCAGTGATTTAGATAATGGCATGGAGAGCACATACATAAAGTTTGCAGATAATGCCACGCTGGGAGTGGTTGCAAGGGATCTGGAGAACAGGATTAAACTTCAAAATGATCTGGACAAACTAGAGAAATGGTCTGAAGTAATGAGGATGAAATTCCCAAGGACAAATGCAAACTTCTCCACATAGGAAACTGCACACATACAAAATGGGAAATGACTCCCAGACAAGGAGTACTGCAGAAAGGGATCTGCAGACCATAGTGGATCACAAACTAAACAGGAGTCAACAATGTAACATTGCTGCACAAAAGGCAAACATCATTTTGGGATGAATTAGCCAGAGTATATAAGCAAGACATGAAAAGCCATTCTTCCGCTCTACTCCTTGCTGATTAGGCCACATGACGTTCCAGGAAAAATGTGGACAAATTGAAGAAAGTCCAGAGAAGAACAATACAAATAATTAAACGTCTAGAAAAAATGACCTATGAGGGAAGATTGAAAAAAATTGGGTTTGTTTATTTTGGAGAAGACTGAGGGTGTGGGGGCATGATAATATTTTTAAGTACATGAAAGGTTGTTACGAGGAGGGAGAAAAATTTTTTCCCCTTAACCTCTGAATAGGACAAGAAGCAATGGGTTAAATTGCAGTAAGGGTGGCTTAGGTTGGACATTGGGATAATTAGGGTAGTTAAGCATTGTAATAAATTGCGTAGGGAGTTTGTGGATTCTCCATCACTGGAGATTTTTAAGAGTAGTTTACACACACACTTATGGCTCTTGGTCCTTGACTTATGGCAGGAACAAGCATTATCTAGACCATATTGTGGCATGAAAGAGTTGTCAAAGGTCTGATTGAAACCAGATCAGTGGAGGCTCCAGAACTGATTGGACAACTGACACTTATCCATAAGAAATTCTAGCAGGCAGAATGTGAACTCAGCATGAGTCAGCAGAAGGAGAACAATGGACCAAGAGGTGACAGGAGGCTAGGATAAGTCCTGATCTTTGGAGAAACACATGGGATCATCTGGGACTGGGAGACAAAGGGACAGGGGACAAGAGGGGCAAATGATGTTTTCTTCAGAAGCATGGCTCAAAGAAGTCCTGACTCATCCATAATGAACCTCTCTATGCAAGGACTTCCTGATGTTGCATTCCAGTTAGCTAATTAAACTTACTCTGTTTTGAAACAGCTGCCAGGTGTCCCTGCACTGCAAAAATTTGCTGAGTAGTACTGGTTCCTGAAAAACATAAAAATCTCTGACCAGGATTTTCTGGGCAGCGCTGATGGTGGGTGAAACAGGAGTGCTGGAGACTCAGTTTCAGAAAGGTTCAGTCCACATGGTCTTTCTTAAGGAAGATTGGGAGACACAGAGGGTTCTGGCACATTGAATAGGTTCCTCCAATGGACTGATTAAAATCTGGGGCATAACCCAGATCTTGTAGATCTGTGATGTACCTTAAATATAATCATGCCAAGGAAATCCTTTACCATTCCCTTATCTGGTACTGTATGCCATGCTCTTCAAGTAAACTTGATTAAAAGCCACTCAATAGTTACAAATAAATACGTTCCTGCATGAGAAGACAATATAGAAGAGAGCATTGAAACATACTGATGCACTGTAGTATATCTATTGAAATGTCTTTTTAGCAATGGTTTTATTTGAAGAACGAACAAAATAGCATTAAAACAGGGCAGAGATGTAAATAATTAAATAGATTGCACTTAAACACTAAAGAAGCATCCATTTGCAGATGCTGCAATAGTGAACCAGATGTATAGATCCAGGAGTAGTTGTGTGTTTGAAAAGTTATATGTGAAGCTGAATACATTCATAGTAAATTATTTGTTTGCCTAATTTGCCTCTTTAAATGTTTGCAAATGGTTTGAGAAAAGATAACTCTTTCCTCAAATTTGTGAAAGGTTCTTAGTCCAAAGCTCTTGTGTGAGCAGTTTGTTACCAGTAGTCCATCTTTGAAATTTGAGCTGGTTTTAATTTTGTCTGGAAACACAGGTCACCGGCACAGGACATTGCTTCTGTTCCCTGACTGGATTCAGATAAAGAATGGATCAACCTCTAGTACCTGTGGTTCTTTGAGATGTTGTCAGTGTGGATTCAGTGTAAGTGAGCACGTCTCCTTCGTGTGCACAATCAGATTTTTTATGAATAGTAGTGTCCGCTGGCCCGATATCCACCTTGTACGAGGACACGGTAGGTACAAGCCTCCCTCAGTTCCCTTACAATCCAAAGCCTGTGTTGTGAGGTGTTAGTGAAGATAGTACTATATCATAGTCAGGCCTCTTTGCCTTTTCTGCATTAGAACTTGTGGTTTGTTCGCTCTTTTGAGAGCTGAGATCTTCAATATGTAGTTGTTTGTGAATTACAACCTTATTGACAAGTTCCAGAGGGCAGCCGTGTTCGTCTAATTCAGCCAAACAAACAGGCACTTTTAAAGACTAAGATTTATTTATCAAATGAGTTTTCATAAATAAATTTGTTAGTCTTAAAAGTGCTACAGGACTCCTCGTTTGTTTTACAACCATACGGACATATATAAACAAGGAACAAAGACACTGTGTGTTGCTTCTGCCTATTTTACAGCCTGAGATAAAACAGGAAGGTTGCTCTGAAGAGTAATGGCACAGGCTAAAATACAGAAGCTCCTTCAACTCATACCTGTGGCGTTTCTTCTTTTTAACAGATTCCTCTCCTCAAAATGTTCCCTGTTTTAATAAAGCAGCCCATACAGCAAGCAATATCCAGATTTAATTTGCCTTAGGATGTGTGTCAGGCAGAGTTTATTGAGTTTATCTAGCATCCACAAGCTATTTAGCATCCACAAGTTATTATTTAGCTATTGAGTTTATTTAGCATCCACAAGATTTCTAGGCAAATTAGTTATATAAAAATCAATGAGTTAATATATGCACAACACTTTGAAGTGCTAACTACGAGCTTAGTGTTCAGGATTGCATCTTCAGAAAATCAAGCCATTCTTTGTGCAAGCACAGGCTGTGTCTGCAATATTTGCACCCATCATTCATTTTGTTGGTACAAGTATTCACATCTGACGAAGTGGGTTATAGCCCACAAAAGCTTATGCTGAAGAAAATCTGTCAGTCTATAAGGTGCCCCAGGACTCCCGTTGTTTTTTAAGTATTCACACACTTATTTCATGAGCCCAAAGGGAGGCAAGGGCCCTCTTGAAAAATTTATTCATAAATGTTTTTTGCAAATAGTCACTAGGTGGCAGCATGAGCTCAGCCACTGTGCGATCAGTGAGGGAAAGGTTCCTGAACCCTGACGGTCACGGAAAGCTGGTCTACGCACAGAAGGGGAGGAATGCTAAGGTGACTCAATGCAGTGACTTGCCCTGGGCTTAATGTGATTCTGCACCAAGATTTGTCAGCATCCAACCAAACCCAGCATGAATATTAACTGGAAACAAACCTCTTCTGGGTAAAATCCACACCACTCGTTATATTAATGCAATGGTATAAAGTTCTGGGTTTATCAATTAAAAGGCCATCTCTTGAGGGAAAAGTTGGGAACTGGGAATAGAAGATGTCTGATAGAAGTCAAATTCTCAGACTCTCTGAATACCATGCTTTGCCCATAGCTATGGACCTATCTATACAAGGCACTTCCAAAGATGCTAGACCTATGGAGGCCAAAATCAGTCGGTGTAAATCAGTGGCAATTCCTCTTGGTTTCAGGGAGATTGCACTCACTCACATGAGGGAATATAGTAGTGCCCCTCTTTACAGAAGGGAAAAAGGGTCTGGAGAGCTACCAACTAGTCAGCCTCGCCTCAGTCCCTGGAAAAATCATGAAGCAAGTCCTCAAGGAATCCATTTTGAGGCACTTGGAAGAGAGGAAGGTGATCAGAAACAGTCAGCAGGGATTTACCGAGGGCAAGTCATGCCTGACCAACCTGATTGCCTTATGATGAGATGAGTGGCTCTGTGGAAGCAAAGCTTTTGATACAGTCTCCCACAGTACTTTTGCCAGCAAGTGAAAGAAGTATGGGTTGAATGAATGGACCATACGGTGAATAGAAAGCTGGCTGGATTGTCAGGCAGTGATCAACGGCTCGATGTCTAGCTGGCAACTGGGATCAAGCAGAGTGCCTCAAGGTCAGTCTGGGGCCGGTTATGTTCAACGTCTTTATTAATGAGATGATGATGGGGTGGATGGCACCCTCTGCAAGTTTGTGGATGACACTAAGCTGGGGGGAATGCTAGATACACTGAAGGGCAGGGATAGGATACAGAGTGACCTAGACAAATTAGAGGATTAGGCCAAAAGAAATCTGATGAGGCTTGAGAAGTGTAGAGTTCTACACTTAGGAATCCGATGCACTGCTGCAGACTAGGGACTGACTGGCTAGGCAACAGTTCTGCAGAAAACGACCTGGGGTTACAGTGGGCAAGAAGCTGGATATGAGTCAGCAGTGTGCCCTTGTGCCAAGAAGAACAGCATATTAGTAGTAGGACATTGCCAGCTGAATGAGGAACATGATTATTTCCCTCTACTCGGCCCTAGTGAGGCCAAACCTGGAGCCCTGTGACAAGTCTGACAGCCCATCCCCCAAAGGAGGTGGACAAATGACAAAGAGTCCAGTGGGCTACAGCACGACTTATGAGGAGAGGCTGAGAGACCTAGGCTTACTGAGTCTGCAGAAGAGAAGAGTGAGGGGGGATTTGATAGCAGCCTTCAACTACCTGAAGGCAGGTTCCAAAGAGGGTTGAACGGCCTGTTCTCACAGATAACAGAACAAGGAGCAATGGTCTCAAGCTGCAGTGGAGGAAGCCTAGGTTGGATTTTAGGAAAAGCTTTTTCACTAGGAGGATGCGAAGCGCTGGAATGGATTGCCGAAGGAGGTGGTGGAATCCCAGCCTTAGAGGTTTTTAAGGCCCGGCTTGACAAAGTGCTGGCTGTGATGACTTAGTTGGGGTTGGTCCTCCTTTGAATAGGGGTTGGATTAGATGACCGACCTCTTGAGGTCTCTTCCAATCCTAATCTTCTATGATTCTATGAATGAATCTGGTTGCACCTTGTAGTTCTGCAAGCTGACTTTTACTTTCAGTTGTCAAAGTGCAGATAATTCTTTTTATGTATTTCAGTTTGTGCATACAAGGAAGGTAATATTTTCAAGTAAAAAGACTGCAAATGCCGTCTCTAGAGGATGTAGAACCAGGATCGGTTACTCCTACATTCCCCTCCTCACAGCCCCACTGCAGGTGGGTGTATTTGGGATGGGGATGCTCATGTCCAGAAAGGGAGAGGCTGGAGCACAATATGTTTTGGCTATTCCCAGTTGGTGCACACTTCATAAAGAACCTCTGCCAGCTGAGACAAGTTAGAACAGCCTGGAGGCATCTCTAAGATGCTGGGACAGAGAATCAAATATTTATAGTTAGCCACCTGATAGCCCACCTACTCTGCTGCATTCAGCAGAAGCCAACAGCTGTCGAGAACCTAATCCTCAACCTTCAGGTGGGAAAAAAAAAAAAAAAAAAGGTAAAGGCAAGAAGACAACACACCAGCTTTCCCCACAGCTCAGCCATTTGTGATGGGGATGTTCTCCAACTATGAATGTTCTGTGACTTTCCCTCTCTCCCTGCCACCCACTGTACAGGTTTCCATGTGTTGTGTTACCATTTACAGTATTGATGTTGATGCACTATCTACCTGGTTCAGGAACTTCAAGGCCTTTGTGTGGCTTTCTTGCTCTAGGAATTTCCCAAATAAATCCCTGCCAGAGTCCATTGATTCCAGGAAGTAATACTTGCATTGATATCAGTTTTCCATTCCAGCTGATTGAATCATTTCAGAGCCTGCATACAACAGAGAGAGCATCAACATTCTATTCCATTCATCTTCTCCGATCAATGAGAAATTCACCAGTATAGGGTACCCAAGGAAACACGACAATCACCCAAGCAGGACTGACATCAGACAGATATACATGCCAGTATCGTAACTTCTAAAATAACATTGAGCTGGGACTTCGGGAGGATTGTATTTGGTAAGCAACTAAATCTCTTTCAGTAATAAACATGACCAGATTGTTTTAAGTCCTGCAGTCCTCACTGAGGCAAAATTGCCATTGGGCTACATCCTGAAAGGTGCTGAGCACCTGACAATGCCATTGACTTCAACAAGAGCTTTGCCTGTGATATGGAAGGAGTGAAGACAGAAGGGTCTGACTCATCATTCTGTCTCTTTAGGCTGTCTCTTTTTTTTCTTCCGCAAAAGCCAGAGAGCAGGTGATTTGACCCTGGAGTTGGTCTGGAAATTTTTCAGACCATCTGGTAGTAGGTATTTTGGTCATGTTGTCCCACAGGCTATAGAGACCAGGTATCAGCACTCTGTAGGGCAAAGAGCAACATGCAGATAGATAAAGCAGAGATTGAGCAATCCAACACTGCAGAGGCTGGGTGTGCCAGGTCAGAGGTTAGCAGAAAATAAGCAGAGGGGAGAAGGGGGCTAAAGAATACTTAAGAATCACCAATTCACAAGAGAGAGAGAGGGTGGCAACTGATCAGTGATACATGCTATGAAATGAGAATTGAACAGGGCCAGTGTACAGCCAGCCTGTGGAACTCCCTGCAGCTGGAAACTACCAAGTTAAATATTGTAGCTGGGCTTTAAAGGGAGAAGGAAAATTGTTTGCCAACAACAACATTTGTAGATTGGTGTCTAAAAATTAGGGTAAGTTTCAGGGGAGGAGAAGTTGGAACGGGCTCCAACTCCCTCAAACTTCAAGTAGAGACTACTGGCTGAAGCAGGAAGTTAGACACGTTATGTTTGTAACGTGGCAAGTTACGAGTGCAAAGCATTCCACTGCAGGGGTGTAATTTACAGAGCTGTTAGGGGATAAATATGTGCACTAAGGGACAGTGGCAGTGTGCAGGGAGCAAAGGTTAGAGTAGGGGACAAAACAGAGTGAACATGGTTCACTGCACCCAAATATGATCCAGATACATTTACATTTCACTTCTGTAAGTGGCAGCCTTTGTTACAATGATCCCTTAGCCAGCCTTTTCAGAAAAGCTTATTTTACCTTCCACCAGCTTTTTACAGAAGCATCTTTGCGCTTTCTCCCATACTGCATAATATGCATGGAAAAAATTCCCCTATAGAATCCATATAGCCATTGCCTTCTTTTTCTGCAAATGCCTTCTTAACTCACCTCTCTCACGCTGCCTACAAAACCCACCTGGCTGATAATATTTAGGCAGGTAGCAAGCTACTGTTATTATAACTGACTGGCTTCTTACATCTCCAAATTGTGGTAAGAACTTATTCCTTCCCTCCCTCCTCCACTCTGTGCTCTTCTTTGTCTGAAGTTACATCTGGTCTGCTTTATTGCAACTCTTTCCAGCTGAGCCTATCTCTTACTATACATCTGTACAGTGCCTAGCACAATGGGCCCTGACCTTGCTAAAATTTCTAGTGACCAACTGCCGTACAAATAATAAACAAGTCAGTACTTTGCAGTGAAAAGTATTTGCAGTTTTTATCCAAATGCAGCTTGACCCTTGCTAGAGAGCAGTTAAGAGTGTAATTTCAATCAGCAGATCTTCTTAAGGTCTGCTGGCATGATACAGATGCCCTCTGCCCAAAGCTAACAGCACCCCAAAGGCTGGACTGCAGAAAGAGGTAAGAGGTGCAGAACTGGAGATTCTGGAATCACTGAAAAAGAGGAAGTGTCCAAATGGGAGATCTTTTGCCATGCTTTGGCACAGGTCTGAGCCTGGGAAAAGAATATACTGGGAAACAGGGTGTTCCTGTGTTGCTATAGTGGAGTTGTGAACTGGGAAGTAGACTGGACACGAAGGGAACACAAGTGTGATCTCTGTAAAACAGATCTGAATAAGCTATTCTCTTTGCTTTTTTCTTTTTATATTAATATTTTTTCACTCTTTGTATTTTTTTTCCTTGTTCAAGCTAAATAGTAAGAATGTGTGCTTTATTGAATTAGAAATAGAGCTGGTTAGAAATGGGAATTTTTCCATGGAAAAATTCAGTGAAATATTGAGGAAAATGAAAAGTTTTGAACAAAACCAAAGTAAAACAAAAATTAGCACCCTCCTCCAACAAAAAAATATTCTAGAAAAGCAGATACTTTCTGCAAAAAAATTTCATGTGGTTGATAACCCAATTTTCTACTAAATATGTTTTGACAAAAAAATTTGGATCAACCTTAATAAAAAGTCCTGCTATACTCTCCTTTTCTTGGAGAAAGAACCAGAATTCAGCTCCCTTTAAAAAGACTATCTACATCTCAATACCTACCCAGAGCAGTTTTCCAGAACAAAAACTCTTTAGGAGGATGAAGATGCAGAATGGGAGAGTAAATAAGCCATAAGGGCAAGCCTTGGTCCTCTTGCATTTTGTAGAAATGTTTTGATCTCTAGAGATGTAAGCTCAAGCCACAACATTCAGATCCAGATCTGGATCCAGAATTCTTTGTCCAAACCCAGATGCACAAGGAATGCAAAATTCACCAACAATTACAGATAAAAGTCAGAAATATTTGAAGTCTACAAACTTGTTAGTGTACTTTTGCTATTGAAATTTAAAACTTTTGGTAAGAAAGAAAGAAAGAAAGAAAGAAAGAAAGAAAGAAAGAAAGAAAGAAAGAAAGAAAGAAAGAA
>ML685788.1:13772034-13825482 GCA_007922175.1 Pelusios castaneus | reverse complement strand
GAAAGAAAGAAAGAAAGAAAGAAAGAAAGAAAGAAAGAAAGAAAGAAGCTTCATAGTCTGATTTTTTAATTCTTCCTCTTTTCAAAGTCTGAGGTTTGAACATTCATGAACAGTTGACTGTTTGAATCGGATAATGCAATACCTGTTCCTCTGGCTTAACGTTACAATATTTCCCACACCGCAGGATTGCTTCACATTATTCTATAAGGCAGTGTCATTTTCTCTGCAGTGCTGGATCTTCTTTACTGAAACAAAGGACACTCCCACTTCCCTTAATTATATGTTTTGTTTTAAATTGCTATCCTTTATTCTGAGCATGAATCACCAGCTTGTAAACAGGTAAATGTGGGAGTAAAAGGGAAAATATAAATTTGATTCCCAAGGTGGGTCTTTAATTAAAATGGGCATGAGCATTTATGCTTACTTCCCAAATTTACCATGCCCCTTCCAGGTCAATTCCATTTAATACATTAATAAATCATTGTATCCCAGGCCTTTATGCATATGTATCTCACTTTTCCCCCATTCATTTTAAATACAACTTTGAGAGCATAAATTCCATATCTCTTGTGTACACTGAGAGTTGCAACATAGCACATAAGGCAAATGTATCAGGCCAAACTTTAAGGCCATCATCCCTGTGCGGGGAGGGGAAGTCTGGATGTACCTGGCACTTCTAATCACTGCCAGTCACACAGTTCGAAGCAATGCCATACCCTGCTTTGAGCCCAACACAGCAAGCTCTTTGCATACAGTCGCAAACTGGTTCTGAGTGCCTCTGTCTGGGATGGTTTTACCTGCCGGTATGATCAAGTCCATAGGACACTGGATCGGTAACAAGATCTGGCTTCTGTTCCTGTTGAGCTCTACCCCTGACCTGATGTGTGACCTTGGTCAAATCACTTAATGTCTGTGCCTTAATTTCCCAAGAGGTTCAACACTCACCCAGCTTTGCCAAGTACTTTGAGAGCTACAGGTGACATTGACAAGTCTCAGATGCAAGGGACCCAGCCCATCTGGCCACTTGCTTGCCCCCGGGGCCAAGTGGATGCTGCTGGGGCTGCCCTGGTTTGGGTTGGGGAGGGAGGGGAAAAGGGCTGGAATCCGGGGAAGGAGGACCGGGTGGTGCGGATCCAGTGGCTGCTTTTTCCTCCTCTACAAGGGCAGAGTGGATGGGGAGGCGAGCAATGGGGAGAGATTGAAGGGTTTTTCAGGCTCAGGGGCGGAAGCAGCGTCTCACCCTGTCTCTCCTCGGATCCCACGTCCAGCACCATCCCCTGCAGATGTGAGCACAGCTGGGAAGACCAAGGGCTAGGTGAGGAACCCCTCCCCTCGGGAGCGAGCCCTGCGCTTATGAATGACTCGCTCCGGGCCACACACCCCGGGAGGAGCCCGCCGCCCCCAGCGTGCCCCGTGTGGCAGGCAGGCGGCCAGCTAGTGACGCGCCTGTTGCCATGGGCTGCACCGCCCCTATAAATACCAGCCGAAGGCAGAGACTTCAGGACTCGGGACCCAGATGCTCCGCAACAGCCACCGCGCCAGCAGCTGAGCCGGCCCAGGGGGGCAGCATCGCCGGAGCCCCCTCGGACAGCTGGAGCCCGTGGCTTGGGAGGGGGCCTGCGCTGTCTCCTCCTCCCCGCACCCCCCCTTTGCTTTCATGCAACGCCTGGTGGCCTGGGAGCCAGCATGCCTCCCCTTGCAGCCGCCCGCCTTTAAACCCATGGACGTGGCCAACTTCTACTACGAGGCGGACTGCCTGGCGGCGCTGAGCAAGCTGCACCCGCGGGCGGCCGGCGGGCGCCCCCCGGGGGAGCCGAGCGTGGGCGAGCACGAGCGAGCCATCGACTTCAGCCCCTACCTGGAGCCCCAGCCGCCGTCCGCCGCCGCACCAGCCGGGGGCCCCTTCGAGCCGGGCGGCGGGGGCCCCGATTTCCTCTCCGACCTGCTGGCCGACGACTACAAGGCGGGCGGCGGCAAGAAGGCCGAGTACGCCTACCTCAGCCTAGCCCGGCACGGCCCGCCCCACAAGCCGGCCGGGCTGCTGGGCGCCTTCCCGCCGCAGATGGTGGAGACCAAGGTGGAGCCGCTCTTCGAGTCGCTGGAGGCGTGCAAAGCGCCGCGCAAGGAGGACGCGCCGTACAGCGCCGTGCGCTCCTACCTCGGCTACCAGGCGGTGCCCAGCGGCAGCAGCGGCAACCTCTCCACCTCGTCCTCCTCCAGCCCGCCCGGCACCCCCAGCCCGGCCGAGTCCGCCAAGGGCCCCTACGCAAAGGGCAAGTCCAAGAAGAGCGTGGACAAGCACAGCGAGGAGTACAAGCTGCGCCGCGAGAGGAACAACATCGCCGTGCGCAAGAGCCGCGACAAAGCCAAGCTGCGCAATCTGGAGACGCAGCACAAGGTGTTGGAACTGACGGCGGAGAACGAGCGGCTGCAGAAGAAGGTGGAGCAGCTCTCGCGGGAGCTCAGCACCCTCAGGAACTTGTTCAAACAGCTGCCCGAGCCCCTGCTGGCCACATCCGGCCACTGCTAGCCCCACGCTGAGCCGTACTGGAGGGGATCGGGGCGGGGAAGGGGCTGCAGTGGGGGGAAATGGGGGGGCTGCTATTCCCTCCTCCGCTGGATGAGGACAAGACATGGGGAGAGACTCCAGGGGTCGGTTTGGTTTGTGTGTGTCTTTCCTTTGCCATCTGCTGGGAGAAACTTCCGCCACAGCCTGTGTGTTTCTCCTAGGAAGGGGGAGCCCCTTGTGGAGGAATGACAGTTGCAGATGATCATTTTTTTTACGGGACAACTCCAACGCCCCCGCTCCCCCATGTCGTATCTCGGCAGAGTTTGTTGAATGTTAGTGTTATTTAAACTAGAGCGAGAGGGAGAGAAAAAAAGCAGAGAGTGATGCAATATCCTTTATACATGGCTGGGAATGCTGTGTACACATGATGCAATCTCGTGTAACTGTCAGTCATGGATTGAGTAATCTGTTAAAGATGTTCCTGCGGGTTTTTTGTTGGTTTTTTTTATGATAAAGAACAATCTATTTCTATAAGAAAATACATATGTATATTTTGGGAATCTATGCATTCTTGCTACATTGGAAGCATTAATGAACCATTTTAATAAACTTTATGGCTAGGAAAAAAGAAACTTGTTTTATTTTAAAGCAAGAGGGAACTCAGTTTAAATGCGAGCTAGAACTGGCTGTGTCAGGAATCAGGGCTTTTTGTTGGCCTTTTGACTTTTCTGTGACTCAGCAAATAAGTAGAGAACCAGGGGAGAGCAGACCTGGGAGATTCAACCTAGTTCCTGTGGCTGCCTCACTGAATTTCCTCTAATTCTGCCAGTTAAATGAATGTTGTTTGGGGTTTTTTCCAACACTCATAACACTCAACCTGCCAAGACCCAGATGTACCATCCAGACCAGGAAAAATGTTTGATAAAGTCCCTCCAAGCAAGGGACAAGGTTTAAAGCATGGGAGAGTGTGAGGAAAAGGAAAAAAGTAGACGAGGAAGTTTGAAATGAGGTGGGATTCTTTCTAGCTCAAGTTTTGGTACCCTCTTAGATTTGTGATTCAGTATTTCTCATCTCTGTGATTTACAGCAGTGACAAGCGATCACGTGGCATTTTTTAGTTGGATGGCAATACATTTTGGCCAGCAATGAGGGACCTCTCAGGTAACAAGGTCTAGTGAGTGAATACTTCTCTCTGTAATTTCCTACTGACGCGTCTTTTTAAAAAGTGATTCTAAAAGAAGCCGCTGATACAGTTGGTTTTTTGAAAGGGGGCTGTGTGTGTGTGTGGTGGAGAACAGGTCAGGTACATGGCTTAGATAAGGTATGGGAAGATGTATGTATGGCACCATAAGAACTTTGTGACAGAGGCCAGCAGATGTACTATATGGGACCTGTCCAGATCTGTGAGATGTCCAGATCTGTTGTGGCTTTCTGTATGCCTGTAATATGTTGTCAGAACTGAGAGCTGTTTATGTGCAGGGAGCTGGGTACAAGTCCTATTCAGCATTCTCCTGCATGCTAGGCCTACTGTATGCATGTCTGTCTTCTAAATCCAGATGTCAAAAAAGATCAGGAAAGAACTTCCTAACCCCTCTAACAGTGTGTTTTACAGCTGGGCACAAATGTTCCTTTTCTTTCTGGGTAGTGGATTGGAACTTGCAGTTTATTCTACTGTAAAGAACAGTAACTGGGAATAGCTATAGAGCAGCATTGATTTTGTTGTTTGATACTGATTTTGCTCCAAAAGGTGATTTAATGAGAGAATTGTTTTTCATTTTCAGTCACAGTGACCACATCTTCCTCAGGAAGAGAATACTCCCAGAGTCTTCAAGGGAGCTGATCAAGTAACTCTCCATTCATGCAAATCTCCTATAGCCTTCACTTGGAGCTATGCAAGAGTAAGATGTGTAGGATTAGACCCAGTACCTTTTGCTTTGTGGTTTGTACACAGTAGTTAAGGGGATTTTCTGAGCCTCTAGAATCAGGCTTTCTTGGGTTGTCTATTCAGCTGTCCTGAACTGTGGCAGGTCAGCTTCTTGCAGGCTGGCTGGATGTAAGGTCTTTGAATCTACCCAGTGATAGTGATTTCCACAACCTCCCAATACGACTTTTTCCACTAACGATTCTCCTACTTAAAAACTTGATCGTAATAGACCCTATTCTCCTCTCAGCAGTGAAGGCCTAATTATTACAGAGCACACTCGTAAGCGATGGTTACAAGTTACATAGAAGGACTGCTGGTTTTAGAGGTGTCTGAAGAGCAGGAAATATTCCCAGGAATATTCCTTATTTCATTTATAATGGATAAAATTTCCATCCAAATCTCTGTATAGGAGGATGGGGGGGGAGGGAACTGAAAAAGAAGATGTAGTAAAGACCCTAATATTTGTTTAAAATATCGTTATGAATCATTGGGCCAAATTCCTGCAGTGAAGTTTCACCAGAAATGGATGGGCTAACTTGTTCTTAAGCTTGGATTTGCTGTAATTTAACTGGGACCCAGACAGCTGTAATCAAGACAGATTACTATAAAGACAACATGGATTACTGCTACAGAATCGAACACCTCCCCTAACATGGACCAAGAATAACTCATTTGGGATATATCTGGGCAACACTGAGCTTTGGCATGGTAGCTAATACTGTCCCTAGTTTACAGACAAAAAATGAAGTAAAATGTTGTGATTTGCCATAGGCCCCAGAGGGTATCTGAGTCAAAGATAGTTGATTTCTACCAGGTCACCCTTGCCGACTGCAATGGAGTTGTGCTGGGGTAGGAGACAACCGAATTTCCCCATTTTTAGAAACAAAATATTCCTAATGAGAACCTCAAATCCCTATCATTTACATTCTGTTTCTAAAATGCTCTCATTCCACTTCTGAATTGCCTAGACCATTTGGAGTCAGTGGTATTTAATTCCACAACAAAAAATCCCTCCCTCAAAGTGTATTAAAAAAAGACTATAATTTAAAATATTAACTTTTAAGTAAGTTAGGTCTCTCTACTGGTCTTGACAAGTGTAATACATCATGGCACCTGGGTGTGTCAGATATTTTAGAACAGTTTTCTGCACTTCTGATGCTGTATGCTGTTGCTTCACATTCTAAAAATGCTTACTTCACATTGCCTTTCATTAGCTACCCCTGGAATTTACAGCACTAGGGGTTATTGTTAAAAATTACCCTTGTTTGTGTCTATTAATATTTTTTTCCTGTGTTGCACTAACAAACACAATCTTACAAATGATAAACATGCACAAAAGGATTATTGGAAGAGTCAGTTGTATAAATTGATTTTAATAGTAACAGGTTTGTCTTCCTGAAATCTTGGAATAGCCATTGAATTTCTAAAACACAAACCAGGAGGCATGTATACATGAGGCAATATATATACATCCTAGAGTTTTGGTGAGTGAGATTTAAACTTGGATGCTGAAACTCAAAATAATCCCAAGTGTCAGGAAGCCAGTTTATGCCTCGTCACTTATATTTGAAACTTGCAGGATCCAGTTACCTCCTTGCAGCTCAGGCAGTCACTCACAATACAAAGTGAGCGTAGAACAGTGGTTTTCAAATTTAAGGTCGGGACCCAGTACTTGGTCGCAGGCCCTAGGTTGCAGCATCCCCTGTGCTTCCGCCAGAAGACTGAAATGCATTGCTCAAAGACATAAGTGTTGGGTGGCAGGCTTAAATGACTTTTTTCATCTGGGTCCCAAGAACAAAAGTTTGAAAACCAGTGGGCTAGAACATGAGTTAATCAAAAGGGTGGGATTTGCATCCAGTTCGCGCTGATGTAAAAGCGAGTGACTACGTAACATATATAGGGCACGGATGGGTTGGGCCCTAACTTCTTTCGCTTCAGAGACGTCCTCGTAAACTTTAGAGCTGGATGAAATAATGCAAACAAAAACCCTATGAATTTTTAAATGAATTGTGTTTGCACCCTTTTATGTTTGCGTTGTGCAAATATTCAAGAGTTTGATCATAAAAAATGGCTGTGGTTCAAATGTGCATCCACTGATACAGCCACAAGTATTTGTGCTTAAAGTGCTTACCATCCAATCAGGGAACAAATCCAACACCACAAACATAATTTACTAATCACAACTAAACAAATCAGCTCAAATTTTGAATATCTCTGATCAGTCCATACAGTTTAAAAGAAAAGTAAAAAATCAATGTGTTGACAAGGTTGAATAAAATATATTTGAGGAAATTGTTCCTCCAACGGCACCTAGTCCCTGGACAGAAAAAGAGGTTCTATTCGCTTAATACATTTTCTTTTGCCAATTATTTGCTGAACTCTAAAGACACTTCATAACTAGAGCCATGGAAAGTGTTTACAATAGAATGTGAAACCATGCAAATTCCTTTGGCATTGGTACATATTCAGATAATATCTCTCAAAATGTTTCCTGAGGATATTGAATCTTTCAGGTGGCAGTGGGCTCCGTTTCAATCCAGGCAGGGTGGATGAGCACCAGTTTGCTCTAGGAACTGGTGCCCGATGTAAACACATAAACAGATTAGATACCATTTTGGATTGGCATCAAACTCATGTGAAATCTGTGGTCCCATATGGTCCTGGTGCAAAACTAGGTGAAACTGCAACACAGTTTCACTTTAAATTTCCGGGTAAGATTGAACCTGAAACTCAAAAGACAGTCTTAGGCCCAGGGGGTATATTTCCATGGGGACCAAAGCCAATGGAAATGTATTCATGAATTCCTCTGAAGTGAAGCCATTGAGTTCATCCTATTTCTCACTCTTCATCAGTATGATTCATTCACAGCCACCGTGCCTTTTGGGGACTGCCTGCTCAACTGTTTTCTATTTTTATTTTATTTGTATGAAAACTTTTGTTGCTCCCCTGAAAAAGTGGGTGATTACGCTAAGTGATACTCTGATAGCAGAAGGAAAATTCAACTCAGGCGTAAATGCTATTACTGGCACAAATGGAGGTGCCTCCATTTACTCCAGAGCTGAATTTAGACCCACCTCTTCTACTGGCTGCTACCAATTTCCCACAGAGCCACAATATTCTGATCTTTATCTGCTATCCACTTCCACGGGATGTGGGGCACTTGAATCCAGGAGTATTGGTCAGCCCACTAAAGGGACAGAATCTAGACAGAACTTTTGATCCACATTCTGGTTTTAATCTTCATCCTGTCCTGTCTCTTGCTTTCCTGTCTGTGGTATTTTTAGGGAACCTATCACACAGGTATCAAAGAACTTCCTCAAAGTTTGGGGGGAGAGAGGGGTTTGCATCTGGAGTTTTACTTAGGTCCCATGTTGTAATTTCATTAATACAATAAAAAAAATAGCCTCCACAAATCCAACGTATTCCCTATATACAATGCTCCTTAAAAACATAGACCTTTTGTGAACAGATCTGTTTGTGATTGGCTGTAACACAGAACAAGCCTGTGCACTGAGCCAATAAAAGTGAAGTGACAAAAAAAAAACAAAAAACAGGTCAGCGATACAGTTTACAGAGCATGATGGTTTCTGTCCCCCTTTAAAACCAGCATCACGGCTTGTTTATTTTCTATAAATACTTCAATTTACTAATATATTGCAACAGCAGATACTGAAGCCTGTCATGGGTACTTCATCAATATTGTCTCCAAATTACAGAAACAGTACATAGCAGTCTCTAAAAACATTATAAAACTCCCTTTAATTTATTACCTACTGCCAGCTGCTTCCAATGCTGGGCTAGCTGTGATCTGGGTCGGCAGGAACACGGGGAGCCTGATTTATTTTCTGTATCAGTGAGTGGAGAAGCACTGGTTTCAGAAATGAGAGTCACAGTGATGCACTGGGAAAATATTTCTGTGCAACATGATGAAACAATTACTTGGCTGAAGTAAATCGGGAAGGGAATTACAGGAATAAGAGAAAGTGCCTGGAGCCCATTCAACAGCCAAAGAGGAAAAGCGCTGTTGGCCAGCTAATAGAAAAGTTGTTTTGCTAAGTTTCCCAGCTGCCTGCCAAATAGTTCAGGTGGTGAATGTTTGTCATGCTGACTTGCTCCACTTCTAATCGTCTAGGTGTTTTTTTTCAGGTTGGTGAAATATTGGTTCTCTTTGCCATTGTGATGAGTTCCAGAGGGTAGCCGTGTTAAGCTGTAGATGGCAAAAACAAGGAAGTCCTGTGGCACCTGAAAGACTAACACATTTCTTTGAATTCCAAAGGGGTAGCCGTGTTAGTCTATTGTAGAAAGACGACAGAGTCCTGTGGCACTTTTAAAGACTAACAGATTTATTTATCGCATGAGCTTTCGTGGGAGAAAATCCCACTTCGTCAGACGCTTTGAAGATAGGAAAGTTACAGAGTGGGAGGAAATTAAATGCAGGGGAGTGTATGACATAGCTGTGATTTGTTATTCATCTGTTTCAACACAGCTATTAACAAGTCGTCAAGGGAGTGAGCAGGGAGATTGACAAATCACAGCTTCAAAGAGAGATTGCAGAACTCGAACTTATATGCAAATTTGACTCAGTTGTCTTGGGGTTAAACAGGGACTATGGATTTTTCTCGCATTACAACAAGTGATTTGACCTCCCCCTCCTCTATGTGCTGTTCCCCAGTGTTTTGAATCCTAACACCTATTTTGATTTGCTGTTACAGCCTGACCTGATGCTATGTCATACACTCCCCTGCATTTAATTTCCTCCCACTCTGTAACTTTCCTATCTTCAAAGCGTCTGACAAAGTGGGATTTTCTCCCACGAAAGCTCATGCGATAAATAAATCTGTTAGTCTTTAAAAGTGCCACAGGACTCTGTTACATTTCTTTGAGTATTTCATGGGCTGCAACCCACTTTCTCAGATGCATCTAATGAAGTGCGTTGCAGCCCATGAAAACTTATGCCTGAAGAAATTTGTTAGTCTTTAAGGTGCCACAGGATTTTCGTTCTTTTTGCCACTGTGGGCTTTTTAGAAAACAAAAAGCCAAAAAGCTCATCTAGAGTACGATTCAGAAGATACTTAAAATTGGGTTCACTATAAGCACATGAGTAGTCACCATGAAGTCAAGGGACCAGCTCACTGCACAATTATTAGTGGAACTAAAGCAAAGTCATGTTTCAAGAGGGATTTAGTCTAGCAGTGGTACCAGGGGGCTCAAGAATGCAAACTGCTCACGTCTTCTTACACTTAAAACTCAAGGGTGTCAGTATGTAAAGAGAGCTCACTGCATGCTCAACGAAGATCACAGACTCATAGAAACTGGAAGGAACCATGGGAGGTCATGAGTCCAATCCCCTGCACTCCTGGCAGACCAAGCACCCTCTTAAACCAGCCCTGACAGGTGTTTGTCTAACCTGCTCTTAAGAAATTCCAATGATGGAGATTCCACAACCTCCCTAATAGAATCGTAGAATCAATCTTTGATCATTCTGCAACTTTGCCCACCACTTTACTCAATACTAATGAGCCAGAGTGGCATTGAACTTTCCTGCGCTTCAAGATAAGCCTGTGTTCAAATAAGTTGCTGCATCTAGTTCCAGAAAAGCAGAATGGAAGGCAAAAGACTAATATAACTGTATATGTACACAGTGTCCACTGGACATGCTGTGTCCCCGGACACTTATATGTCTACACTGGCAAGTTAGTTCCAATTAAGGAAGCTTAATTCGAATTAACTAAAGCCATGGCTACACTAGGCTTTCATTAGTTCGAATTAAGGGCTTCCTTAATTTGAACTAATAAGTTTGAATAGCCTATTTGAACTAAGGGTTAATTTGAACTAGTTAGTTCTAATTAACCAATGTGGCCATGTTAATTCGAACTAGTTGCTTAGTTCAACCTAACCAGCACATTGAGCTTAGTGCAACTGACGAATTCGAACTAAGCAAGTGCCCTGCATGGCACTTGCTTAGTTCAAACTAAAATTCCAGTGGGGCCATGCTAGTTCGAATTAAAGTTAATTTGAACTAACTAAAATTAGTTTGAATTAGTTAGTTCGAATTAAGTAATTCGAACTGACTTTAGTAAGTGTAGACATAGCCTTAGAGAGGCAAATAACAACATGGCTGCAAAGTTAAATAATTAACAATGTAAGGAGAGTTAAATTAAGAGGAAGGGGATGAATGATGCCGTAGGGTTAGGCCTGTGAACCAGAAGGCAGGGGTTCTAGGCTTAGTTTTGCCATGGATTAAATATGACAGACTAAAAAGACCTCCCTTTATGGGAAGATGTATGTACAGCTCCAGTTATGAATGCCATTGTGTAATGGCTGATCCAAATGACCTGTTTCAGGTCTACCCAGTCATTTGTGTGTGCACTTACCATGCCTACAGATAAAATCATGGTTAAATAGGCACTCAAAAAGCATGCGTATTTTGGTACAAAAACACATGCACCTTTCTGAAAAATGAACTGTGCTTCATTTCAGTTTCCCTATTGGTAAAATGGAGACAGATAAGATTTACTATCCTTATAAAGCTATTGAGAAGATTCAAGGTTGTAAAGCATTTGAGATCCTCAAATGGAAGGTGCTATAAAAGGGCAAAGGGACAGATATGAAAATTGATGACAATCTACTGAGCTGGAAAGATACAGGGCAACTGGCTGAGACAGCAGGAACTTGCAGAGAAGAAAGCTCTTGCACCAAGTGTGACAAGACTTTTGGGAGGGCCAGAGAGCAAGGACACAGGAAGAGATAGATCAGAGAATTCAGATGGAGGATTTTAAAAGCAAGAAGGGGGATTTTAAACTGGATCTTGAAATGTCTAGATCCCGTTTAACTAGTTTTTTTTTTTTTTTTTTAATCTGTCTACCATCTTTTTGGACCAGATTCCACAAAGACATGCTTAATTCTATGCATTCAAGCAATCTTATTGGCTTTAGTGGGACTATTTGTGACAGTAGAGTTAAGCTCGTGTATAAATCTTTGCAAGATCGAGGCACGTTGCTGTAAAGTCACTGGGAAAATGACCGTCTTCTCTGAACAGCGCCTAGTACATTTTGGGCGCTACCACAGTATCAATCAATATAATCATCCAAGGGGAGGAATGTGGAGCTGTCTGAGGATGGGTGATTTGGCAGGGCCTCTATGCAAAAGGGAAGGAGGAAGCAGCATTTTGTACAATCCTGGGGCTGAAGACATCTCACCGGTGGGCCACCCAGCTCAACAACGCTCTTCTGTCCATGTTAAGCTAAGCACAGGCGGTACAGAAGTGAACTTAAATGTGAGCATAAAGGTTACTATGTGCTTATATACTTTGCCGAACTGGACCCTTTAAGGTCCCAGATGTGGCTGCCCGCCTGCTGGCTGTTGCTCTGATGGGGCTGCAGTTTATGCACGGCCAGCAAGGAGGGAAATATAAGGCAGGAACTGGATGCCCAGAAAGATGTAGATTAACTTGTACTCACCTGGGAATCCAGATTTACTGTCAGTGGTGTATGGAGAGCCCCTTATTTGTATGGGTTGGCAAGGGCTGGGCAAGCTGGTATTTCAGAGGAGAGTATTAGCACGTGGCTGGTAAGCAGAGGCTTCTGAAGCAATAAACCTATCTAGATCTGCAAGGGCTGGTGCCTCAATCTATGAGCTCCTAAGCGTGGAAGGCAATGGATAAAGCAGGTGCTGAGAATAGCGACAGTGAGCTGGCAGCATGCATTGGCCAGTCTGATTCCTGAAAAGCAGGCCTCTAATGATTATATTTCTACTGCACCATAAGCAGAATGCTGCACAGATACGCTAAAAATAATGATTAGCATTCTGTAAGGCTTTTCATTCAGGTCTCTCAAAGAACCTTCTAATTATTACCCCCTTTCAGCTAGAGAGATGAGGGATGTGCCACAGGCCGCAGAGTGAGAGAAGTGTTCTTGGGGCATAGCAACAATATACCTGCCATGCACCCCTTTATTAGCCTCTGGGTCCTTGAGACACCATGTTGTTACTAGATAGAGCCCAGCTGTGCCCCCTGGCTCACACCAAGTTGTCCCTTCCTCTAGAAGTGACCCCACTGAGTTCAGCGGAACTGCTTGGGGGGGTATCATTCAAAACAAGGAGACACAAAATCAGGCCCACGATAGTGTGGAGAGAGGACAAGGACGGGTGGCACTGGAAGAGAGCTGGCCAATAGACCTAGCTTTTGAGGAGGGTTTAGAAGGAGGAAGTGGGGCTAAATGGCAAACAGGGCCAGGGAGGCTGTTCCAGGCCCAGGAAGAACCAAGAGAAGGGGCAGAAGGAAGTACGAGGTGAAATGAATGGGCAGGGCATTTTCCTTACAAGAAAACCGAGCCCTGACCTCATTGAGTTTGGAAGCTCCTCTGCTGCTCCAGTTTCTCATGCCACATTAAAGGCAAATCACAGCAAACTGCTGCTGCAGTGTTCACGCCATTTAGTGCCACAAAGGTTTCAAAGCAGCAGCAGGTGCTCTTCTGAGCAAGCCTTGTGAGTGCTTTACCATCAGAGCGTTCTGCGGCCAAGCAGCAGCCATGAGATGCATGTGGTGTTTGTAGCATTGTGCCTTTTTATTGCACTGTGAGAGGAAACTCCCTTCTCAGCCCTGCGAATGGCCCCTCCTGGGGCCCATTGGTGGGGAAGGGCGAGGGCAGCTGGAGAACTCTAGCATCGCTGCCTGTTCTGATCAGCCTCTAGGCATGTCAATTAGGTCCCAGATTCACTTGATTGTTGCAAATGCAATGAAAATGTCTGAATTTTAACAAAAAAGAAGGAAAAGGGTTAGGGCAAATGCCAGCTTTTACCAGGTGTACAAAGGGGGACAGGGTAGCAGAGAACGCTGGTGTCTAGTCCCATCTCAACACTACGGGTGCGTCTACACTTACAAGTTAGGTCGACTTAAGGAGTCTTAAGTCGACATAAACTACTCCACGTCCACACTGGGCTTTCCTTAAGTGGACTTAAGGAAAAGTTAAGTCGATTTAGTAACATCTCATTTTAGGTCGACTTAACGGTTACTTCGACCTTATTAGGTCGATTTAAGCCAGTGTGGACGGGGATTAGCACCTAAGTCGACCTTATTAAGGCTACTTAAAGTGTTACATCGACTTAATAAGGTCGAAAAGGGGCTATGTCTACACTAGAAAAGTTAAGTCGACTTTTGTTAAGTCAACTTAATAAGGTTGACTTCAAGTCAACTCCTTAAAGTCGACTTAACTTTTCTAGTGTAGACATAGCCTACATGGGCAGTCAGGGGAAATACATCATTCTGCAGCACAACTACACACTCCTCCAAAATGAGTGTATGCGCCCATCTAGCCTGGGTTCCCATCACATCAGATGTGCATTGAGGGTGGGGTCTTCCAGTCAATACCAAGTCCACATGGAAGGCCTATCAATGCATTAATCACATTCTCCAGTTCGTGCTCAAGGCAGGGGCCAGACTGTAAAACTCAAATGAACCCACAAAGTTCCACCCCATTTGGGAGGTGCCACGCACGGTAGACAGTGCAATACCACCATTTTAGGTATCTAACTGCTCGCTGTGAAGCTTCAGAATCAACATGTTCTGAGATGAATGAAAGCAAATCACCCCTCAGACCTACTGTTCCAGGCCAGAAAAGGGGAAGTTTGCATTTCTCAGAACGATTGTTTCAGGCTCTCAGCAGCTTAAGTGGACATCACTGGAGCAATTCACAGTCAGTTCACATTTTGAACTGTGGTAAGTAGACAGTTCTTTTGTGTGTTTGTTTAATAAAAGTCAGAATGTGGAGTGAAAGATGGCATCTACTAGCCATCAAATTGCTATCTGGGAGTGATATAGGAATCATCTCCTTGTACCCACTTCCTCCTTTCCCATCATCCAGCCCCATCACACAGGGCAGGATTTTACCCTTTATTATTTCACTGCTGCTGCTCATCTTCAAGCACGCTATAGGTGTGTCTGATCTTCGCAACTAATTTGCCTCAAAGTGGGATTTACCCAGTGAAGGGTTTGTCATTGACACTGGAGCACATAGTGACTTCAATGAGGAAGTAGAAACAGGATGGAACAAACGGGGGAAAAAATGAATCACCTTCCCATGTAAAAGTCATTTCATAACGTACATAACCCCACTAGCAGTGACCTCTATTGCCAGCCCCATGAGTCAGACTTGCCAAAATCATGAGATTGGCTTAAAAATCATAAGATTTTACTAAACAATAACTCTCGGATCCTTTATGAGCCTGACAACATTTTGAAGTATTCCCCACAACCAGAGGACTAGAAACTTAAATCAAAACTGAGATTCTCACATGCTTGTATGATTCTAGGAAAAACTCCAAATATCACAAGATGGTGAGATTCGGCTACGTTAATTGCTCTGTCTTAAAAATAAATTTGCAGTTTTTAAAATTGACAACATTATACCTTAAAATTGTAAATGCAGACAGTGTGCGCTAGAATAGTCAGTACTTACTGGCGGTCAGCAAGACCTGTGAACCACTTACATCCCTCTACAGCCTTATATTGAGAGATAAAATCTTGTGCTAGTGGCCCATGCTGGCCTGGATTTCATTCTCAGTGATTTCCTAACTTCAAATCTGAACTTGGATTTCAGACAATGGCTGAGCTGGAACAGCCAGTGTTTTTAACAAAGCTAATTCGTAAAATGTTTTCTGAAAGGACCCTCAAAGCTGACCCTTTGCCTCTTCTTTCCCTAGATTTTTTAACTCTTGTTTTACTGACTCCTCAGAATCGTCCCTTCAAATTCTCCTTCCCCTCGTGCACAACATTCCGCACACTGGTGGGAATCATCAGTTTTATTAAGTGCCTAATAAGACATTGTCTCACGGTAATAAACTAGCCATGTAATTCTGCCTGACTCATCAAACAATGTGAGGCAATAATGTTTGAACACAGTTCAGCGTATACAACTTTAAGAGGTTCTTGGCAAGGGAAAGCCTGTTTAATGCTCAAAGAAATTAGCAGGGCAGATGCTGTATTTTATATTGTTAAATATTTTGCAGAGCAGAAAATTAAGTGCAATTGGAAAGAACACATTATCTTTTAGTGTGTCCGTGTGATGCCCAAGTCAGTCCACCTTACTCACGTGAGTAGTCCCATTGATTTAAATGGGAGCAGGACATTGACTTCTACAGAAGCTGACAGTCCCAGCTGGAGCAGGCTTAAGTCTATCAACTTACTCACATGAGTAAAGCTTGCACATGAACTTCTCTCCTGTGCAGAGAACCACTGACTGAGTACACCGTCTCCAAATTTCTACTGAAACTACATTTGGGTGGAAAATTCGGTTTTTGACATAATGCAATTCTCCTCAGAAAATGTTCTGTTTTCTCACAGAAAATTCTGACCTCATCAGATACCCCAAAAATGTTTCAGGGTTTTGTTTTTCTTTTTTTCCCCCTTCTGGGGTTGGGGTGGGGGGAGAGGTCGGTTTGGCTTTTTGGATGAAAAAAATAAACATTTTCTGTGGAGAAAAGAATATGTTTCCAATCACTTGTACTATAGATGCTCCATATAAATCCTATGCTGAGGGCTTAAGGAAAATATAATTGGCTCATGGGCCTTGTTTTGGATATCTGCATAAGGGGAAATTTCATCCCTGACGAGACAGCACATTTTCAAGATCCAGGTGAACTAGAAACAAATAAATAGCAATGTGCTTTAGTAAGAATTTAATTTCACTTGGCTGAATTGAAACTGCATGAGCAAGGTGCAGCAGCTCAATCCAGATCTGATGGTTTCTAGATGAAAGGTAGGAAGCAGGGTATCAAGTTACAAGTGTAGCAACATCAAAAGAAACACCTTTTGACTGATAGTGGGACAACTGATCACACAGATGGCAGGAGGCTACGTCTAGATATTTGCAGAAGCAGTTGTCTTTTAGCAGTTAAACTTCACCGTCAGGACTGATCATCTCCTAAAAAAAACAAACCTCCCCTCTTAGTCCAATTACTAATATTTACTAGATTTTAGTGGGACTATGTAAGCGTCCTGCAAAATATTTACTAATATGTTATTGCTAAAAAGCAGCAGAATAAAGATTCAATATTGTATCCTATTGCCCTGCAACATTCTTAACTCTTTCCTATACTCACTGCAGTGCTCACAAGAGCTACTGATGGATTTGCGATAACACTGACCCTGGTAGGTTTTAGCCCCATGGATTTTGGGGGGAAACCCTTACTGGCATATACTGCCCACCCAAACGTTAGAGAAAGCCTCGTTTTCCAGACAAGTTAGACACATGAGTGCATGATTTTTGTATTTGA
Organism: Pelusios castaneus; assembly: GCA_007922175.1. Lineage (NCBI taxonomy): Eukaryota > Metazoa > Chordata > Testudines > Pelomedusidae > Pelusios > Pelusios castaneus. The sequence goes on along the minus strand of ML685788.1, from coordinate 13,808,780 downwards.
AATTATGCTTGCAGATGCAAATCACAAATTAGACATATTTGTATATACAGTTACTCAAACTATATCATGGTAATTGCTTATCAAAATTATGCAGGCAATCTCACACTGATTTGCAGTTGTGAGTGTCAGTTTCCTGAGAGTTATGTCCATAACCTACTCTGGTTGTCCAGTTTTCCCCCACATAGAAACTGCCCTGACGGACAAACCCAGGGTAAAACTGTCCAAAGTGGTTCCTCCACCAGAGAGAAATGGGGAATTGTACAGAGCTACGCCCTGATGGGAACAGCAGAACTAAAAAGGAGGACAGAAGGGGCAATTTACGTGTTCTCACTTTGTCTAATGCCCACCTTCATTACTTTAACCCTTCGAGCGTTGCATTTGCTACTTAAGTGCCCAGGCTTAGGCGGGGCGATGGACCAAATTGTGATCTCATGTACATGGGTGCAACTGAGATTAGAATCTGGCCCTGCATGTGTACAGTTACACACAGCTAATACGTGGTCTGCAAGAGGTTAAAAGAAGGTGGAAACTATACCCATGAAAGTCAGAAAGACAACATATCCCAAGCCAAACAGTTTTGTTTCCAACTCTGGCTTTTAATTATAACATGTCACACAATGATGACATAGTATTATACTAAGCACATATAATGCATTAATCTGATATTGTGTCTTGGCTTTAACAATAGGTGCAGTGAACCAGTCCTAGCTGCTAACTCATTCTGAATATATCTGCACACTCCGCCTAGATACTTATCTGTCTCTTTAATTAAGTGGAGGAAAACATCTGGAGGCCATACCCATAAAGCCAGACTCTGATGATAGCAGATTTACTCCGAAGCTTTGGTTAATCACCTACTCCCACAGCTTGTCATGAGGATCCAAGGCTGGTCCTTTCCTCCTTATTTTATACCACTTATTTTCCAGTGTGGAGGCAAAAAATAAAAGAAAGGGACACAAGACCATTAATAATGTGACCATTCCTGCACTTAAAGAGCAGAGCTCCCACTGATTTCAATAGGGACTGAGCCTAATACTTGCTGGGGTGGAAGAAAATGCTTCTGGTAATCTGTCACTTAACAAGCACCTTTTCTCGGCCAGTAACAGGCCTTGTCAACAGGTAGAGTGCAGCTGACAGATCCCATTGATCAAACTCAGCTTACTGCTTTCTTCAGAGCCTAAACAGGAGCTATTTTTAGGCACCTGCTTTTGAACTGTTGCCTTAGTGTGTTGCACACTATGGCCTTGATTTTCAAAAGCATTTGGCATGAAATATGCAAGAGCAATTACCGTCACAGTGACATGACTATATACGAATTTGGTAACTGCCTGAGCAAATGTCAGCTGGATGCATAAGTAGCTATTTGCATGTTCAACTACCTGATTTGCACACACAGTAGTAGCCATGGGCTTGGTTCTCCACTGCTATGACCTTGTGCTGTTATTAACAGTTCTGCAAAATGGGAGCAAAATGCTGCCAGATTGGAAAGGCAGTGTTTTACGCACACTTTGCATTATATATATGACTATGCAACATACAATGCAGTAGAGAATCAGATCTTGTAATCTTCACTTATGTACACTTTACCCTTATGTGTGTTTTTCTGTGAGAGCCTTGTCCAGCCTCTGTTATGCTGCCTTTTCATATGGCACCCCTTCTGGGACTACTGTCTTATTCACCAGAGAATGTCTGTCATTGGATATTTCATTTAAACTTCGTTGTAAATTTGAGTGATGTCTAACCTTTATAGATTGCAACTGAGAATGTCTGATTTCCAAACAAGATAAGTACACAAGTGTACATATAACATGTGTGCAAAGCATCTGACGAAGTGGGATTTTCTCCCACAAAAGCTCATGCGATAAATAAATCTGTTAGTCTTTAAAAGTGCCACCGGACTCTGTTGTTTTTCTGCAATAGACTAACACGGCTACCCCTTTGGAATCTGACATCTAATTAGGGCTCTCAGAATCAGATTTTTCCACTATGTTGTATGTTGCATAGTCATATAAATAGGAATGCAACAAGTATGTGTAAAACACTGCCTTTCTGATCTGGCAACATTTTGCTCCCACTTTGCATAACTGTTAACAACAGCGCAAGGTTAAAGCAGTGGAGAACCAAGCCCATGGCTACTACTGTCGTGTGTCCAAATCAGTTAGCTGCACTTGAAAATATCTACTTATGCATCCAACTGACATTTGCCCATGCAGTTACCAAATGTGTACATAGTCATTTTAACTGTGACTGTAATTGCTCTTGCACGGTGCGTGTCCAATGCCTTTGAAAATCAAGCCCAGAGCGTGCAACACACTAAGGCAACAGTTCAAAAGCTGTTGCCTAAAAATAGCTTATGTTTATGCTCTGAAGAAAGCCTGATTTTCAAAAGGGCTGAGCAACCAGCAGCTCTTACCCATCGGCTGTCGAAAATCAGACCGCTTAGTTAGGCATTCAAATGGAGATTTAGCAATCTAATTGTATGTATTTATTTTTTGAGACCCGTTGGCCAAACAGCCTGTTAAAATGATAGCACTGTGTTAGAGTCCTTACCAGGAAGTCAATAATTGGTTGTTCCATGCCATCTGTATAAAAATCAAAGATATGTAAGGACTTAATTGTAGCAGAAGATATAAGATATTGCTGTATATCCAGGAAAAATATAAAAAAGAAAGTTTAAAAGAAAGGGAGAATAGTAGGCAATTCAGGACTGAGGGCGCCACTGGATCTTTGTGAGATTGGAATACATGACACTGTTTGCAGTCATAAATAGTAGCTGGCACTAAGAAAAGCCATTTTACTCTTTCAAAGCTTTGGACAAGCCCTAAGTAATAAAATAACAATACACCTTTAAATTAAATCTTAATTACAAACCAAAGAAACAATAAAGAAAAGTTACTTTTTTTCAAAGTTCAGAACATTTGGGTTGGCCTTTTGGGTGAAGGCTTGTTTGTATCATTTTCTCCTTTTATTTGAAGGAGCTCACTCAGTCCTAATCTTCTTCATCTAACCCACATGATTAATGCAAAATGATTTTGGAGCAGGCCATTTCTGGCAGGAAGCTACGTGTCCTATCATGTCTTTACAATATTAGCCAGCAAAATAACTGTGGTTTGTTCAGTTAAAAAAAAAAATTCTCCTCGTTTACGTATTTCCCTTGGAAGCCCCCCCGCATACCTTTTCTTCCTTATGTTAGCCTTAGATTTTCAGTCTTTCAACCTGTTCTGTGACCTCTCTTTCCCAGATGGAAGGTTTGCTCCTTTGAATAATTCTGTGGCCTACAAGCGGATTGCACACAGTAGTAAGCAGGTTTGGGCCCTTACATTCTCTGCTCTTTCGGCCACTTTGAACTGCTCAGGTGGTGCATGGTGGTAGAATTATGGTAGATCCTATTGGCTAGCTGAGAATTCTCTGGCATAGGGCAGCTCTGAGCCCTGCTGATTCCTCCCATTCTGACTTAAGAATATGTTGAAGGCTTCTTGAGTGTGTGGAGGGGAAGGCAAAGAGTGCCTGAGCTGTCTCAATTTACAGCTGGCACATAGTTTTATGGTGTTAGAGCAGCCCCAAAACTGCTCTAATTTCCTTTAATGGGCAGGGAGCCAATACAGATGCAATATGAGAACTAAGGAGACAAAACTTGCTCCCTCCTCCTGCACTGAGTATATCTCAGCACAAGAGAAAACTTGAGCCTTGAAGAACCCCTAATTTTCTCCATGGCAGCCTTGTAAGGGGGGTGGTAGTGTGGACATCTGGAGCAAGCAAAGCTCAGAAGAGGAAAGTGACATGTTAGGTTAGCATGAAAAGATATAGTCCAGGTTCACTGTATAATATCCCCTTCCCCGATGAAACGTGGGCTTTTAACCACAGAAGTAATCTGAGTTAACTTCCCAGTAGTCAGCTCTGTACTTAATTATTTCTACACAGAACAGCTGCTGCCTATTAGCTGTTCCAAAATATGGCCCAGATCATCTTTTGACTCTTCCTGCATTAATCTTGAGCAGCTAGTCTTGGGGTGTTTGCCCAAGTTTCCATGATCTACAGAGAAAACAGGAATATGGAGACCAGCTCGCTCATGCTCTATTTCTGAACCTGCCACTACATTGACTCCTCCTCCCAGGCCTCAGAGGAGAGGACAGGTTTGTACCCACTCTGTGAGTGTGAAAGGGAGGACAGGCATTACGGAGGTCTGAGAATGTGTGTCTCACATTGTTGTGCCCAGCTCTTTGGTTTGTACATTTGGTACTCATTGGGCAATAGCCTGGAGGAGGGTTTCCTCGGAACATTGTCTGCGAATTGTAACATTCACCTCTAGCTTTTCACAAACCACAAAGAAAAGAAAAGGAGGTGGGGTGTCAAGCTGCTTGGAATGAATGACCCTATTCTTCTCAACCTCCTCTCCCCCTTCTGTCCTCCATGCCCTTTGCCAAGCTAATGGATGCTTGCTGACCGTGTCTCTTTGGATGTCACTCGCCGCGCCATCTTCTGTTTTGGGTGTTGCTCTCTGCACCATTCAGGAGAGTTCACGCGGTGAAAGTGTTCGGATTGGCATCAGAACTCCTGGGTTCTCTCTCTAACCCTATCACCAACTTGCTATTTGACTTGGGATGACTACTGTAAACTTCCCTGTTGATGGGAGCCTTTTAAAGTATTTGCCGCCTTTATTAATTCAGAGACTATCTCAACCCTAAATAAGGATACTGGCAAAATGTCCCAGTTTGTCAAAGAAACAAATTAGAAACCAGAGATTTATCCCAGCTTTCCTCTGCTCCTGAGAAAAGATCCACTGGAATCTAAGGAAAGCCGCCTACTGACTTCAGTAGGTTTTGGATGAGAGGAAGGGAAGGGAATGGTATTAGCATTCAAAGGAAAGGAAGGAGGCCATGAGATATTGGGGGTGGGTGGGTCAGAGAAAAATGGCTCCAGAAGGATTCTGGGAGCAAAGACTCTGCATAAGAGACAGCGTGGCTGATATTAGACTGGTTTAGGGGACCATCTTTTTGTTGGGTCTTGACTCTTGCTGGAAGGAAGCCAGCTTCCCACCGCAACCTTTTATTTTCAGTTCTTTATCTGTCACTTGTTACGTTCCTAGAGAAGAAAGCCACGTGGGGCCCGATTCTGCTTCCACTCTGGCCAATGGCAAAATTCCCACTGATTTCAGTGACGACAGGACGGGGCTCAAATCCTCCCTTTCTCTGCCCTCTTCAGTGCTGTTTTGGCGTTCCCTCCTTTATCTTCTCTCTCTGATGCTGCCTGATGCCCCCCCCCCCCTCCCAGACCTGGTCCCCTACTCCACTTCTCTTTCCTTGACACAATTAACAGTGTAAGTCCCAGGCAGGCTCCTCCCCCACAAAGACAAATTAGCTCCTGCAGAGAGTAAGAGGCAAGGCAGGGATTTGTCCTACGTATTCATTCATTGGCTCCTGTTCAGCTGATCTCAGGATGACTGGTACACCTCTCCTTGAGTACTGTGGTGTGAATGCAGAAACAGAAACCAGCTGGACTCACTGTAATTTCGAGACACAAATGGACTGCATCCCTGCTTACTGGGAGCTCCTTAAAGCGAGATTCTTTAGTAAGATTTATAACGTTGCCAGTTCTTGTGAATTTATCTCCAGTCTCATAATACGGAGGTTAAAAACCAAAACAAAACCATGCCTCGAGTCATGTGATTAAATGAGGCGCTCAGCTTTCATTAAAAAAAAAAAGTAAGTTTCTAGCCATGGTGGCTGCGAAAGAAATCTTGACAATGCGACCTACACAGATGCCATAGACTCAAAAGCCAGCAGGCAAATAAAAAGAACCCCAAACATATTGTGTTCAAGAAAAAACCACCCATGATTATTAAGCTAGTCTTGTGACTTTGGGGGTCTGACTCCTGATTTTTGAAAGCTTGTAGAAGGCAATACAGGCTTACAGACAATGACGAGATCTGCCCTGCATGTGTGTCCACACAGCACTGACTAATGGAGAGATTTTCCAACACCCAGGGGCAGTAAGGCCCCCAATTGCCTCTAAGTTAAAAGTTGTGACACTTCCCAGGGTTGAGAGGCCACCACCTGCCCTTAGCATGAGGAAGCCTGGTCTGTGCCAGCTGGGGTCAGTTTCCCAACCCCAGTAACTAGAAGCAACAGAAACATGCCCGTCTAGGCCTATCCCAGTCCTGCAGTCGCTTTACAGGTACCAAAATGCCTCCCAGCACGACCCTGGAGCATCCAGCCCTCACGGGTCACTTACAGATCTGCTCTCTCCAAAGACATAGCACACCCCGGATTAGCAGCCCTACCTCTCATCAGTCGTCTACCCGCTTAGGGCACAGCAATTGGATACATTTATAGTGAAGTCAAGAATTTAACAGAGCCAGTAAAGATTCAAAGTAACAGTAAGCAGAAGTGCTGGAAACAAATGGTTACATATAAAATAACATGCATTCGAGAGACTAGGTTTAATTAAAGAAGAGACATTTCCACATCTAATAAAGTATTGCTCACCATTTCTTTACAACCCCGCTGGCTGTGACCTCTCTTTCATGAGACACAACATGCTGTCTGGTTGTCTCTTTGGTGAAGGATCCGGGTGTCTCTCAGAACCTTTAGACACTTCAGAAGAATCCACTTTTATAAACAGGAAACCCCTAACTGATTGTTTCTTCCTGTGGCTTTCTTCCCATTACCTTCTAGTGACCTGCCTTAATCCCAAATACTTAGTAACATCATTTTCATTACAGATACCTAACTTCTTAAATATTGTCTGTCTATACATTTTGCAATGATTATGTTGACCAATGGGCTACTGGCTCATGGAAGGGACCCCACATCCCCCCTTTAGTGAATTATTATGCAAATATTTGACCCAGGGAATCCCTGTAAAACCCTATCTAACCTCCACCAGTTGGCATCAAGAAGTCCATGGGCCTAAAGAGACAGGTGCAAAAAGCTGCCTTTTGTGCCTTTAAAAGTCTTCCCCAAATTCCCAGTGTCCTGTCCCAACAAGTGTTAGGTTTAATGTAAAACCTGGGGGGAAGGAGACAGGGATGTTCAGGTAGATTATCTGGGGTTGTGTCAAAGCTTTTATCAAAATGCATACATAATCATGGTCCACAAATCATAGGGACTTTAGGAGACTTGATTTTCTCACTATGCAACAAAGGGGCGGCCAGGGAGCAAGCATGAAGACTGACTAAAGAGACATTCGGTTTGTGATAGATAGGGATTTCTCCTCCAGGTCCTATTAATGTATGGAAGAGGTTACACAGGCACAGGCAAGGCCTTAGTGTTATAAGTCTCAGATAGCTATTTATCAGGTTATTTTATTAATTGCATCTATGGATCTATCTGCTGAAGAGATCCCCCAGGCAGAGACTGGACAAGGTGGACTTCAGATTCATTTATTGCCATGCATTGCTGAATTGTGTGTCAATTAGGCTGCAAGCTATTCTGGACAGGGAAAGAGCCATGCATACTTGTGGCACTATAGAAATAATATATAATCTTTAAAAACAATTATTCTCTTCATTCCATATTTACTTTATTTCTGCATCTTCACCAATCTGAATGCCTGGCAGGTGATAGATCTGCATGACATTTCAGCAATATTTTATACAGTTGCAGCTCATATTTTAAACTTCCCATTATATTAATCCAGCAATTGTTGGCATATAACAGGCAGCCACAGTGCGTCAGGAATCTGAAGGCTCCAATTTAATGTAAATGCTGTTGATCTCAAATGCTGGCAGCAGAATGCAACTTTTTAAAATGTTCCTATTAGAAGCTGATGTTTCAGCTTGAATTTGGCAAGAAAAACACTTTTCTAAACATTTACATTTCACGTTCTTTGGGACATTAGAAAAATGTCAGTTTACAGCTTTCCACGCTACAGAGAGGTTGTAAGGAATGCTACACAGCAACATTAGCAGACATCCAGTTTGCAGTCCCTTGATTTACTGTGTGACAGCCTTTATTTTAGCTATGGTCCTAATGTTGTGTCTTCTGATTTTAGTTTCGCTCAGGCAGTGTGAATCCATGCTGAATTCTCTAGCTAATGAAAATGAAGTCAAATGAATTAATAATAATCATTTGGGTGATGCTGTGGTCGTCAGGACGGAGGTTCCCTATTTGAATAAGCTCGGTCTTTCCTGTTGCATTGTCCAACAGCAAAGAAAAGGAGCATTATCTCTGGGCCAGGGTGATCATTTCCTGTGTGTTTGCACAGCAATTGGCATGATGGGAGCAAAATAACAAACAACAGCAATAACGTAGGGCCACGAGATCTGTTCCACCAATATTTACTCATGTAAGTAACTGCCTGGCGGTTTGCGAATGGGATTCGTAATCTGGCTGTCACAGCTCAACTATCACAGGCCCCTTACTCACATTGGTGACCACTTGCTCTCATGATTAGTCCTATTGCAGTCAATAGGCCTGACTCCTCATGTGAGCAAGAGCTCACCACCCTGAGTAGAGATTGCACAACGTGACTGTAATACACTGCCCTGCTCCCCAGCTCACAAAGGGCCCACGGCCACACCCAGTGTTTTCTTCCATGCTCTTTAATTTTCTCAACACAGACAAAATTAACAAAACCAGTTCCTCAGGCCACCCTGGCCTACAGCAACCTGGGGTTTTCCCCCTTGACTTCTCACTCCTTCCTGCTTCAGGGCTTCCTGCAGGTGCTCTCTTCACTGAGCACTGTCACTCCACAGAGGTGCTTTTCCCCAGCAGAGTCTCACACCATCCCACCCCAGGAGCCTCCCTATTGTTCCCTCTCTCACTACCAGGCCTCTTGTCTTCTGGCCTGTCTCCCTTTTCCCAGGGAGAATCAGAGAATCTGGAAGGGTCCAGGACATGTCACTGAGTCCAGTTCCCTGCCCTCATGGCAGAAGGTAGTAAGAGTCCCAGGTCTGGTGTGGTGTGGTGTCTCCTCCCCTTTCCTGGCTGGCTCTCAGGCTTGACTCACCAGGATTCCCTCTTCTCTAGGCCCAGAAGCCCTTTTTTAAACCTAATTGGGGTCAGTTGGCCAGTCACAGCTGCACTGGCTCTGCTTTCTCCAAAAAGACTAGTGCCATCCCGCTAAACCAGCCCTACATCATTAATAGCACCAGAGAAAACTGTCAGCATCAGGTTCATTTACCACTTAGTGTTTTCACTGAAAGTTCTAAATTCAATGCCAAATACTTCCTGACAGCACACATTAAATCCAAAGCTACAGGTATTCACTAATGCTCCTATTCAACAAAGCACTCACACGTGCCAAAATCCCACTGTTTTACTCTTAAGCATATGCCTAAATACTTTGCTAAAAGAGCTGATGAGCTTGATCGGATGAAGTGCTGAGCACTGTCAACTCTCAGGGAGGCCAGTGAGAGCTAATGATGCCCAGCCTTTACGGCATTGAATAAATGCAAGCACCTATGTGAGTGAGTGACTCTGCTCATGCAAATAGTCTCATTGAAGTGTTGAAGTCAAGGGAGCTGCTCCTGTGGGACTGTTCATATAAGTAAAGTCATGCATATTTGGATGCAATGTCATTTGTTGGACTGCCTGTATAGTAAGGGTACTATTCATTTTCATCTGTTTATCAGTGGGATTTATGCTCTCTGTTCCATTCTACACAGGTGGTTTTAAGCCACAATCACCACAGCATCTAGTCCGGTACAAAACTAATTCCCCACCTGGAAAATTTTTCTTTCGGGTGCTCCGTGAAAGAGATCTGTTCAAAGCCAGATGTTCTCTTGCTGCGGAGGGAGGGTAACATTTTCCGTATGTCTCAGATTCCTCATTTTGCTGGTGGTGTTCGTGGAGAATTCCATTGCAAGGTAATTCTACAATCGGAAAGTAAAAGTGCTGTTGCAAAGTATGAATTGTTAAGTATTAATTATTATGTAACCATTAGGAATAGATTGCACAAATATAGTGCCCTTAATTAGAGATCAGGCAACTTGCACCGTTTAAATGAATGAAGTCTAAACACACCGCTGTGATGAAGCTAAGTCTCTGTCTACACTACACACTAGGGATGTGATTCCCTGCTCACACAGGCATATTCAAGCTAGCTCTCATTGAGCCAGTGCGAGAACAAATAGCAGTGTAGCCATGGTACGCAGTTATGACAGAGATACAACCTTCCAATCTGACAGTGAACCACTGACGGCTGCACTTCGAGTATGGTCTTTCAGCCACTTATGCACTTGCCTAGTAATAATTTCCCTCATTTGCTTTTGAGAATATCATGGGAGACTGTGCAAAAGCCTTACTAAAAATGAAGACATATCATATGTACTGCTTCCTTCAATGCACTAGGCTAGTAGCCTGTCAAATTAAAAAATTAGGTTGGTATGGCATGCTTTGTTCTTGACAAATCTATCACCTATCATCTTCTAGCTGCATACAAATAATTTGGTCAATAATTTATTCCAGTATCTTTCCAGTTATCAAAGTTATGCTGACTGGATTTCCCAGATCCCTTTTGTTTTCCTTTTTAAGGACAGGTAGTATGTTTGCCTTTCTTCAGTCCTCGGGGCCCGCACCCATCCTCCATGAGTTCTCAGAGATAATCACTAATGGTTTTGAGATTGCTTCAGCTAGTTCCTCAAGTACCCTAGGGTGAATTTCATCAGGCCCTGCTGAATAGATCTAACTTCTTCCTCTGTTATAAAGACATAAATAAAAAGTAATAATAGTAAAGTTTTTAAGCTGTGGTGTGGTTTTTGATGGTAAAGGGAGGAGTCATAATCAGAGCACAGAAAATTTCGCAGAAGTAGCACAGTGGTAATTATTGCAAAACTCCAAGAGCTTCTTTCCATGGTACAGGGTCATTGGGCAACTCAGGGTCACAGCACTACGTCCTCATGTTCCAGTCACAATATTTTTGCTCTGTTATAGAGATCATCAAGTCCGCCTGCATTTGGCTTCAGTATGAGCCAGACCTGCCTTAAATTTACTATTTTTGTTGTCCCTTAAACTCAGAATGAACACACTGAGTATTTCAGGGTCACTTCCCCCCCTTCCCCCACTAGTATTTTCTTTAGGGCAGTTCTAGTGACGATGCCTCCATGTCCTGAGAATCATAAACTATACAGGGTCCACCGTGTGACAACCTCCAAATCTATCCTTATGAATTTTTTGTTACTGTTAAATCTTCTCATTACAACTGTCCATTGCTAAGACTAATCATGTTACAGCAGAAAATAAATCAGGACCATTTGTGTTCTCGCAGGTGCTTATATCCTTTCCTGTGAAAAATTTAGTTGTGGATATGAAGAATTTTCTTCCCACTTCATAGACCCTTCAGTTTGTGCCGTCCTCCTAGTATGTTTATGCATTAGATAAGTTACGTTACCTATAGAATATACTTCTTTATCCTCCTGCACCCCCAGGCGTAGAGGGTATTCATCCGTTTCTGTTATTTATTTTGGTCTTGTGCTGCTCTGTTCAGGTTTCTGAGTGTCATATTGTTGGATCTGGCTTCTTTCTCTATTGTTCTGCATGTTTCATTAGGTCTCTGTGTTTTTCTCTTTCTATGTGGTGTCCATATTATCACTTCCTGTCGAAGTTGTATTGGTGGCATCCTTCAAAAGTGTCTTAAATATGCCCATTGTCATCTTCGTACCATATCGGATACTTTAGATTGGTTTGCTCAATTTATTATTTCTGATGTTGCAAGAAACTATTTTCATTGGATTCTGAAGATCTTCGGACATTTACTTTGGAATGAGTTTATCTTCTTATCAATTTCTGCTATAGAGGTCCATGACTTCTTGCCTAAAAAGAGGACAGACGTGATGCCAGTGTTAAAAATTTGAAATTTTGTGTCTGAGCTAATCATAGTAGTTTTCCAAACCTTTTCAAATTTATTCAAGTTGTTTGCTGCCTTTGATATTTCATTGCTTGATATCTAGCACTCTGTTGTCATCATTGCACACATCTCATTCCCTAGATAGATAAAATGATTTGCTTTGTTTCTTCATCCCCTCTCATGGTTACTTCATCTCCTCTAATGGTTATAAATGGTTTATATATATATAGTCTTCCCCTGGCTGATGTACAAACCAGCTAGTGTTGCTATATCTCCCAAAAGGTGGGTCTTTTCTTCCATTAAGTGATGTATTGAACTAAACAGGACAATGTCATCAGCAAAAACCAAGACCATGCAATTGTGGTTTATTATTTGTCCATAAAATTCATTGGTTACCTTTTAAGCTTGTTTTTCTCATTACACAGTCAACGACCAGTACAAATGATAGTGGGGATATGATACATCCTTGCCTTACACAGTTGACAGTGCAAGACATTGGCTGATGTTAGCACCATCTCTGACCGCACAGTCAGCATTATCATAGAGATTCTTAGTTATTCTAATTATTTTTGCTGGTATTCCTCCACCCTCTGTTTTATAATACATCTAAGAATAACATGATGGTCTGCATCTGATATCAGTGGACCAACAGCTGCTTGTTTCTCTCTAAGTTGAAGGTCTGTTTGTTTCTTGATACATTCCAGGGTAATAAAACAGCAGAGTCCTGTGGCACTTTTAAAGACTAACAGATTTATTTATCGCATGAGGTTTAGAAGTGCCACAGGACTCTGCTGTTTTTCTGCAATAGACTAACACGACTCCCGCTTGGGAACTATTCCAGGGTAATGCTGCACAGGTTTTCCCAGCCACCGAGAGTAATGTGATTTCTCTAAGGTCTGTCTTCTATGGCTTGAGTTATTTTCTCCACCCCATATTCTATCTAGAAACACAAGGAAAGTTTGGATGGCTGTTTCATCACTTGCTTTACGCACCTCTCCAGTAACACTATCCTCTCCAGCTGCTTTCCCATTTTTTGAATTTATGGATGGCTTTTATAGCTTCTTCCCCTGTAACATTTGCTATATCAAAATGATGCTCTAGAGATAGGTCTTCAACACATATTTCTAGTCATTGGCTTTGTTTGGATCTAGTTCAAACTGCATGACAATGTTCTGACAGTTTTTCCTTTGCTCTTCTTCTGTTCTCAGAGTCTTTCCATAAGCATCATTAACTCTTTAGGTTCCTGTTAGTCATTTCATTGTCTTATGCAAGACTGGAAAGTTACCTGTTTGGCTAGCACCTTCAGCCTCTTAACCTCTTTTATCCATCTGTGCCAAAGAAGATATAAGACTACCATTCCTCTGGGGTTAGGGGATGTCGGCAGGTTGACTGGCTGATTAGCCCTGCCCACTATGGAAAAGAGCTGAAACTTAATTGGTTGATCCTCATAAATGACAGCAGCAGGAAATGGAGTGGGGGAGACAGCAAAGTTGAATGGTCAGTGGCTGTGCTCCCAGTGCACTAACTCTGGAGCAACTACAGAGAGAGGAAGTACTCTAATAACCAAATAGTCAGAAGAGAGACTGTGAAGTCCTTTTATTAGTGAGGTAAGAGTCAGGAAATTTTGCGTTGATGAACTTACTGTTATGAGAGACAGACTTTACTGTGAGGTTTTGAATGGTTTTGTTAAGAAGGCTTGAAATAAAATCAACCAACCTTGTTGGAAACTGCTTCTCTGGATTCTGGGAGACAGCTCAAGTAGCATCACAAATCTAGTCTTCACTTTTAGGTTTCATTGTTATTAGGATGGATAGTACTATCTGATGTTTCCCTATAGCATATCAATGCCTTCATTTCCTCAGATAACTCCATTAAGACACTGAACCTGTTCTTCACCTCAAGCTGAAAAACCCTTTTTTGTGTTTAGGTCTTTTATCTGTGTGAAACAAACAAGGAGTCCTGTAGCACTTTTAAAGAGTAACAAATTTATTTATCTCATGAGCTTTCATGGGAGAAAATACCATTTCGTCAGACACTTTGAAGATGGGAAATGTACAGAATAGGAGGAAAATAAATGCAGGGAAGTGTAAGTCATAGGATTGATATGTAGTCTTCTTTTAACCTTCTTCATCCTCCTTTAGTTGATCTTCAATTTAGCAATACAAAGTTATAGTCATTGCCCACATCTGCTCCCCTGTAAGCCACATGCATCTGCTAATAAACCATGAAACATTCTTGAAATGCAGAAGTGATCTCTCTGGTTCTTTGTAGTTCCATCTGGGGAGCTCAGTGTCACTTTATGGATTTCTTTATGAGAAAATATTGTTCCACCTCTCACTAAGTTGTTCACACTGCAAATTTCTATTAATCAATTACCATTTTGGTTCATGGCCAAACCCTAACTGCATGTCTCCATAATTTTTTCCAACTCATCATTGTTGCTTCCAGTCGTCACATTAAAATCATCCATAGTCATCATGATATTGGGTTTTGGGATTCTGGTTAACATATCTTGTAACAAACCATAAAAATCACCTTTTTCTTCATCTGGCTTTGTTGGTTAGTGCACAGCATTCTGTAATTGTTAGTTTGAAGAATCTAGTCTGAAAGGAAGTTCTAATTTTCCTTCACTGACCCATTCCTACTCAGTCACTCCCAGCTTTGCTTCATGCGCTTTTAGGACTGCTACACCAACTTCATGTCTACCATTCACATTCCCAGGGTAGATGATGATTTTGTTTGTTTCTCTAAAATGTAGTTTGTTGCAACTCCACCTACACTCACTGATTCCAAGGACACCAAGATGGTATCTATCCATTACTTTAATTACTTGAACAGTTTTAGTAGCTTCATATATGCTTCTCAAATTCCAAAATCTGATTTTAATTACTGATCTGACCTTGAGCAAGTGACTTTACAGGACATAAGCTTCCTAGGGTTTGACTGATGCTCATGCCCATCATCACATAAAGTATATCTCTTGCTCAAGCCTGGTGCATACTGATACGGCTCCTGCTGTTTGTTTCTGTAATGTGTTCGTTTTTACATGGTTGAGTTAGAAGCCCCATCCACAATCTTCAGTCCATAGCTCTTTTTTCACTATTTGGAGTGATCCACGTGTGGACACTCCCCCTCCCACCACCCAGGAAAGAAGCTTGGTTTTTTCAGGTGTGCCACATTCATATTTGGTCAGAGTGTAATTAATTTTGTCCAAAAAATAGCATAAGATTTACAAACTAAAGATCTCCGCTCTTATTCGGATAGGGCCATAGGTGAGTTAAAAATGACCGCAGACTTGGCCAAAGAATTCAAGAGTTCTGAGGTAGATTTGGGATTGAAAGGGACAAAAAGAAATGAGATGAAATGGCCCGGTTTGAAGGAGCACTTCTCCTCTGACAGTTAGGTGGATAACCTTAGTGTGACCAGTAATGGCAAGAACTTGGTTGGAGCAGCTTTATCCTGATCTAAACCCAAGTTATTCCTTTGGAGGATGACTTTAAAATGGTGTTGAAAAAGTCTAGATAGGATCCTCTCCATTAACATGCAAGTTGCAGAGTAGAGTGTGATATTTTATTGGCAATAGCAGGTTGTATTATTTGGCGAGTTCCTGTGTTTGAAGAGGGCACACACATGCCTCACATTAACATTTTGGGATCTTCCCCATCAAATGTACAGCAGTGAATAGCTCTGTCAACCACGCTTATTTCTTCATTCCCAAATTCTTAAGGAATGTGGGATAAATGCCATCATTGCCGGCAGCTTTCCCACTTTTAGTTGCCATGAGGGCCTTGATTGTATCTTGAAGACGATAGCTGTGAAGTGGTGGGTCTTTGTCAGGTGATGTTTAGAAAGAGTTCTTTCTGAACCTTCTGTCTTGACAGCTTGTCAGTTTTGGTCTTTGAATTATTGAGAAGGTGGTAGCATGGGTTCTCACTTTTGACAGACAGTGTTTTATTGGGTCAGTGTTTCCAAGCTTACAGAGGAGTGCCCAGGCTTTGCAATTGGAATAAGTAAATTAAGCCCTGCACAGTCTCCTTCCATCTCTTCAGATGGGCAGAGTTCAGGGACTATATTAGTGCTTTTTGCTGTGTCTGAATCACTACTCTTCTCACACTCTGGTTCTGTGTCTAGCAGTCAGCAAGGAGTATAGAGTATATACTTGTCAGCAAGGAGTATAGCAAGAGCTGCTGAGAATGTGTTTCACAACAGCTTCAATGAAAAGATGAACACAAAACACAATCATAGTTTTCTGGATAGACTTGATATGGTGCACCCCATCTTCAACCCAGTTCAATTTGTGGAAATTCCAGTGTGGTTTCAGCATTGATTCAAACAATGGCATGCCAAAGTCAACCTACAGAATAGTGGGGAGGAAAATTTCCAAGTACTGTGCATGCAGCTTGCGCCATTATTATCTTTCATCAGAGAGCAAAGGTCTGGGTTGGATGAGTGAAAAGTAAAAAAAAATTGGACTTCTTTGAATGAGGCCCAATTTGTGAGTTGCTCACCAGTTATATCATTTCTACTACAGTCCCATTGTGAAGGGTAGCTATTATCGTCCCCAAGATACACTACCAAGAGAAGAAAAGATGGTAATGTGGGTTTTGGCCATTCAAGATTTGGAGGTTTGTATATGGTCATTATGGTCAGTTGTCTGATTCTTATTGCAGCAACAGAGAATCCCTTAGTCTCATATTCCGCCAAGATTGAGACATTTTTAAAACCATACTTCAGGTTTTCAGGGTGGAAATGAGCTGATACACATGAATGCAGCATAGTTTGCAGCAGGAGTTTCTTGAAGCACATCAGCCTCTTATTCACCTTAAGAACTCTTGAACGCTAATCACATTTAGCATATGACAAACCTTCCACATTAAGTTGGTGTACATTTAGAGCTGGTCCTATGGCTTTTCAGTGATGTCCCAGACAAGAATTCTTAAACAGGAGCTGAAGGTGCTCCACACCTATGAAAATCAAGCCACAGCCTTTTCAGTGCCAAATGAGGGCTTACAGAATCAATAGAACGTTTATTATCAGCAACGTGTCTGGTGTATCATATTACTGAGATCCAGAGCTGGTGTGGTATGCAATTAAATCTGATAGTATTTACACTCTTGAGCAACTGGTAATACCAGTTTTACAACAAAATTAATAAATGCAAATGGTAATTGCTCTAAATCCATGTAATAAACAAGCCACTTGTAAAGATTTGCTGCTTTCATTTCACGATGTTAAAATAATGAAATGTAAAATGAAAAGGAAATTTAATGTCTGATACTCGATAAAGCCTAATGAACCCCAAAATAAATGGAGTCTGTTCTACTTTAAAAGCATCTGTGTGGGGGTGTACAGTTAATAAACTAGCAAAGTTGTCACTCATTCTCCCAAAAATATACATCATCCCCTCCACTTAGGCTAGAGCAGATAGCAAACAGTGAATTACAACTTACAAACCACAGAAGGCGTTTGAACCTGCACTATGTGGAGGCAGATTAGTCAAGGTTGTTTCATGTACTGCAAGTTGGAAAATAACATGAAAGGATGGAGTCCTCCTGTAAAACTACAACTAAATTAGCACTTAACTATCTACAGAGACGATACAACTGCAGCTAGGGTTCCAGCCACGTGCACAGAGACACAGACCGAGTTCCTTCCTGGTGTCTCTTCCAAACCCTACCTTCCTGCAACCAGTACTCCTCCCTCCAATCCAAATTCTATGTAAGATGCACGTATTTCCTCTGAATAATTTTTTATTATGTTTTTTGTGCCATCATTTGCTGACTTGTGGGAGCCAGTGGAGATTACTAGCACATAGGTTACCTTAGGGACATGGCCTTTCCCACCAGCCATTTGCAGCCTGTTAGGCATACTGGTCCTTCAGATGTGCTGGATTTCAATCCAGTTTCCCACAGTTTGTTTGTGTTATTGCTGTTGGTGGGTGACTTGCTTCCACCCTGTTGCTGGCTCTGTTGGGTGGTGTCACTGAATAAATAGGATCTCTTTCAAGCATCTCGTGGCCCAGCATGATTATCGAATCCCACACATGGCTGACAAGCTACTTTTTGCTAGTAACGGAAATATGGCATGTGAAAGGAGCATGTAGCTAAGTGGCTCGTAAGTACTCAAGACCTGATTCCTGAGATCTATCCATTCTCTTTCCACATCCTGCCCATTATTTTACTGTGTTCTTGTGAGCAAGTGAACCTGAGATTCCTTCCTGTTCAGTGCAGAGTGCTCTGCCTAGAACTTTGTCCCTGTGCAGGTGCTATTCACCCTTGAGCTGGAAAATAATCCCTTCAGCACACCCCAAGAGGATTTGCAGGGTCATGGCTTATAGGAAAAGTATTCCATCTCTTCATGGTGGTGGTGAGCAGCTGCTGAAACCATCTGAACAAAGGTGTAATGCTGGCGAGCCAGCCAAAATTCCTTCCTGACCCTGGTCTGAGTTGTAATGAATGGGAAGGATTTCATTGTCCGCAAAACTCTTCTCCCTCTGAAATCTCTGATGGTGGAAGGGGGATTTGTGTAGTTGCAAAAAGGAATGCCTGGGCCTCATTCTGCTCTTTCTTACCATGTTAAAACAGAAGTAACCTCACGGCAATCAATGGGGCTACCTGGATGTTAATGCAGCTAACAAAAATACCTGCTCTTTACCTGAGACACATGTTGGAAGTGGTCTCAACCTGGCTTTTATATTTTGGCCTGCTTGTATTTTGGACAATGGGACTGGATTTTTAAAACCGATCAGCGTGTTTCCATTGAGATCCTGACTTCAAGGTGGGGAGAGTTGGGCCAACACTCACTGTTTTGGAAAATCCCACACTAGACTTGGATTTGAGAGGGCAAACAGGTGTCTGTAGCTGCAAATGAGGTCACAGGTGCACAAACAGGCCCCGTTTGCCTGCAGTTGTGAGGAAGGTTCTCCACACACAATCAAGTGAGAGCAGAAATTAAAAGGCCCTAAAAAATAATTTCATGCGGTATCCTGCAGGCTGAAACATAGGAACATTTGTGAAGCATGGTTTGTTTGTGTTTCAAAAAGAGGGGCATGACTGGACCATCATGCATCTTCCTTGAACTATACATAGCAAGAGATTCTCAGAATCATTCCTGGGTCACAGGTCCCTCAGTGTCTTGGCTTTAACAATTAACAGCCAGTGGTGCAAACACTCACATTCATGGTCATCAGTCCAAATGTCTCTTTTCCCCATAAATTATCTCGTGTGTGTGGATTTTCTCTGTCTGTCTCTTGCCATATGCGTGGGAGTTGACGGCATCAACTTTATGAAATCTCAGCACATGCCAAGAACAGCTGGAGAAGTTGAAACAAGTTCTGGGTGAGGTGAGTTTCATGGGTTGGGCAGGGACTGAAATTAGCAGAGGTATTATGGCTAATTGCCATCCCTAGAGTATCGTGTATGCCATGTGCTCCTTGCCTGTGCTGAGGGCAAGTTCCCTAAGGGAAGAAGGCTCCGATTTATTTATTTATTTATTTAAAACCCAATAATTATAGATCATAGGGCTGGAAGGATCTGTTCAGCTGGGAAAGCCAAAACCCTCTGCCTTGATTCATTATGTAACTGCTAACATTTTATCGCAAGTCTGAGGTAATTATTATCGTTAGCTCTGGAACAACACACTTCACGGCACTTCAGCATTCAGTAACTAGCACAACATTTCAGTTCCGTGGCTTATCCTCTTCTTTTAACAGAGGGAGAAACCGAGGCACAAAGAGGTTGAAGTCTCTCAGCACATCAGTGACAGTACTATTGGCTCTCGGTGCCGCACTCAGGCCCCTGAACCACAGGGCCAGGATATATGGCTGGTCTTATGATGAGAAGGAGCACACTGGAAAGCCCGCTCCATACTAAATTGGGGGAAGACTGCAATAGAGGTGACGTTCCTGCCCAGTCTGGAGCATGCGATTTTTATCCTGGCGGTTGCAGAAATTCACACATGCTATTTCTGTGATGTGAACCTGTCTGTGCGACTCTGCAAATGGGACTCTGTCAAATCTGCCAGTCCATCATTAAAAACATAATTAACGTAATTATAAAACATCTTTCTGGCTAATCACGTGTATATTAAAAACCAGCTCTCCCAGGGAAAAAATATCCCAGAGCATACATTAAAATGGATGTGCAAAGGGACATGCACACGTGTCTGTCTTTCCTACATAAAGTGCATGTGCAGCCCTGAACGGCCAGCTGCATACGAGACTGGCTGTTTACTCAAGCAGTGATAACGCTTGCATGTGCAGTTGCAGCATTTACACATGCAAAAGTACACACTTTTTTTCTGGCCGCATAGGCCTCTGTGTGATGCTTTTCTGCTCAGTCCATGGTCTCTGCTGGCAACAGGAGCAGGACAGGACTTCTCTTTCACCCGATCAGCTTGACTAGAGCTGTTTGGTTTGGAAGGAGATGGGTGTGAGAGGTGCCCTGCTCCGAACACCTCCACCATGAGATGTAAGTGCTTCAGGTCACCTCATGACCCCACAGCTCTTTTGTCTTTTCCATCAGCAGAGGAGGAGAAGTTAGGAGCTGATCCCTGCCCCTTCATAGGAAAGGAGGGGAAAGCTGAGGTGACATGACCCCTGGTTATTTCTACGAGGAAGGAGAGGGGGAGTTGATTCCCAGGCCCTTCCACAGAGGAGCAGGGAGCTGGCCCCTGGTCCTTTCCACAGGGAAAAAGGTGGCTGACATTATAAGGCACCTAACCATAACACCTCAGCCTATAGCACTGCTTCCCGCAAACACGCCCCGCCTATGACTGTGCAGATCCTCAGCTACGTAGTAATAATATCCAGCATTCACACAGGGCTTTTCATCTTCAGAGCCCTTCTTAAACATCATCTAATTAATGACAGTGCCCTGGGAGGCAGGTATAGCTGTTACGCACACTTTAGAGGGGGGGAGATGAGGCAAAGAGAGACTAACAGAGCCTGAGATTGTGTGGGAATTGTTAACAGAGCTCCTAATACTGTGCTCTGGCCACCAGACTGCCTCATCTTCCTTTAGCTGGCATATGCAGTGCCACCGTGCTGCTCCACAACTGGGACACAAGCAGTGAAGACACTTTGCAACGTGTTCTCCCACAGGCACCTTTCGGGTTTTCCTAGTGTGTTTCATGTCTCGGAGACAGGTGGACATTCCTCTGTCACCTCTCATGCAGCATCATTTCCAGTTCCCCAGCCCATCAGACACAGGGTCCTGGCTATATGTCTTGAAGGACTGAGTTTTCAGATGTCTACTGCTATCAGGAATAACACCAGATAAAATGGTTGCTTCTCACTACAGATCTCCAAGTACTCTAGAAAGGTGGGTCATTGTTACTGACTCCATTCCAGGTGGGGAAGATGGCGCAGAGAGGTAAAGTGGTTTGCTCAAGTACTCGGGAGAAGCAAGGCTAGAACCAAGGCTTCCTGACACCCTATCCGTTGCCCTGGCTGCTGGACCGTGCTGCCTACTTACACAGAGATGCGGTGAGTGAACGAGACGGCGTGAAGGGGTCACTGGTTTGCTCTGCCAAGCTTCTGTCCTCAACATCTAGCAATTCAGTTGTTCACTCTGAACCTCAAACCCACTCAAGATGAGCCCCGGATTGGGTGTCTGATGTCTCATGACTCTCACCCCACTTTCATGAATGTTCAGTGAGTTTCACCCCTCCCTCAACAAGCCAGAGGACACCCGCATTTCCAACAAATCATAAAAGAAAAAAATGGGGTGTAGAGGCTGGCATGGGAGGGGCACAAAATGTCAGCCAGGGAGAATGAAGCTTGGTGTTCAAGTTTGTCAGACTTGAATTCCCAAGTGAACCTGCAGGGTCTGGTTCCTTTCCAGCCCTGGCAATCCAGACTGTAGGCCTCAGTTCATGAACCAAACCCACATGGCTTTCATAGCCATAATTGCTGCTTTTGTTACTATTCTAACAACCATTTATATAGCACCATGAAAGACTGATAAGACACGTTCCCTGCCCCGAAGAATTTAGGACTTAAATAAGCCAAGACAGTCAAACACAAGACAGTGCTCCAGCCTACAGCTTATGAGAGAATGGCAGGGTGTGGCTCTTGTACAACCATTTCCCCTCTCATTTCATTTTATTGAAAAGCAGCTGCTTTGATTTATGGGAGCCGTGGTGGCTCTCGAATGCGGCCACAGCCCATGTACTTGAGTTTGCGCTTGCCCCTTTCCATCCTGCCATATGACAGACACGCTGTAGGATGGTGAGCAGCAAGGGGAAGTGGGAAATGTTGCAATTCATTAGCTGGGCTGGTAGCTTTGAAATAAAATAGTAAAATGAATACTTAACAATAATCTCTATGAAGAAGAAATCCCTACCTAGTCCTATCTATAACAATCTGGTAGAGCAAGGACTTCAGCCAGTCTTATTCAGCCTCTGGACAGACTCACCCCAAAGGCCCAACACACCCTGTATACACCCAGCATTACCCTTAACAACACGTCCTCTGCCAAAATAAAAAAAAAGACAAGTAGAACTTTAGGCCCTTTGTGCTCCTGTGTGGGAGGGGGGGGTGTATTTTATACCAATTGAGCATTTAAGCCCTGAAATCTCTCTCCGACTGAATTCGTGGGTCATAAAAGGAAATGAAACAGAGTCCCAGAAAATGAAATACTTGGAAGAGCTGCTGTTTCCATGCCATCCAGTACCCTAAACGTTGGTCTCTCTCCATTTGGTCATAGACAACAGAGTCCTGTGGCACTTTTAAAGACGAACAGATTTATTTATCGCATGAGCTTTCGTGGGAGAAAATCCCACTTCGTCAGACGCTTTGAAGATGGGAAAGTTACAGAATGGGAGGAAATTAAATGCAGGGGAGTGTATGACATAGGATCAGGTCAGGCTGTAACAGCAAATCAAAATAGGTGTTAGGATTCAAACACTGGGGAACAGCACATAGAGGAGGGGGAGGTCAAATCACTTGTTGTAATGAGAGAAAAATCCATAGTCCCTGTTTAACCCCAAAACAACTGAGTCAAATTTGCATATAAATTCGAGTTCTGCAGTCTCTCTTTGAAGCTGTGATTTGTTATTCATCTGTTTCAACACAGCTATTAACAAGTCGTCAAGGGAGTGAGCAGGGAGATTGAAGTGTTCCCCTATTGGTTTTGTAGTGTTGCAATTTCTGATATCAGATTTGTGTCCATTTATTCTTTGCCGCAGAGACTGTCCTGTTTGTCCAATATATAAGGCAGAGGGGCATTTCCGGCACATGATGGCATAAATCACATTGGTGGACGAGCAGGTGAATGAGCCCTTGATGGAGTAGGTGGCTTGATTAGGCCCTGTGATGGTGTCTTTAGTGTAGATATGAGGGCAAAGTTGGCAGCGTGGTCTGTTGCAGGGATATGTTCCTGCTTTAGTGTTTCTGTTGTATGATCTGTAGTTGCTGGTAAGTATCCTTTTAAGGTTAGGGGGCTGTCTGAAAGCGAGGGGAGGTCTGTCTCCTAAGGCTTGAGAGAGTGAGGGATCATCTTGTAAAATAGGCTGTAGATCTTTGATGATGTGTTGAAGAGGTCTGGCTTGGGAGTTGTAGGTGGTGACCAGTGGTGTTCTGTTGTTGTTTTTCATGGGCTTCTCCTGCAGTAGTTGACTTCTGGGTACCCGTCTGGCTCTGTCAATTTGTTTCTTCACTTCTGCGGGTGGGTACTGTAGTTTTAAGAATGCTTGGTAGAGATCCTGAAGGTGTCTGTCTCTGTCTAAAGGGTCAGAGCAAATGCGGTTATATCTTAGGGCTTGACTGTACACAATGGATTGTGTGGTGTGTCGAGGATGAAAGCTCGAGGGATGTAGGTAACTATACCGATCAGTAGGTTTGCGGAATAGGGAGGTCTTTATGTGCCCATCGCTAATTTGCACTGTAGTGTCCAGAAAGTGGATCTCTTGTGTGGAGTGTTCCAGGCTAAGTTTGATTGTGTTGTGGAAATTGTTGAAATCTCTATGGAAATCTTCAAGGGCATCTTTACCATGGGTCCAGATGATGAAGATGTCATCAATATAGCGTAGGTAAAATAGAGGTGCTTTGGGATGAGACGTGAGGAAACGTTGTTCTAAATCGGCCATAAAGACGTTGGCATATTGTGGGGCCATGCGGGTACCCATAGCAGTGCCACTCACTTGAAGGTATAAATTATCTTCAAATCTGAAATGGTTGTGGGTGAGTACAAGGTCACAGAGGTCAGCCACAAGTTTAGCTGTGTCATCATTTTGGATAGTTCTTCTAATAGCTGTAATCCATCCTTGTGTGGGATGTTAGTGTAAAGAGCTTCTACGTCCATAGTGGCCAGGATGGTATTTTCTGGAAGACTGTCAATGGATTGGATTTTTCTCAGGAAATCTGTAGTGTCATAGATATTTGGTCATAGATATACTAAGCAAATCCTGCTGCGATTTTTCAAAGACTAAATCTAATCTGCTTTAAAGCCATCATAATCCAGGGAAAGCAAGAACAGGGTGTGTTGTAAATATCATTAAGGGATATCGAATATTTTGTTTATGATGGGATTTTATAGCACTTTTCATTCAGCCATCTCAAAGCCCTTTACAATCATCAGGTAACTAACCCTCCATGCACATATAGGGCCAGGGATGCTAAAGGCTCACCTCACCCACCACAGAAATGCAGCTAACCTCTGTCCTCTCTAACTCCTTCACCTATCCCTCCATCCACACCTTCAGCATCTCCTCTAGTAGGTCCTTCTTCTCCCTGTTTTCCTTGCAGATAGAGCCCCCTTCTCTTCTTACTCTCCACCTTATCATGGGGTGAACTATCTGCTCACATGACTCAGAAATCCATTTTGCCACCGCTGACCTGCCTTTCAGTCCAGTTCCTCTTAACCTGCCCCTTCCTCCCAGCTGGCTCACTGCGACCACCAGCTCAGCATCACTATAAGTGAATTCAGCACCTTTCCTCCTAAGCCTTTCTTTCTCTCTCACTGCTGACATCAGCACTACCGTCCACACCACCCTGGAATCCTCTTTCTTAACCTACTTGTCTGTGCCTTCCAAATTCTTTGCAGCTCTGTCCCTGCCTAGTTCTCATGACTGTCCTTCGTGCGATATGGCCATCCGTTGACGGCAATGAGACCCCCCCTACCCCTCTCAGATTGGCCACCGAACAGTCACCAGAAGGTAAACACATTTGGTCCTAGCCAGCTACTCTATGAGCAGATGATCTGGAGGGAAAGGCTAAATTACCTACTACTGGTTCAGTTCTTCCTTTTTCAGGTGATTTGGGCTTCATATCCTGGGAACAGATGTCAGTGGAATAATATTGGGTCACTAATTGGAATGTAATTATTTTTTGGCACCATGGGAAAATTTACAAGCCTGGGCGTTCCTGATTGGAGTAGTGCTGACTAAAAGGGCAGGCTAGCTTTTATGCCCTGACTTCAGCAGGAGTTTGATCAAGCTGCTGCAGAGAAAGAAAACAAAAGACACTGTTGGTATAAACAGTGTAGCTCTGTCAGAGTTAGTTGAGTTCTTCCTGCATATGTCAGCCATGGAGCGGGTCTATTCCTCTGGGGTGGTTGGTTTTCCTATCTAGGTTTTGCTTATTTCACAAGATGAGTTCATATCCCAGCTGAGTGAGAAAGAGAGGGCATGGATTGGGGATGATGGATTCACCCTTGAGGAAGGGGTGCTTAACGTTAGAACAACCAGGCAGCCAGACGCATGCAAGATATGCATCTCCTCAACCCACTGTAAAATAATGAGTCAATGCAGCCCTGCCCAGCCTTCCTCTCCCTTGTCCCTAGTTGCCTCATTGCACCTCCCACATGGCATCTTCCATCTCGATGTAACTAATTCCACGCACAGAGCTGACTTGCCTGACTGGAATTGTTGCTTGTTGGCTTTTCTGGGGATTCAGAATGATTCAGGGGTGTGGGAATGTACGGCTAAGGGGATGCAGGCCCCAGCTCCAGTCCAGCCCAGGTCATCTCCATCTTAAGAGTGACCAGCACCACCAGTCTTGGACCACTCACAAGCCTGGCACTCAGACTCCCATCAAGAAAGCTTTTTTTTTTTTGCTCACTATTTCAGTTTTTCTCTCGTTACTGTTCAAATTCTCAGTGTAAGTAAGCTGACCTAGCACACATAGCAGGCAGCTCATTGGCTGATTAAGGAACTTTCCCTAAATATTCACATACAAAGGCTAGGGAAGGAGGCACTTGAGAGAGACAACAGTGCGCACTGGATACTCCAAACACTGAGAGTCAGCTCTCTGAAATGTCTCCCCACAAAATGAGTCCCTGTTCCCTGCTAACATGTCCTATTCTGATCTAACCTCAGATTCACTGAATTAACTAAACTAGTTTCACTTCGTGGAACAACTCGGACTCATTAGAAAATTGGCAGTGAAGGCACGCGGCACAAATACTCGTCCCAGCAGTCTCCATGTAGACATCATGGCAGCTCGTTGGGAGTCATCTAACCAGGAAGCAGACACAATACCATGTGACTTGGTGAACAATTACAAGTAGCAAGTACTCGAAGCAATAGCTGTAGCATATAAACAACAGAGTCCTGTGGCACTTTTAAAGACTAAGATTTATTTATGCGATAAATCAATCTGTTAGTCTTTAGAAGTGCCACAAGACTCTGTTGTTTTTCTGCAATAGACTCACACGGCTACCCCTTTGGAACTTGACTGTAGCATATAGTTTGTGAGAGATCCAGAGGATGAAGTATGTTCATATCAACCATTCAATGAATAATATCGAATAACAAACACACTCATGGAAGTCACTCTCTTGCAACTCATTCACAGACAGACCAGGCTGCTGGATTCATGATGTAAATAATTGCTGGCTAATAGATGGCCCAGCGGCATTTCAGATGGATGAACGAGTGGTTCATTTGGACAACATAGTCTTGCCTGGACTGTCCTGAGTTTTCATCTCCTGTTTTAACTCCAGTGAGCTCTGTCACATTTCAAGGCCTCCTTCTAGTACATTACATTGTTCTGAGGGGACTCGCACATTAGCAGGTAAACACCTTTCAGATAAAGGCTTAGGGATGGTCAAATTTTCAGTGCTGGAACTAGACAGCATTGGGCGCCAAAAGTTGTTGGGCTGTTTCTAGAGCTTCCAAGTGTATCTGAACAGGGACAGATTCATCCCATCTGAGAAAAGAATCAAGTTGTGAAAGTCCATTTACAGCATCATCTAGATCTTTGTTTGGGAGAGACCATAACAGTCCTAGCCCATTACTTGTCTGGGGGACAAAATATATCATTTTAATATAGGATTGAGATGTTTCCATTCCACTCTGTTAAATGTCTTCGCTGTCCAGAGACACAGCAAGAAGAGGCCTGGAGGAATTGTGCACACATGCTGTGGAATATAAGAGAGTCCTCATATCTCACAATGATTTCCTTCCTCTCCAAATTTGAGCTGCAAGGACTCTAGTACAGTTGTGACTATTTCTGAACCCAGCAGTTTTGCTAAAACCTTTACACAGCTCTTTACCTATCCAGCAGTTTTAGAACAGCAGTAATACAGTCTGACGATGCACACATTCTGGTACAGCCATTCTGAAAGGATGGGGGGACTACTGGAGAGATCATGGAAAAAATGGGTGGCCCATGATGGCAATATGGCTCTTGCTCCTTGTGTCCTTGTAGAACACATTAAGACAGAGCAATCACGGTGGCTACAGGATGCTCTGTAAATTGCGAATCCTACAAGCTCAAAGATGGGGGCCACAGTATGAACTTTCTTAAGTCCTGAGGTAAACACCTGTGTCAAGATGAGGAACCAAGGTGCCTTTGTTTCATCACAGCTTCTAGGGCTATGTCTACACTTACTAAAATTAGTTTGAATTAGTTAATTCGAACTAATTCGAACTAATTTTAGTTAGTTTGAATTAACTTAATTCGAACTAGAAAAATTTAGTTCGAACTAAGCAAGTGCCATTCATGGCACTTGCTTAGTTCGAATTAGCGAATTGCATTGAGTTCAATGGGCCGGTTAGTTCGAACTAAGCAATTAGTTCGAACTAACATGGCCACATTGGTTAATTCGAACTAACTAGTAACTAACTAGTTTGAATTAACCCTTTGTTCGAATAGCATATTCGAATTTATTTTAAGGAAGCCCTTAATTCGAACTAATGAAAGCCTAGTGTAGCCATGGCTTTAGTTAGTTCGAATTAAGCTTCCTTAATTCGAACTAACTTGCCAGTGTAGACATAGCCTAGAAGACCAACTTCAGTATAATCATTATCTAGCCAAGAGCCAAATTTGACAAGAAGCCAGTTTCCTAAAAATATAGGAATGTAACCATTTGCTTTTCTTAAACGGCGGACAGGAAGAGCTTGCACTGAGAA
Source organism: Pelusios castaneus (assembly GCA_007922175.1). Taxonomy (NCBI): domain Eukaryota; kingdom Metazoa; phylum Chordata; order Testudines; family Pelomedusidae; genus Pelusios; species Pelusios castaneus. The sequence continues at coordinate 13,780,640 of ML685788.1, read as the reverse complement.
ATCCAAAGGCCATCTAATGGCTGTCCCTAAGAAGACTCCACCCCTGAAGGCAGTGCTGCCAGCAGCTGCTTTTAGGAGATTTTTTCAAATTTGCTTGTATAAAGCGGAGTGTCCCTTCTTGCCTGGACTGTCCTGAGTTTTCATCTCCTGTTTCAACTCCAGTGTGCTCTGTCACATTTCAAGGCATCCTTCTAGTACATTACATTGTTCTGAGGGGACTCGCACATTAGCAGGTAAACACCGGGAAAGACTTAAGAATACACGATCACATTTTATTTTACTGTATGCAGAAATTACAGTACAGCAGCAGTCAGGATCTAAGGTAGAGGCTAGCAAACTAAAGAATTTAGGGGTCGTAGTAAAACTTTGTACTATCTTATTAAAGCAAAAATTATGTCTAAATGTAGTTTCCCAACATATATCATAGAGTTATACAGAGTGTTTTATGTAGGGATTTCTGTGTAACAAGTAAAGAAGTAATGCACTTAGGATGGAAAAGTCCCATGCACTGCTACAGGCTGTGGACCAATCAGCTAAGTAGCAGCGCTGTAGAAAAGGACCTGGGGGTTATGGTGAATGGGAAGCTGGATATGAGCCAACAGTGTGCCCTTGTTGCCAAAAAGGCCAATGGCATATTGGGTTGCATCAGTAGGAGTGTTGCCAGCAGATAGAGGGATGTGATAATTCCCCTCTATTCAGCACTGGTGGGGCTGCATCTGGAATACTGTGTCCAGTTTTGGGCTCCCCACTACAGAAAGGATGTGGACAAATTAGAAAGAGTCCAGCGGAGGGCAACGAAAATGATTAGGGGGCTGGGGCACATGACTTACAAGAAACAACAGAGTCCTGTGGCACTTTTAAAGACTAACAGATTTATTTATCGCATGAGCTTTTGTGGGAGAAAATCCCACTTTGTCAGACACTTTGAAGATGGGAAACTTACAGAATGGGAGGAAATTAAATGCAGGGGAGTGTATGACATAGGATCAGGTCAGGCTGTAACAGCAAATCAGGAACTAGGCTTATTTATTCTGCAGAAGAGAAGACTGAAGGGGATTTGATAGCAACCTTCAACCACTTGAAGGGGTGCTCCAGAGAGAGGGAGCTAGGCTGTTCTTGGTAGTAACAGAGGACAGAACAAGGAGCAATGGTTTCAAGCTGCAGCTGGGGAGGTCGAGGTTGGATATTAGGAAAAACTTTCTCACTAGGAGGGTGGTGAAGCATTGGAATGGGTTACCTAGGGAGGTGGTGGAATCTCAGTCTTTGGAGATATTTAAGGTCTGGTTAGACAAAACTCTGGCTGGAATGATTTAGTGGGAATGGTCCTGCTTTTAGCAGGGGGTTGGGCTAGATGACTCACGAGGTCCCTTCCAGCCCTAAGACTCTATGAATGTCTCTAGAACAGGATTCCAAAAGTGGTTTATGGATCTTTTGCTACTGAGTTCAGCAGGACCAGGAGCAGGCTCCAAAGTATTTGGACTAGTCTACACCAGAAGCACTCTATGCCTATGGGAGAGACCTTTCCTGTTAGCATAACAACACCCCCTCCACAAGAGGCAGTAGCTATGTCCACCCTGATGCTTAGTCAGTGCAACTTCCGTCGCTTGGAGGGGGTGGCTTCTTCACACCCCTGAGCAACGTAAGTTATGCCAACATACATGGTAGCATGTACAAGGCCTAAGTCACCACAGCTCCTGTGCTACCTCCTTCCGATGCAAACAATGGAATAAGGCTTTTATAAAACAGTGCACTGAGATACCACTTAATGTTTCTGCAACCAGGAATTGTTGGGTGCACACTCCTAAACAGTTAGAGCAGCAGGATGGGCATCATGTTCCTAGCGGCTACTGATTTGTTATGTGACCTCAAGCAAGACCTCACTTGATGTTTCTATCAGCCAGAGAATAACAGTTACGTACTTCGCAGGGTCACTGAAGAATCAACAATTTGCATGTTGACAAGTTCCAAAGGGGTAGCCATGTTAGTCTGGTTCAGTAAAACAAACCAGGAGTCCTGTGGCACTTTTCAAGACTAACCAATTTATTTATCACAGGAGCTTTCGTGGGAGAAAATCCCACTTTATCAGACACTTGAAGATGGAGAACTTACATCTTCAAGTGTCTGACAAAGTGGGATATTCTCCCATGAAAGCTCCTGCGATAAATATATTAGTTAGTCTTTAAAAGTGCCACAGGACTCCTGGTTTGTTTTGAAGAATCAAAATGTATCAATGATCAGGAAATGCTTTGAGATCCTCCGATGAAAGGCACTACAAAAGGACAAATGGTTATATTGTGAAAATCTATGGCTGGTGCCATGTCGAGTAGCATGCCACTGAATCCAGGGAAGAGTTTGACTCTGCCATGTTGACATGTGAACATGGGGGAAATCAGGTCAGCAGACCTACTCTACGGTAAGCATAATTCACCCTGGCTGACTCACCCCATGCTGCAATCCCTGCTGACAAACATTCTGAAGGAAAGCCGCCTCCAATCTTATTGCAACCCAGCTTCTCTGAGTGGATGTTGAGGCCGTGCATTAAGCAAGGGCGTCACCAGCAAATAAACAAGGAGGATGCGTGGAATGATAGATAAAGGAATAATCGGATTTCACACAAATAGGCAATACCAGCACCGGGCTCCCCACTGAACAATCTAAACTCAAGAAGTTGGCCCCCCCAGCTCCTACAACTCCAAGAGGCGACAAATGAGAAGATTCTTTCGATGACTAATGTACTCTCTGCCGCATGAATCACTGCATTGGGATGGCCTTGTGACATTATCAGAGCCCTGGTTATTACACTCATTGATGATAACACAACTAAACCTTAATGAGTTGTGGGAAAAGGAGACAATGGAGCCGTCTGCCAGGTCTCATTCACCTTGACAACACGCCTACAGCCCAAGTACAAAGAGCGCTATTGTTTACCAGGATCTTTGGGAAGGGGCCAGGCGGTTCTACACATTTCACACAATGATGGTGTTCTGTTTATTTAGGCCGGAGGCATTTCTGAGGTGCCTAACACCGCGATATCTCGCACTCTCAGCATTAGACCATGGTCACAGTCAGATGAGGTGAATAAACGGCTAGGCCAGACTTTGATGGTGAGAAACTGATATCCGAGATAAAAATGATTCCACTCACAAAGTGCCTTTTTCTTGACTACAGTGAACAGGCAAAGCCACTTCTGCTTGTTCCCTTTGTAAACAATCTCGATGCATCTGATTCAGACATTGTTCGGCCAGCTGGGTACACTGTACATGGGTACACTGCAGTGGGCAAGTGCTCTTCATGTGGACACAGCTTAAACCAGCAAAACTGCTCTTTTGATGGCATCATTGCAACTTTCCTAGGGGCTTCTGCTGGCTCAACTCTGTTGGGCAGGGATCACGCCTCTTCACACCCTTGACCAACATCACTCCAGGAAAAAGAAGTCTGGAGAGGATACCTGGCCTTTCAAGGATTTCCCAGATCAAATTCATACCCAAGGAAAAGGACTAGATGACCATGAGTATCTTAAGCAGCTTTGGTCTGACCTGTGCAAACTAGGCTCAGATTTCTTCAGCCTGTTTGAAAGTGTATTTGTGATCAGAAACATTGGTTAAAAATGGGATTGTCTTACTCAAGGATCCGCCCTCTGTGTTTACACAGACTGCTGACTTTACTGACGCATGTACCCCTTTGCTACTTGGTGCTCAATTCAGCTCTGGGAGGGAGTGCTGGATCCTATTTCGATTTGTGTTTAATCCACAGATGTGTTCACTAAATTCTAGTTGCAGAATCTGTACTAGTATATGTGTGACCCAGAGACCGCTTGGAGCCAACTGGCAACGGGCGCACAGGTGCATAAGGGTTCACGTATCTACTTGTTTGCCAAAGAATGTCCTGTAACGCAGAGGTGTCAAACGTGCGGCCCACAGGCTGAATGTGGCTGCGAACCTCTTCCATCCAGTTTGTGACTGTGCTCCATGGGAGTGCACTCTCCCTAACAGAGAGAGAGAGAGAGTGGTCTCGCATACCCAGCATGCCACAATGCCGCGAGAGTGTCAGGTGTCGTGACATCACGGAGCGCTGGGTATGCGAGACTGCGCTCTGTGAGACCACACTCTCTCCCTAACAGAGGCTATGTCCACACTGGGTAATTTAAGTTGACTTTAACTAAGTCGACTTAGTGTGTCCACACTTAAAAATAAAGTCGACTTAAAGGGGAACTTAAAAAGTCGACCTAGAGCATCCACACTGGATGCCTAGGTCAACTTCTAGGGGCTTAGGGGGACCTAGGGGAGGTCCACGGGGGCAGGGGGCACACCCCTTGCCCAATGCCAGGGGGCTCAGCCTTTGCCCCATTGTACCTAGGTACAATGGGACAAAGGGGGTCAGGGACCCTGGCAGGGCATAGAGGCAGGGTGGGCAGGGCTCTGCCCTGCCAGGTGGGGGGGCATGCCAGGCTCCCCCTATATGCCCCCCCCGGCAGGGAGGGCATTGGTGTAGCCCTGGGGTAGCCCTAAGTCGACTTAGGGCTACCCCACGTCTACACTGGCTTAAGTCGACTCTAGGGAGTCGACTTAAGCCTTAGGTCTACTAGGAAGGTGGTTTAATAAAGTCGACTTAATTTTAATTAAGTCGACTTTATTTTCCTTAAGTCGACTTAAGCAGCTTGCTTAAGTCGACTTAAGGAAACTGTAGTGTAGACGCAGGGTAAATTAAGTCGACTTAAGCAAGCTTAAGTCGACTTAATTTACCAGTCTAGATGCAGCCAGAGAGAGAGAGAGAGAGAGAGAGAAAGTGGTATCACGAAGCGCAGTTTTGCATACACAGCACTCCGTGATGCAAGGGTGCCATACTATTTCGATTTATGCTATATACGGCCCACTTGAAGTACATTTAAGTCAAGTCTGGCCCACCATAGCAAATGAGTTTGACACCCATGCTGTAACATTTCTATTGAAAGCCTGCATCACACTGGTCCTCATAATCACTGCAAAATGCACGTCCAGATAATATTTATGGAACTGTAGATATACTGAAAATTACGCTCTTAAAGTCTGTGGCTTGGGCTGGTCGTCATAAGGTGAGAAACAGGTTTCTTTCAGGCAAGAGATCCTTATCTGGCTGGCTGGCTAGGTACATGTAAATGGAGCATTGTATGGTTCACAATGGACGCCCATTTACAGGCTGAGCTGAATGCAAATGATGGGATTGTGAGATCTTCCAGAGGGGAAATTTACAGGAAGAAATACACCAGCCTGAGGGAGCCCTACTCACAGATAAGGACAATATATTTTTGGATTTTAACGGTGCATACAGAGCTAAACTCTGCATCCTTTACTGAGGGGGCAAACTGAGAGAAGGGCTTGTGTCATGAAATTGGGATCACTGTCTATCTCGCTGAAAAATGGCGGGGAGCAATCTTCGGTTCTAGAATGTGTGCTATGATTTTATTTTAGATGTAACCCTTTGTCTCTGTGCTGTGTGTTGAGTGGAGCGGGGACCCTGAGGTGTACCTTGGCAGGGGGGTGTAGCGGATTTGTGAATTGTGAATTGTCTGTGGTACACTGGGAGAGAGTGCTCAGAATTGGAGTGTGCCAATCTTTAACCAGGCTGTGGAGGCCTGGGTAACAATGCTTGTATTGGCTCGGGTTGATGGTGCTGGCTGGGAACTGTCCCACAGCAGGCACAGACTTGGCTTCCTCACACTCAGGGCAAATGACGGAAAGGTGCCTCACAGCCCTGGGTACTCCTGGGAAGCATCACAATGTGTGAGACAGAAAGGACAGAGCTTGCCTTTCAAAGCCCAGGGTAAGTTTTCAGGGCTGGCAGTGAAAGAAAAACCTGGAGCTGGAATCACTGCTTGACAAGGCCAGGCAGCAAGTGCCCCACCTAAGAGGGTAAGAGAGTGTCTTTCACATTCCCAGCCACAGGCAACTGCTCTGCTGCATGCCTCTATGGAAAAGCTTTTTGTATTTTCGTATTGTCTTCCCCCCACTGGCTTCTTTCACAGCTACCATCTGCAGCACTGTTCCGTGACTCTCCCAGCATGGGATGGGCAATCCCTATCCCCTAGGACAGTCACCACCACAACACGCCTTGCCCCCCACTGGATCCACAACCTGCGCCTGACAGTTCATGCTGCCCCCGCTGAACGGGGCTGGTGGAATTGCTTTTTTGTTTATTGTCTGGGTGTTCCTAGTGTGCAGGTGAGGCTGGTTTGAGACTTTCATGTGACAGTGACAGATAAAAAGAGGTCAGTAAGGGCCCGAGGTAAGCCCCTGTGGGTGCAATCTAGAAAATAAGAACAAGATGAAGATCTAAAGCATTCATACCATCACAGGGCTTATCTTAAAATCTTTAAATACATTCATTAATGCTTCACCACTCACCCAAGGAAAATAAAAAGTCTCTGGGGTGGTTGCTTATGATAGCCTGTAGACAGATGGGGTAAGCAGGCCCCAAAAGGCCTCAATACAAAGGGGCATCATTTGGAGAGGAAAAACAATGCCTGTTACCTACACACAGAGAAGGCTATTCAATGATCTGAGTGAGTCAGACCCATACATCTGTCCAGGGAATAATTATTAGGAGGTGGAGGGGGGCGGGGGGAGCCCTAGAATTTCATTTGACTTTGGCTCCCTTGCTGTGTTTGTGACAGGCCAAGGCAGGCCAGGATTCCCATGTGGTCAGGAATCAAGGCACCAAAACAAAGCTCTTTTGAAAATGTGGCCATCACGGAAGCTGCCAAGTGCTGAAAATGCGAAGCACCACCAGCGGACCTGAGCTTTTTGGAGAACCCAACCCCTTATGTCAGTGCTGAGCCCTTGGAAAGCTGACCCTGAGCTATTCTGAAAATTGTTCCGTCAGTACCCAAGTATCCCTGTCAACAGGTCAAGAGTCAATGAGTTGTTAGTATGAACAAAGCCCTTCTGGCCAGAGAGAGGAAAAGTACTGACTACATAAGAACACAGGAGCAATAAAGAACCGAACAAAATACGGGCGAAAGGTAGCAGGTAAACAGCTCGAATAACGCATGTGGATGGCTTAGAGCATACATCAGGAGACAGATGGGAATAGGTCACCTAGGACATCCCTCTGCCAGTGTGGGCTGTAGCCACCTAACAGAGCACATACCGTAACAGATACTAAGCCATTTAGAGATAGACATATCTGTTCCTTAGGGACACATGGTGCTCTCACTGGGCTTGACACTAATCAGACCCCTTGTTGATGAGAGGTCAGAGTCTGAACAGGCCCTGGATTACGAACTCCGCTCTCCCCTCAGAACTTGTCCCTTCAGGTCAGCTGCCAGCATACCATATAGCAGCATGTGTTGAGCAGCGTCTGTCCTCTTGGCAAGTAAAAGACGTCATCCTTCAGAGCTGACAGTCTGGAACTTTTTATGCCAATGTCCACTAAATAAACATGCAGCTGTATACATTGAGACCACAAAAATATGAATGCAACAGTGCACTTAATTTGTGCATGCAAATGTACAATGCACAATTACAACGGTGTTATTTTGCTATAAACTTCAAAAACAGACTTCAATGTGAATCTGCAGAGCTGGAATTCATATGCAAATTTGACACCATCAAACTGGGTTTGAATAGTGTAGGCAAATGACTAGCCCACTGAAAAAGGTAATTTTCCCTCTTTAAACATTCTCACCTTCTCTTCAATTGTCGTTAATGGCCCACGTCTGCAGTGTTGGAATTGAATTGATCTTATTACGTCATCCTTCATGTATATATATCCCTAGCAGACTGCAGTTTTCATTTCGTATATCTGAGGAAGTGGGCTGTAATCCACAAAAGTTTATGGCTTCATAAATTTGTTAGTCTTTATAAGTGTGATAGGATTCCTTATTTGTTTTGCTGCCATAGATGCCAAGCACCAAATTGGGCAACAAATTGCACATGCTTTTGGGGGCATGTCGCCATGCATCTACCTTGTTTCGGAATCAAGAACTATCCAGAGACCAGTCTGAGGTAATATTGTGATGCCCAGATCAATAATACTGAAAAATATTGAATAGCCGGCACGCTTCTACTGGCAGGTAAGAGATGACCCAATTTACGAGAGATATTGCACATCAAAGTAATTTGTTAGGTTCCATTTATATAATTTCATAATTTATTTCAAAAGGGATTGGCATCTTACACATGAAATGAAGATCTAAACACACTCCTCAGCGCTAATACCAGTTAAGAACTGACAGTGCTTGCAGTGCACTCCTAGACAATTATCTTGGCAGCTATTTCATTTTATTCTCCAGGTAAATTAGGGAAAATTTCTTCATGGCTGCAGAGCAATCAGAAGGTTCATAGAAAGCTAAGAGGAATATAGCATCACTGCACTCCTTGAATAGAAGGATACTCGGATACAACATGTGAGTCAGCTGATCAGAGAGAACACTACACTGCCCATGCAGGTCAGATATAATTGCCCAAGTAAAGGAGTTTTCTGCTACAAATCCACACTTGAATGTTTGGATAAAAGCTCATTGATTACACCATGACACTGCACCCTCTGGACAGAACCCAACATAACGTGCAGATAGAAAGGCACCCAGCACTGCGAGGCCACTGCACCCTCCGGATAGAATGGCACCC
>ML685788.1:13718018-13772024 GCA_007922175.1 Pelusios castaneus | reverse complement strand
TGGCACCCCGCACTGCAAGGCCACTGCACCCTCCGGGTAGAATGGCACACAACACTGCAAGGCTGTGACAGAACACCAATCAATGACAATATTTCATGTCACAGTCCAGACAGAACACCACACAGTGCCTATCAGGTACAATACAACAGTTGGATACTATAACCCACCATTTCCTGGACAGCTCAGCATTGTCCAAGCACACAAAACAACACTCAGGTAGTAGGGCACTGCCAAACCTGGATAAAAGACCACTGAGATATAAGACAGCTCTGTCCAAAGGCTAGAGCAGTTTTGCCAGCCACAGAGAAGGTTCTACTTTAAAAATTAACTATATTTAACTGTAAGATTTCCTTTTGCTGTCAAAACAGCAAACAGACACCAGGAAGGTGTCAAAAGGGAGAATAGCTAGGGCGTTACAATTATGCAATCAGCTATATTGATGAGTTGAGACATGTGACAGTTTAAAAATATATAATGCACGTATCAAACTGCTTCAGGCCTCAGCAAAACAAACAAGGAGTCCTGTGGCACTTTTAAAGACTAACAAATTTATTTATTGCATGAGTTTTCATGGGTGAAGTCCCACTTCATCCAATGCCACAGTAGAGAAAACTTACAGTATGGGAGTGAAAGATAAATCCTGTGATTACATTTCACTCCCATACTGTAATTTTTTTTCATTGTGAGTTATCTTCACTTGGGCACCTGACCAAGTGGGACTTTGCCCACGAAAGCTCATGTGATAAATAAATTTGTTAGTCTTTAAAAGTGCCACCAGACTCCTTGCTTGTTTTGCTGAACTAAACTGACCCAGCTCCCCCTCTGGAACGTCAGGGCTCAGTCAGTGTTTGTCTGTTTGCTACTCTCCTGGAGCTTGGGAATATTCCATGCACACATACTATATGTTGCTGGCCATATCAGAAGGTGTTCCGATTGTGTATGCTTTTTTTTTCAATTGGAATCCGCACCCACCTCCTTCCACTATGAGACAGCTTGCCTTGTATCTTTGAGACAATGAGTTTCTCTAACTAGGGCTCTTGCAAGCAGTGCAGAAAAGACTTAGCCTCCAGGAAAGGCCTCAAGATTACTTGTATCCAAGGAGGTGATTCAATTTTGTACCAAATAAGTTAAAGTGAATCCAGCGTGGATGGAATCAAAATTGCCACCTTGGACTTATGCAGGGAGTTGGGTAAAGTCAGATGAAGCTTCAACAAACTGGAATAGAGCAAACCCCGGCTGTTACCTTCAGCTCCTCCGCTCATATCACTAGCTGTGATTTGCACAGGCTTTTCATTCGGTCCGGTCATCTCTTTGTTATTGGTCTGCAGACACTGTCACGGAGTATCACCGACACACCACACATACACACAGAGAGAGTCACACACTCCCACGTGCACACACAATTCCCTGTGCACTCACCAACATTGTGCTTGCACCCACCAAATTAACATCCATGTCCACATACACTCAAATGCTTGCACATACACACACATTTATCCACAGAACATACACGCCCCTATGTCTTTATGTATACACAATACATACACAGACAGGCACACACACTCACATATATGTTTATACCGACACACCTGTACCTGCATACTCACAGACAAGTATATACATGCAGCATGCTCACCTATGCGCTCGTTCTTGCACGTGCACACACGCACATGCACACTCATATCCATGGATGAATACACTACTGTGCACCTGCTTATGTTCAACAGCAGCAAACATGCTTGCCGGCACATGCACACGCATGTGTACACACATCCTACAATCACTCACGTCTGCTGCATACACATTCTAGAAGTTCTGTGCTGTGCACTCTGCCTGTCACTCCTTCCTTCCCATTAATTCTTTCTTTACACAGGGCTGTTTGTATCAATCCCGTTCATTATATTTTAACATTTGTTTGGGCTTCTTTGAACCAACATCCACAATCACCTTGGGGAAGCCAGTCTTGTTTTGTCTTGTTTGGTTTTCAGTGACTGTGTCGAAATGAGACAAAGGGTGTTGACGGCTGATTGTGCCTTTTCTGAGCTTTCCTGTCACAATAACTGTTAACAAATATTCCCCTTACAAACTCGGGGCCAGGCTGGTTTGTTGAACGGACCCTGCTTCACTGGATGCCTAGGTTGACTTTGTGGGGCTAGGGGGACCTAGGGTCGGTCCACGGGGGCAGGGGGGGCACCCCTTGCCCACTGCCAGGGGGCTCAGCTTTTGCCCCATTGTACATAGGTACAATGGTGCAAAGGGAGTCAGGGACCCTGGCAGGGCATAGGGGCAGGGTGGGAAGGGCTCTGCCCTGCCCTGTGGGAGGGCATGTCAGGCTCCCCCTGTGCCCCCCTCCCCAGAAGGGAGGGCATTGGTGCAGTCCTGGGGTAGCCCTAAATCGACTTAGGGCTACCCCATGTCTACACTGGCTTAAGTCGAATTAAAATGAGGTGTTATAAAGTTGACTTAATTTTTATTAAGTCGACTTTATTTTCCTTAAGTCGACTTAAGCAAGCTGCTTAAGTCGACTTAAGGAAACTGTAGCGTAGACGCAGGGTAAATTAATTCGACCTAAGCCTGCTTAAGTCGACTTAATTTACAAGTGTAGATGCAGCCGGTGGGAGTTTTCACGGATGAGGCAGAGGCCGTGTTTCCACGCTTCAGACCATAACGCAATCTCAGAGAACTCGTGTGAAAGGACCTTAAACTCAGAGCCGATTTGAGGAAGGCCGTATCAAAGCTGGGATACGACAGTTAGCCCCTAGGCATTTGGCTGTCTCGTCACCTCACCTGCCCCCAGATCTCAGTGTGATTTTAGATGTGAAAGCTTTTCAGGGCCAGGATGGGGTGCAGGCAGCTTGTAAATAGCCTCCTCCTTGGACTGGAGGCTCTGTCCCTGAGTGATGAAGCAGTTTCATAGTGCTGGCAACACACAGCGTTTTCAGCCGCTTTAACTATGGTCTTGTCCGTCCGCAGAAGATCTACTGCTTTAACTACGTCAGTTCTGTTACGGTGCGACCACCCACATGCTTTCACGGCTAACGCTATTCCCTCCCAGGATTGGTACTTCCTACAGCATGACAGCATCCATGAGGGGCTGGACCGATACACATAGATTTGTAAAAAATCACACCCCTAATGGACACAGCTCTACAGTCCCCGGTACGAAAACAACGTAGACATCGAAGTCAATTTACTAACGTTAGCCATAGTGAAATAAGCACCCTGGCACCAATAGCCACACTAGGCAGTGCTCGGCTCTAACTTAATCAGTTTCAGTCAATAAAGCCTTAGCTTGTATCAGCTCTTCAGGACCGGGATGTGTCTTCCCATATATTTATGTTGTGCCCAGCACAATAGGACCCTGATCTGGGCCACTGGGCACTGCCGCACTACAAATGGATCCATAATTAGTGCACATGGATGGCATTAAGCACATGCACAAGTCTTTGCTGGATCAGGGCCTTAGACTCTGGGTGAAACGCTGGCTGCTCTGAGCTTTGCCATCAACTTCAATAGGGAGAAGATTTCAACCCATGTCATTTTTTCTCCATCCATACCATGGTGATAACAATCTATACATACCTAGCTCATGGAGGTGTTATGACGCTTATTTCATTCATGTCTATAGACGCCAATGCTCTTTGGACCGAAGGTGCTATAAATACCAAAGACGGCTATTATTGTAAAACACGAGCCATATTGCAGAATTTGACAGAGCGCAGCAACTTCTCACAAAGGTTTCATAATACTGAAGAAGAGGAAAAAACCATTAAGAATTCAACGGGATTTTCTGGTAACAGCACTAAGGAGATGTGCTTCTCATAGTTCTATTACACAGACAGAACAACCACTAACTTAACCACTACACGGGAAGTGAGCACAGAGATAGCCAGTCCAAGTCAATGTCCCTGGTTGTTACGCAGGCTGAAAATTCCTTCTCAGATTGTGATTGACGTGGAGGGAATTTGTGTAGGTCTGTGCATTTGTGAAATCTCAGTATTCCCAGCACTGGCACACAGGCATTCCTGCATCCAACTGGTGAGTTTCTGTGATACAACGAAGGCAAATTATTATGTAATTAAAGAGACAGTAAGAAAAAACAAAGTAAAAGGCCCAGCTAGGAACAACCAATTTTTTAAATTCAAAAGTTTGTGGTTTTGTTTAGTAAATGTTGCCCTAACTTCCAGGATGGAATCAAATGTTTCCTCCCTCACCTCCCACACAAGGTATTGTCCCACACACACCTGGCGCTACATATTGTGTCTCAGACAGCCGTTGTTTATAGTACGAAGACTTTTACACTGATTGGTTTTTTCCATCTGTGGAGCTCAGACTGCTATACAAAGCCACAGATCACTCCCTATGCACCCCCGGCCTTTTGCAGCTGGAGACACCATACACAGAGAGATAAAGTGACTTGCTCATGTTTATGCCACAAGTCAGTGGCAGAGCGAGCAGGAGAATCCACATCTCCTGATTCTCAGTTCCATGCCGTCTCCTCTCCTGCAGCGCATGCTGCATCTCCCTTATCCCTTCACCAGATTTCTCACTAGGAACATAAGACACCAATCCCACACAGGCAAAACTCTTAACGAGATCACTAAGGTAACTAATACAGGCGATTTTTCTCTGCTGTGGCCCTCCTTTAACGTACAATCATCCCACAGTGTCTCCCTCAAGTCTTGGTCAACAAAGAAATAGCTTCTTGGCCTGGGACTCGACTGAGAACTCTTCCACAACCTGTATTCCAAACTGAGCCCCTTGGGGTATGTCTACACAGCATTTTGGAGCAAGCAGAAGCAGTCTCCCAGGCAACTACCGGGGCTCACACTAGTGCTTTAACAATAGCTGTGTGGAAAGTGCTTCGAAGTTGTCACCCGCTCCCTAGGCTTCAGAGTCTGAGCCCTAATTTCAAAGCACTGTCTACACTGCTTTTTTGGAGTACCAGCTTGAGTCCCACTGGCTGCTAGCCTGTTGACTTGGCTCTCTCCCATTCAATTCAAAACACTGTGTAGACGTACCCTAAGGAACCTTGTTATTCACGCTGTCAGGGTTGAAAAGCAGCAGCTCCAGAAAGATTTGGAATTCAGCATCCTCTACTGTCTAGTGTGTCAACAGCCACGCCTGCCAGGTTTAAGATGTCTTTTCTCGGTGCGTCTTTCATCTTCTATTTCTCCTGCCTATCCAAGTTCCTAAAGGAATAACCGCCTAGACATCTTATAGCGGCAATCATTTCCCCAGCAAGTGTGCATTAAAATACATCTCAGAGAGAGAGAACGAGAGAGATGTCCTCAGAACATGGGAAGGAAGGGTGGGCAAGGATTCTCTGGTTGCTGTCGTCACGTCAGCATATTTCCTGACTGAAATCTAGTCAATGCCTGTGACCAGTTTCAGCAATTTTTCCAATGATTTCTTTTCATGGGTAAGCGCTTCCCAGACTTTTTTACGTTTAGGGTTGAATTTTGCAGGCTTTGCTTTTACCTTGACTGCAGTGAGATTACTCATGAGTCATGTGAGCAGGATCTGGCCTTGGTCTCTTTCTGTATGAGGTTGAAAGTTTACCCAATTTACCACCTATTAGCTGTGTCCTTGGGTGGATGGCCTGTTCAGTAGTCACCTTCAAGATTCAGAAACATACAGCATCAACCGAGCAGGCTTGGCTTGGTTGGCTGGCCACTTGATCATGGATTTGAATCAAGTACAGTCAGACTGGAGTCCTTCCTGGCCATGTACTAAAAGTGTCCAAGAGTTTACAATAAGAATCCACTGGTCTCCTGGAGCCCCTTGAATTCAGGGTGTTCAAGTCACAGGAAAACATTAGTGGATTTAAGCTTCTCACCTGCCCCTCCTGGGCTGTAAGTAAGTGCTATTATCTTCACTCTATAGATAAAGAAACTGAGGCAGAGAGAGGTTAACAAAGCCTAAGTACACAGAAAATTGCAGATACACATCAGCACATTCACGCACTGTAATTTCACATGCCGTTAGATGTGTAACCTGTCATTTCTGAACACAGTCTCTGTAATTGGAAATGAAACAGTAGTAATGACGTATGCAAAGCAGGTGAGTAAATGAGCCTCTTGTTTTCTGAAAATGTGTGCCTAAGTGACCTGTCCAAGGCAACACTGAGTTTGTGGCAAACACAGGAAATAGATCGCAGGCATAGGAAAAATTCCAGGAGACCCAGTTTGCAGCCGGTACCTAAGCCACAAGACCATCCTTCTTAATCCTTCCTTTTCAGACTCTCATTGTGGTTTTCTAAGGCAATCCCTAAAAAGCCAAGTGGACAGGAACTAGTTAATTTCATAATCTAGAGAGGGAGGATTCCTCTGAACACATTCAGTCTAAATTGATGCTTCTGATGCTCCTATTTGGGATGCGCCCCACCCTTCTGCTAAACAGATTACTGAGATGCACCCATGTCCACTTTCATTACTGTATCTAATTTGTGAAGTACCGTACATATTCCAACAAACAGGACCTGAACATTCTTCAAACAATTCGCATAATGCAATAATACAATCAGATTAACACTGGTAATCAGATTGCAGAGATTTAAAGCAACCCCAGGGTCAGGGGGAACGGATGCAGGAGAATTTGTGCCATCTGTTTCAGCTAGTCAAAACTCCCGGCGGGGAGGGGGGGAGGGAGGCACATGGGATACTTTTACCTCCCTTCAGGAGGGTGGAAAATAATATGTATTTTCATTTTTATGCCAAGTCACACCTGAGTCCTTCCTTTGGACACCACGATCACTCCCCATCAAAGGGAGAGAGTTGCTTGGTGTTGCAGGCATTAATGCAGCATCTCTCGAATGGCTGGTAGCAACCTAATATAATTTAAAAACATTAACTTTTTGAGCAAGTGTCTATCTATTGACGTAGCATCATCATGCTCCTCCTCTCCGTGTGCAGGTCTTCATATGGCCACCGCACAGGGGCTCCCCAGTGAAAGTCATTCAAGAGTTTAATTACTATTGAGTTGTTCAGCAAGGAAAATTATGAGCAAAATCAAATGCACAACCTTTATTTGACAATAAAAAGCACCTGAGCCATTTCGGCCTGCTGCATGCATGAGACACACCTGCGAAATCCCATTGCAGGGTTTAAGGTTTTCTCATGAGGAAGAAACGCGCTGCTCACACTCACTCTCTGCTCTGCTATTTTCATGAAATGGTTTTAGTGACAAATATTCCAAGAAGAACCTATGAGAGAAGCCATGAACACAGGCAAAAGGGCTGGTTTTCATTTGGGGTCACTCTCACTATACTAAGAGTCTTTTAAAATCTGCTTTAACTTAAAATTCATTGAGCCCCTGTTCGCTGTTTGTACAGTTGTCCTCTGGCCGTGTTCTTTAACCTCCTGACGCACAGTTCCTGCAGTTTGTTGCATATGTCCCCAAACAGAAAGCAGACTGGATGTAGCTTAGAACATAGATAACAACAGAGTCTGACCCGAGCACTCTTCTTCTTACCAGTTTCCTCTTGACAGAATGAGAGGACTAGGAATCAGTTGGTAGCTGTAATACAAGACTGCAGAGAACTGCATTTGAAAAGACAGTGTCCCCTGGGGATTAGAAGTTCTGTATGTTTTGGTGTTTAAAACAGTTCTCATGTCTGGGCTGTGATCTTCAGGTGTGGCCAAGTTGTACTTAGTGCAGGAGCCAAGGGTTAATGTCATCTTTCTGACCCCATTCCCCCTGTTCTTGGGGCTAAGTAGGGCCGATCTTGCCCCAGCACAAAGAAGAGCAACTTCTAGGCTGTTCTAATTTCCATTGGCCGATAACAGCTCCCAAGAGCCTGTGGGGACGCTGGGCATTGCTGGAGCTGCCATTTCCCCTGTGTGAAAGATGCAATGGTAGATAGTGTAGCGTAAGGGAGGAGCTTCCCAATTTGTTGTTTACGCCAGCATTTCTGGCTCTTTTTCACTGCTGACCAAACAAAACCCAAAGAAAGTACGAAAATATATGGGCGTGTTGTGTTTCCTGACTACTGAGAATTTGGGAGTTATTGGGTTCTTGCAGAACCGGAATGCTCTGCCCTCATTTCCAGTACCAGAGAGCAGGGGGGACAGGAAGGAAACACTCACGAACACCTTTGGTATTAGCAGTTCAGCGCCATCATAACACTCTTTACAGCTCTGTCCCTGGGAATTAGTGTTGTCCTAGAAGGGCCCGTCCTGCGGGAACGCTCAGCTAACAAAGGGTTGGTCTACACACACAGCTCCCTGTCAGGCAATGGGAGATCTAGCTGTGGATCTAGGGCAGTGTTAGTCCCAGTGCAATGTAAAGCAGATTTATCTGATTAACCACACGCTCTAATCTCCCCAATGCCTCCCCACAGCAAATTCCACAGTTCAGTAACCACCTCTGGATTTTCCTCTTAAAAGCATTTGCTTAGTAAAGGATCCAGCTCCCACTCTCTGAGAGTTTCGGGTGTGTATAGCCCTATCTAGTTAATACAGATCTCACACACAAGGGGCTCCTTGGTGCCTTGGTAGTGATTTATGGACCCTTCCACCTCCTGGCTGCTCTTTGTAATCCACCCAGGATTTTAATCGTCACACTCTGGTGAGCGCATGAAGTGAGCTGTGGTCCCAGCCCAGAAAATGACAAGAAATGACAAAGCTGCAACCACAGCCAGTGATTTTCAGCAGCGAGGCCACAGACAACACTGGCACCGCTGAGGTGGCTTCCCCAGGCTAGAAGCTGATGTAAATTGTGAGGGGGCTGTGAGAAAGCTTCCCCTCCTGCTGGGCTGCCCCCACTCAGCAAGGAAATAAAGGACTTTGGTCTCCAGGAGTCTCCTTCGGGCAATGTCCATGACTTGGAAGTGATGTGTGAGGAGACAATAGTATTTAGACAATTGTATTTCCCTGAAACGTGGCTTCCTTATTATTGTCTTTCACAGGAGTTGCTCCACTCCAGTTGAATCAGCCAAGGTGGTGTGAATAATGGGAAGTTCATCTGTGCTGACTTTGTTGACCCATCGTTGTGGTTTATGATACAGAAACGCTCTGAGATGTTTCCATATGTGAGAAAGCTGTCCTTTCTAAATGGTGCCTTTTCTGGATGCCACATTACATCATAGGACTGTGACAACCTAGAAGACACTCCTCTGACAACAAATAAAGGTTATTTTGGTGAAATAACCCACTGGTCAAATTGGCACTCTTGGAAGGATTGATGTGGGTTCCTGGGAACTGGAGCTGCACTGGAACTGGATTTTCTGTGCTGTGAAAAACACCAAGATTCACAAGGGAAAATAATTCTCTGAATATTTCAGAGAATGGCTGTTCGGCTGCCTGGTTAGAAGTTAGGGCGCTGGGCATTTCACCCATCTGCCCTCCAGGAGAGCACCCCAGAGAGCTGGGCAGGTGGAGAATCAGTCGCTCCAATATCAGGGAAGCCAGCCAGCAGGGAAACAGCTGCCTGACCCCCCAAGGAATCCAGGAGTTCAGGAGAGCAGAGGATCCTGAGATCCTGCCAATGAGCTGGGGAGTATTTCTTTACACGGCACACAGTCAGCCAGAGGATGTTGTGAAGACAAAAAGAGTACTGGGTGCAAAAAAGAGCTAGATAAGTTCATTGGGAAAAGGTCCATCAGTGGCTATTAGACAAGACAGTCAGGGATGCAACCCTAAGCCCTGAGTGTCCCTAAGCCTTTTCTTGCCAGAAGCTGGGATTGGATGACAGGGGATGGATCACTCAATAATTGCCCTGCTCTGTCCATTCCCTCTGAAACATCTGGCATTGGCCACTGTTAGAAGACAGGACACTGGGCCAGATGGACCACTGTGAGGAGCCTGGGAGCCAGGGCTGGCTTGGTGAGTTGCCCTGAAGCTTGGTACCCTGGGAGCCCAGGCTGCTGAGGAGCTACAAACCCAGTAACTTGGGAGCCCTGACTCCATTTAGGAGGCCTGAGAGTCCAGGCTGCCAAGGATCTGCAAACCTGGGAGCCAGGGCTTTTCAGACTTCCAGGTTCTTGGCTCCCTTCCTGTCAGCCAGCGAGGAGCCAAGCGGGTACGCAGGCAGAAAAAGAAGCTAGTTCTTGCTTGGCAGGCGGCGTTTCATCAGAACCTTGCCTGGCTTCCATAGGAATTTCCTCGCCATTGACACGTTCCCACAGAATGCTTCAATTCTGGTGAACCACCATTTCCCAAGAGAAAGATGTTCTGTCAGAGAACAACCAAGCAGCTCTCTTTGAATGGCTGTGCACATCACCTGCCACGGCTAGCACCTGAGAACGGCCACAGCTGATGTAACCTGCTTCTTAGTTCTCAAGCCAATTTTTACTGGGATTTATCTACAGTCCCGAGTAAAATAACATGGCTCAGGATAGCAGGCCGCTCGCCACATGGGTTTTTTGGCAGGCACAGACTCACAGCAGAACCTCAGAATTCCAAATGCCTCAGGAACGGAGGCTGTTCCTAACTGAAAAAAATGCTAGGGTTGTTCTTTCAGACGTTTACAACTTCACATTGGCCAAGACAGCTTTGAAACTTTGCTATGGAGAAGAAAATGCTGCTTTGCCTTTATTTTTGGCAGTTTCTGTGTAACACTGTACTGTCCTGTATTTGCGGCTTGCTTGCTTCCTTTTGTTTTTCTCTCTGTTGTTACCCGATTGCATTTTGCTGGTTCCAAATGAGGTGTGTGGTTAACCAATCAGTCTGTAACTCTGAGGTTCTATTGTACTCGACTTCACCAAGCAATTTATTACTAATATTCTCACACTGGTCATTACAAAGAAAAACAGCCCAGCATAATTTATTGAAAGCCTCTTCCCCTTCCAGCAGGTGGGAAATATACCCAGCTTTTCCTTACGGATCTTGTTGTCACCTGGACAATTATCTAAGGAGAAGGTTGCTCTATTGAGAATCTGACAATAAAATCAGATCAGTAGAGTCCTGCAAACCCGTGGATATCCACATTATATCCGCGGTTATCCGCATCCGCAGACACAATGCGGATATCTGCAGACCATTTCTTGCAGATGCAGATTGGATACAGATCCACATATTTTTATCTGTACAGGGCTAGAGCCGTGCAAATACACAGATATCCACAGATATCCGCATTATATCCACATCTGCAGATACAAGGCGGATATCCGCAGACCATTTCTTGCAGATGCAGATCAGATACGGATCCACATATTTGTATCCGCACAGGGCTCTACAGATCAGCCGCTCAGCCTCTGGCACTGGAAACTTTCCTCTCAGCTTCACTTGTGCCCTATGTAAGCAGGGAGTCTACTATTCAAACATGCCAAGAATCTACTACTCTTCACTCAAGAGTTTTAAGTACTCAGCACGTCTGCAAATGAGGCCGCTTCTTTGTGGTGCGTCTATATAGACTTAGGGCATGTCTACATGTACAGCACTGAGAACCAATACAGCTACACTGGTGTGTCGCGTCTGGTGAAGACGCTCTGGCAGACAGAAGAAAACTCTCCTGTTGGCATAAAAGAAGCGCCATCCCCCACATGTGACGTTGCACTGTGCACACTTGTGCTTTTCTTGGTGTAACTTGTGTCACTCAGGAGGGTCATTTAGTGACCTGAGTGACATACGTTACACAGACGACAGTGGTAGCGTGGACATAAGTGCCTCAAGTTAGGGACTCACGTTTCAAGTGATGACTTTTGAGACACAGAGACAAGTCGACACAATCTTAAAGCAGGGTTCCACCTCCCCTCACTAGAGGTCCTGGCTCTAGACTCATCTAGGTTTCCATGCAAAGCTCTCACAAGACAAGAAAAATCAAAATAGAAAGAGCACCTGATTGGCCAACTCTCTGGCCTAGTCTCATAAAAGAGGCTTTGAGAGCTCAGCATAAGTTATCTTTCACCTCCCGAAAAGACCACGATGGCTTTCAGCCTTGCAAAAAACCCATAGAGAGCTCTGAGCCCTTCTCTAAGACAATGTTCTGTGTTTATTCAGTCACTGGTTTCTGTTTGAAAAGGGAGAGTAATCTCCGAAAACGCACAAACTAGTCATGTGTGTAAACACAAAGGAGCCACACTGAAGAAAAAGAGCAAAACCACCACATAGCTGAGAGGATCAAATGGCAGCAATGGTTGTCTGCAAAAACAATGAGGCTCTTAAAGGATTTAAAAAAAAATAAATCCAAAAAAGGGTATTTGTGCTGATCTTTCCCATCAGTCCCTTTTTTCGTCTTTTTCAATTGCTTATTCCTGCTGGAAAACTGTAATTCCAAGTTCCGAGAAACAGCGCAGTGCAGAATTGTTTCAGTTTCATTCGGCACTTTAAAATGAACACCTTTTATGAACAGAGGGGCCCCATTATAGAATCATAGACTCTGGAAAAGACCATGAGAGGTCATTGAGTCTAGTCCCCTGCGCTCATGGCAGGACTAAGCACCATCATTTATATCCACGCACCACGCATCTTTCTCTGCTGTCCATTTTCACAGATTTGTAGAGTGTAAGACCAGAAGGAACTATGAGATCATCTTCTAGCCTGACTTCCTATATAATGCAGACCCAGAGAATTTGACCCATTACTCCTCTAATGAGCCCATTTTTGATAGCAGGAGTGTGACTTTCACACTGTGTTCAACAAAAAGACTTTCCAAATCTGCAGCTAGGATCCCACCTTCCTGAACCAAGGACGCACTTCATTGACACCAAGGGCTCTGCAGGGGAGATTCAGTATGAATAGCCCAGATTCCCATTGCTGAGGGTCTGATCTGACACCCCCTGAAATCTGCAGAACAACTCTCACTGGGCACTGGTTTGGGCCCATACTGTTACTGGACAGGTTGGTCTCAGGACAGCATGGAAAGACTCCCACAACTCAGGATGTTCAGGACCGGCTGAGGCTCCTCAGGCTGCCCCGTCACGTATCGAAGGCTTGAATGATGAACATCCACATCTACTTGTCCAGAAGATGAGGCTGAAGGTGCTGCTGAAGTTACTAAGACCAGGAGTTTTCTGGGGCCAGACACTTGAGAGAAGAACCCAGGTTTCTACTATGGCTTTTAGAACAGGACCCCTTGATGAAGCCCTGAACCCAGAGGAATTCAGGGGTAAATGGGGGGAGGGAAGGGAAATGGAGAGCTAGTCACAGAGCAGTGGTTCTCAGACAGAGATCTTCCAGGGGATACATCAAGTCACCTAGATAGTTGCTAGTTTTACAACTGGGTACATAAAAAGCACTTGCAAAGTCAACACAAACTAAACGATCATACTATACAGTGATTTGTTTATACTGCTCTGTATACTCTATACGGAAATACAAGCACAATATTTATATGCCAAGTGATTCCTTTTAGAATGAATGAGAAAGGATGCAGTTTTTCAGTAACAGCGGCCTGTGACATTTTTATATTTTCAGGTCCGATTTTGCAAGCAAGCAGGTTTTAAGTGAGGTGAAACTTGGGGTGTGCAAAGGGGCAAACTTGTCTGGAATGGAGAGCCACAGTCCCAGAGAAAGGATCAGAACAGGTCTCACCACCTAAAGACCACTGTGTCCTTTTCACATTGCTAACTGGGAGGAGGGCATGGCTCAGCAGGAGGGGGACCCCCATGGATTTTAATAGGGAAAAAGTGATCCCTGTACGGACAAGAATGAGACCCACCATTTTAAAACAAAAACACAGACAGGGCCTGAGATGCACTGGTCCCTTGGAATAAAAGGTCATCACTGGGATACCCGGCCGTGGATTATGTCGTCAGTACTTTTCTCATTCAAAGTCAGGCCCCTCTACACACAAACACCTTTGTAACCTATTAGCAGGTGCTTTTACAAGTATCATTTGGCATTTAGATCACAGTACTAGGCATAGGCTCAGCCAGGTTGGGCCTATTGTGCTGGTCACTGTGCAAACATGCAGCTGTAAGATTAGTCCGTCTGGGGTTGCACCCTTTCACGGACGTCCGCACATTAGCCACAAAAAGCAGCTGTGTATGACCTACAGCAACACTGGATTGCACGATGGGCAACTTCCTATCAAATACCACTGAGAACAGTGTACTTCAAACAGCAGCTTTCTGGGATGTGTGACGCAACCAGGACTTGGAGAGAGGATCAATTTAGTGGCGGCTGGCTTGGAAAAGAGGGACAAAGACGTCATCTTTCAGCAGACAAAATAAATAAAGACACAGCAAATCCCTGTCCTTGACCATCTATGCCATCTGCCAGCTCCCTGGCCTGTGTTTATTTTACAGCCCTGGAGTTCTGCCAGGACAAAACAATGAAACCGCAAAGATTATTGGCAGGAGACGCAAGGAAGTGAGGAGCTGTTCACCAGGTGCTAAGTGTAGACAATTCCTACCCCTCACATATCACGGACTCTCTGTGCCCAGACTCCCCAAGTGGTCAAATAAAGGTGCGTGGCTGCAGGTTACAATGAATCAGCGCATGCAAAGCTAACAAGACACAAAGGGACCAAACCTGCCAATGTTTGCATGATGTCATACCGGAGTATGAGGAACAGACTCATGCAAATCAGACCAACTAATCTAAGGATTTGGGAGTGGAGAGGAGGAAAGGAGAAAGAGAGAAACTCCAGATAACATACGTACTGCTCTTAAACTCAGAGTCATCATTATTTATAGTGGAGCGCCTGGGAAATTCCCCTTCTCCAGCTAAAATGACCCTTACCTCATAGACTCATAGACTTTAAGGTCGGAAGGAACCAGTGTGATCATCTAGTCTGACCTCCTGCAAAATGCAGGCCTCAAGACCTCACCCACCCACTCCTGCAATAGGCCACCAACCTATGACTGAGTTATTTACCTCCTTAAATCATGATTGAAGGACTTTAAGTTACAGAGAATTCACCGGTAGGTGAACCATGCCCTGTGCTACAGAGGAAGGCGAAAAACCTCCAGAGCCCAGGCCAATCAGCCCTGGGGGAAAATTCCTTCCCGACCCCAAATATGGCAATCAGTTAAACCCTGAGCACGTGGGCAAGTCTCAACAGCCAGTTACCCAAGAAACAATTCTCTGTAATAACTCAGAACCCACCCCATGTGCTCTCCCCTCTTAGGCCACTTGTATATCCACCACACGTAGCCAAATATCAGTCAATTTCCAAAATAGGCTAATCATACCATCCCCTCCATAAATTTATCAAGCTCAGATTTGAAAGCAGTTATGTTTTTTGCCCCCACAACTCCCCTTGGAAGGCTATTCCAGAACTTTACACCTCTAATGGTTAGAAACCTGCATCTAATTTCAACCCTAAATTTCTTGATGGACAGTTTATAACCATTTGTTCTGGTGTCCACATTGGTGCTATACTCAAATAATTCCTCTCCCTCCCTGCTCCTTTCTTCTCAGCTTTCAGAAACATTCCAGCCAAGGAATGTATTTGCCCCTTTCTATATTTTTCTGGGGTTTTGCATCATTATTTGGGAGAAGCATTGCCTAGAGGTTCTAGTACAAGACAGAAGTCAGGAGTCATGGATTCCGGCTACGACAACACCTCTGCCTCCCTGTGGCAGTGTCTTTGTGCCTCAGTTTCCCCATCTGTAAAATGGGATGGCAATGTTTCCACTCTTTGTAAAGCACTTTGAGATCTTTGAATGAAAAGTTCTGTGCAAGTGCAAAACACTGTTAAATATATTAACTTGCTCTTTGTACTTGTCCACAGGTTTGAGATCCCCAGTGGCTATTCCCCTAACCTCACTTATGAACTTACTGAATAAACCATTGTCTTAAACCACCACAAATCAGGTTACAAATCAAGTGGGTATGTCAGGAAAAGCATTCAGAGCAGACAATTTCTGCCTTCGGTCGGTGGAGGATGAAGAGCAGGTTTGGTCTAAAAGGCACATGCTGAGGGTTGTGTTTTATCCATGCCTGTGTCTAACAAAGCTCAGATTTTTCCCTTGGTTTAACTGAAGAAGAAAACTCTTCTGCAAGGTGGCTTCCCGCTGCACCCGTCTGCTGGATGTCTGTCCAGACTTGGGTGGAGAGGATGGGGAAACCAGAGGAATCAGCCTCCAGGATTTGTTTTTACTAACACAGTGGCCTGCCCACAGTGTGAGCACATGAAGAGGAATTTATAAAACCACAGCTTACGTTAACCAAGAAGAGGGTGAATAAAGAAGCCGCCCTTCCTCCCCTCCCTGCAGCGCTCAGCTTAAATGCCTTCCTCGCATGCACTCCACACAGGAAAAGCCTGAGAACCGCATGGACCTTACAACATGCCCAGGGATCAGCAGGCAGGGGCCTCTCTCAGACCATACCAGGGGAGGAAGGAATGCAGCAGGGAAAGGGGAACGTGGCTGGGGTTTTCCCAAGCTGATTTCTGGCTGCTAGTATGGCCCTGTGGGATTGCTCTGGGTTGCACTAGGGACTAGCTGGTCCCAGGGTTTAGAGGAAATCCAAGCTGGTTTAAAGGGAGCCCAGAAAAGGATGTCTACACTGCAGCAGGCAGGGAGCCTCCCAGTCCAGGGACACAGACTCATGCCCGTGGAGCTGAAGCAAGCAGGCTAAGAACACCAGTGTGGAAGTGGAGGCTCAGGCTAGCGGCTCACTCCACTCCCTAGGCCTGTGTTCGGGTGTTTACCCTGACTCTCTGCTGGATTTGCAACACACACACCACTGTTTTTAGCCTCTCGCTTGAGCCTGGTCCATAAATTGGTTTATCCCAGCTGAGTGGCTTGCTCTCAGCTGCAGTGTAGACAGGCCCTAAGTCGCCCTGGATCTTCTTGGCATTACAAGTAGAATCTTTCTGGAGAACCAGCTTCACCTCTCCCAGTCTGAGAAATACTATCCACGATACTGCTGCCAAAGGGACCATGTCCCATCCCGGTCTGGCTCCCCTGAGCAGCATCCTTTGAGCACCCTGTGCCAGAGAATGGCTGGCAGTAACTGGGCCTTCACTGTGGATTCACACGTTCCCTCCGTGGCTCATACATGGAGATAAAAGCCTCTCCTTCACTGGGGCTGGGTGGACTGTGTCAGGGCTACGCAGCTGTGAATGCACATTACCCTCTCCTGGCTGAGCTAACAGCTTCTTCTGCTTACCTGATGGAGCTGCGTGTTATATCAGAGCTGAAGGTCACGAGTTCGATGACCCACAAGTTATTTAACATCTGCAGTGCCTGTAGGGCTGTGATTGTGGCGCAAATGACTCGGGGTAGGCAATTATCCAGAGAATGTACTTGTGTCGTCAGCAGGACAGGGTATGAAGGGAAGAGCATTCCGGGTCTGCTGGGTGGCTTGGTAGGCTTTGCCAAAGGAGTCTTACCGTCTATTTCTGCCACTGCTAACTCCCTGCCATGGTGGAGAGCTTGCCACGGTCATTAGTGGGTCTAAACCAGCACAGGAGGTCTATGAATGCTCTTCCTTTATAGGATAAAAGTCTAACTAAGTATTTGGAATGAGCCATCACTAAAATCCTCTCCAGAGGCCAGATGGTGCACATCTGTACAGCCCAGTCAAAAAAAAAACCAAAAAAAATCCAACCCTTTCTGCTCCATTTGTTGATACAGAACATTCTGCAAACATGAAAAATTGCTTTGAAAATGAACTCGCCTCTCTGAGCACAAGAGGTTTCCAGGTTTATTTGTGTCTTCCCAGCCATTTCCCATAGGTTTGTACAGTTCTGCATGCTTGTGTCTTTCTGGTTTCAGCTTTCATTCACCTCATTTAAAGACCCCACTATCTATCGGAGCAGCCAGCCTCCCTCCTTTCCACTGCACATCACTGGCAAAGCCACTGTTAGCCTGACTGAGCGAGAAGTATGACCAGTTGGGTGGAGATCAACCTAAGAGCTACTGGGTGGCTACTTTAAATATCCATATGCAGAAGTAAAATCAAAGCAATATCAATGGACAGGAAATGATTCATGGCTTCATGCCCCAGCCTAGACCCCTATGTCTCATAGGAATAGATGAATTGCCACACTACACCAAACCCAAGATCCATCTAGTCCAGTCTCCTTTCTCCAACAATGGCCAGCACCAGATGTTTCAGGGGAAGTACAGGAACCCACAGCAGGCAGATGTGAGATAATCTGTCCCCCCATCCTAATCTCTGATAGATGTAAATTAGCTGGAAGTCCAGGGTTTTATATCTGCTCCCAAACTCTGTGGTTAGTATGAACTATTTACTCCGGATATTCTTGCTATCCCTATACGTATTCAATCCCTCTTGAATCTTGCTGAGTTCTTGGCCTCAGCAGCCTTAAGTGGCAATAAGTTCCACAGTTAAATTATACATTGTGTAAAAAAGTATTTCTTTTTCTCAGGGGGACTCATTACATAGGACAGTAGGGGACATTCCACCTCTGACTGTATGTAGACATAGCCTTTGAATCCTCTGAAAATCCCAGGCATTATTTCCTATTCAGTTCCATAAGATGCTTCCAAAAACCTATAAGGAGTTTGTCATATTCTGTTGCTTACTACATGACTTCTCCCAGAAGAGATGGAATTTCACCACCATCCTGTAATTTCAGCAATAATAAAGCGCACGCACACACACACACAAAAAGTCCCAGATAATTTCACTTGCCCTGCACAAAGAGACGTAGGAAACTTCAGACCCAGTGCAGAGCTGCAAGGTAGGATCAGCATCACAAAGCTGGACAGTGCCATCGCCATGACATAGGGCCAGGTTTTCAAGGGCAAAGTCTGTCCCAAGATGGAGAGTCCCTATTTTCCTGCCATTTCTGGGATTGCCAAAGATTTAGGGCCAGATTTTGTCCAAAAGGGCCTGTTTCTGTGGGCAACATGACAGGTAGACATCCAAACTGTGCGTGGCATGCTCCAAAACACCCAAGAGAGTTAAGGGCCCAACTACAATGGGATTGGGCACCTAACTCCCTTAGGCACCTCAGAAAATCCCACCCTCTATTACTTTTGCCCATAAATGATGTGCATGTAAACTGCAAGAGCCAGTTCCCAGGCTGAGCTGGAGCTTCACGCTCACCCTCTCCCTCCTACGTATTTGTTTGTCTAACAGTCTGGATAATGCCAGAGTTTGAAAAGTAGGAAGTACCTGAAAAACAAGTTATAAAAGAAACATCAACAAGAAAAGAATTTGGTGCTGTAGTGGAGTAGACGGTGTATTGGCTGGTGGACCCAAAGGTCACACCCGACAGGGCAGCAAAGAAGAAGACAGGGGAGACACAAATCAGTTTCTCCACAGCTAAAACAAACAACTTTCAAGAGGGTGAGCTGCGCAAACAAATCCAGTGCGCAGCCTCCTCTCATCTGAAACGCCCGAAGCCAAGACCGGGAGAACAGAGCAGTGCCGAAAAGGGGAAATCATGGCCTCAGTCCAGAGCAAAACAAAAAAGTGAGAGGGCCTCAGGCTGGGTCATGCCTTGTGAAAATGACAACAACATATTTTTAAGCTAAACAGAACAAAAAAGAAAAGGAAAGGAAAAGGGAACAAGAAAAAGTCAGCTGCCACTTCACACATGACCAACATGGGCGAAGGGGCAGGAAGGTTCCATTTTTAGTGGTCTTGCTGGGTGCCACCTCTGGAGCTCCCCCGAGCTATAAAACACGGGACTCGTCAGGGTTAAATGTTTGAAGCAAAGCTACAAATGACATGAAGTTCACCTGCTTTTGGGGTCTTGCTTCAGAATCAAATCTCAGGGATGTGAATTGGCTGAGATTCCCCCTCTTCTTGACAGGCCCCCGGTTCAGAGCCCAGCCACCAGGGACAGGATTGGTTTTCTGATGCAACATCTCCACTATAGACGTCAGAGAGTTGAAGGCTAGAAGGGACCGCTTGACCGCTAGTCTGACCTCCTGTCCATCACTGGCCAACCACCCCATCCAGCACTTGCACACGAAACCCAGCAACAGAAATAAAAACAAAGTATTACAAATGGCAGGAAGAGAGATTAGGAAGGACAGAGGTGCAGTAGTGCCCGAGACCTCCACAACAGCAGGGAAATGAGTAAGTGAGATGTTCCCATAGAGTCCTGGCATGTGACCAGAGCAAGACAAAAAAACCCAACCCAAGATCACTGCCAATCCAACCTGAGGGAAATAACATCTTCTGGTTTGGTTGCCAATCTTGAGAGTTTCCATTAAGTTTGCTTTGAAATGTTGGATCCATTGGAAACCTGAACGTAAAGAGAGTCTGGTGAGTGGGTGGAGGCAGAGGGAGTGAAAATGTGGTGGTAGGACACCATCAGGATTATACGGGATAGAAATGTTGGCATGAAAGGGAAAATGCAGCGAAAGTCCTGAGTTTCATAAAGCTTCATCCAGATTTTTTGGTGCTACTGAAAACTCAGTATTTACCGTTCCCCACAGGGAAGATTTTCTAACAGATGTGTTCACAACATGGGTAACAGCCCACTGCATAATGTGCCTAATTTATTAGCCAGATACATGAGCAGCTGTGTGCCTTTGTGTCTTTGCATATCCACTTGCTGGCCTACAATCTGGCCCTAGATATCTATGAGTATCTTACAACTGGAGACAGAAGAATCTGGCCCCAGGTATTTTCTAGTATTTAGAATAGGAGATATCCCAGAATAGCATTTACAGCAGAGCAATAAATACTAGAGCTACGGCTCCAGAGCCTGAGCCAGGGTCAGAAGAAGAGGAGGTAGCACATTCCGCAAGCAGTAACAGCTGGAGGTGTTTTGCCGGCCTAATGAGCAGCAATAATACCTCAAGGGATGCTGGAGGGAACCAGCTGAACCGTGCCAGATAGACATCCATGTGGCAGGCACAGCTTGGGCTGTCTTTGAGGCTTCCTCCCAGCGCTATTGGTGATGGGTCATGATTCTGGCCAAGCTCTGCGCCCAAAGGAAGAGACATCACCACCTGAAAAAGGATGCTGAAAGGCTCCTTAAACATATTATTGTCTGAATAAAACAATAGGATGCCTTTCTGGGTGATACTACTAATAGGAATACACACCTGGGTTAGACATGGCTTCCCAGGGGCAAGTGTGTGTCAGGCTGGGCTGTACCATTCGCCCAGCTGTTGCTGGGATTCTGGCTAGCTAGCTTTGGGCTCTTTCCTGAGGCTACTTCTCCCTCCCCACTTCCTGCCGCTTGTCTGATTGAAAGTAAAACACAACACAGTGGTCAGGAGCATCCGGTTCCAAACGGAGGCACGAGATGATATGATGAGCAGAGGCGTCTCCCTGGATTCACAGCAGCACCCTAAGACCAAGACCGTGGTAGTACTGTTCCTCCCATCCAATAAACTTCCCACACTCTCCGCATTAGTTGTGTGATCCCAACAGGCCTGTTTCCACTCTTGTAGCAGTGAGTTCCAATGGCCATTTGACCCTTCGCTCCATTCTGTGCTGACGCACAAGGATCAGTCATGCAAAGGGAAACATAATGGGTGTGTAGCCATGCCTGAGGAGTCACAGGCCTCCCTCCTTCTCCTTTCTACTAACCATAGGGTTGTGTCTTTTGATGCATGGGGTTTTTCCTTTCGTGATTTCTTTGGTGGTTGTTTTGATTCTTTTGCTGACCTAAAGATTTCCCTCTCTCTCTCTTTTTGGTCTCCAGCCAGGATGCCAAGAGGGAAGCGATCTGGTCTGATTCTGAAGAACAGATAGCACAAGGAGATTGCTAGAAGGCCCAGGCAGTTGTTCTGCACTGCCTACCGTATTTAATACCATGGTTCCCAAGAGCATGCACAGACTGGGGGATGGAAGGGGAAGGCCAGGTCATGGAAAGGAAAAGCAGAGAATTATGAATAAAGTATGTTTAAATGAGGCATATTAGAGGGATTTGGTAAGCACATCTGCCTTGGTCAAAAGAACTTCAGGTGATAAACAACTGAATCAACTGATTGTATACAATATTATTGTATTATAAGAGTGTATACAGTGAGCTCTTTTCAGAAAACTAATGACAAACCAATGATGAATACCATTGTGAAATGTAGGTATTACCACTGTATGAGGAAATAAGGATACTTAATGCTTTAAATTCCGTAACCAAACAGGGTTTCCTCCCAGACTGGAGAACAAGTAGCTATTTACCTGTCTCCAAGGTGATTGGCAAGGATTAAAACAATGGCAGCCTCATTTACACAGACATAAGCAAAGGGATGGGAAGTCCACAGAATGGGAAGAACAATACGAGGTCATCCTGGCTCTTGAGACAAAGTCAGTGAACTCTGGAAGATAGAAACAAAGACAGAAGCCATCTTTGGCAACTGTCACTAGATAGAAACAAGAGAATAGAGCTCTTGCGTGCTGAGACAGATGAGTCTTTCCACCAAGGGGGGTGGGGTGGTTTGAAGACGCTAGTAATCCAATATAGGCGAGAAAAAAAATCTTGAATAAAGTCTGTACTTTGCTGGATTATGTTTTAAACTATTAGATGTGTGTTTTCATTTGCTTGTAACTCTTTGTCTTTGTACCTTGTACCTGACATCACTGAACCTATATCCTATAGTTAATAAATCTGTCTTACTTTTACTACAAACCAGCTCCATGCTGTGTTTATATGGAAGGTGCATTTATTGTAATATTTCTCTGTCCAAGAGAGATCTGGACATTACAGAGCAGACGGTTTGGGGAAAATCTGGGACTGTAACAAAGTAACAAAGGCTGGTGGAAATGGGGCTACAGACAGGCTGCTGGACCAGGAGTCCCTGGCACGGAGACACTGGATGCTCGTTGGCTGGCTGTGAGCCGTCGAGGTTTGGAGCCACAGCAACAAACCTCTAGGGGTTATACAACCAGTAACTGTTCTGAATTGCACCATGAACCCCCTGACAGCAGGACACAACTTTCTAAATGCTTTACACTGTAAAGAGAAATTGAAGAGGTCCTGCAGCGTTTGGTGCTGACGAAAAGCCAAAGGCAACTTAGAAAAAATAGGATTGAATGCCCATTGTAATACAACTCTGACCTTTAATAAAGATGGGCAAGGCTGCAGGGCAGGCCTGAGACCCATGTACTGCCCGCATGGTAGCAGGCTGTGAGAGGCTGTGGTCAGGTCTGTGTGCACTCAGTGAGTGTTTGACTGACAGGCGACAGAGCCTGTAATTGGCAGCAGGTGGGAGCACTGTGGGTTTGCACTTGAAGGACCAATCAGAGTGTTTCAGATGAGGTCAAGCACTCGCTGCACATGCTGGCACTGTGACGGTGCAGAGGAGACACGGTGGCCAAAGATGCAGTGGTTAGCCTTGCTCACGAGAGCACAAGTGCCAAGGCTCTGGGCACACTGTTGCACCATTGCGTGGACTTGTGCGTGTCGTGCATGTTATACGTGGTGCGAAGGGATTGCAACAGCATCAGGAACATCAAAACTCACTCGTGTGAAGGAGGCTCAGAGGCACCGACGTCACTTCTCCTCCCCAAGAGCGCTAAGATTAGGCCAGGCCTTTATTAAACATCTGGAAAGTCTCAGGCACTAGCGTAGCGACTCTGCAGACAGGGGTCCATTGATCCTGCAGCTTCTGGTTCCTAGGTCAGCAGTTCCCAAACTTCTTTTTTCAGAACCCAGTTTTAAAAAAATCATTCATGCCCGCGACCCAA
Source organism: Pelusios castaneus (assembly GCA_007922175.1). Taxonomy (NCBI): domain Eukaryota; kingdom Metazoa; phylum Chordata; order Testudines; family Pelomedusidae; genus Pelusios; species Pelusios castaneus. The sequence continues at coordinate 13,748,568 of ML685788.1, read as the reverse complement.
CAATCACATCTTTGAGCCATGCATGCCAGTCTTTGGGCGGCAGCAGCCAGGGGGTGCCACGACCCAGTACCTGAGGGTCTGCGACCTAGTATTGGGTCTCGACCGGTGGTTTGAAAACCACTGTCCAGGGTCACGTCCAAACCGATTCTTTCTTTGACTCACTGCTGCAGCTCATTGTGGCCACTCACAGCAACGTATGACATGGCTTACACAACCCCAGCATTAGGAAGTGGTTGAATCATGGGGACTGCATGAAACTGGTCTCATCTGTGCATATACCAATCACATGCACCTCAAGGCATCTGATGGGTGGTGGTAATTGGAAGGGAAATACATTCACTTTCCTTGTAATGGTCTCACACCAGCTTGCGGTTTCAGAGTGAGCTACCAAGCATGAACAACTGCTGTATTTGCCCCCATCTCTATGAGCAACTGGACTGAGACCATAAAACTCAGCCACTAAACTATTGCTTGATGCTGGAGATTATTTGTCCCTATTGACATTGACCAGCAACTTACAGCAGAAGGGAAAAGCTCCATAACCCATCATTAGTCAATCTTGATTGGGGCTTGCCTTGAATTCGAGTAACACCAGCAACAGCCTGCAGCTTTCAGGACCCATTATGGACGGCATCTCCCAGACTGGCCTGATCTATCTTCCAGGAGATAGCATTGAGGCCCAAAGCTTGACAGGACTCATCCTTAATGACAGTACAGAGGATTAAAAATGTATCAGTGCTTTAAACTCTTCTGTTTGTAGGCACAGCTCGAGAGCTAGATAGACATTTCCATTACAGGCAGGTGAGTCCACAATTGTCCATTGCAGAGTTTCTTGAACATTCCTCAGAAGCATCTATTATTGGTCCAGTTCCATAGGGCAAGTGTGGTTCACGTTTCACTCTTGCCCAAGACTCTGAAAACCGCTGGTCTAGGCCTGTGCACAGTCCAGTCCCTCCCATTGTTTAATTTTTTTTTTCTTTTTTAAGTTGCTGGCATCTATTGAAGGGGCATCCATGTAATAAAATCTAAAATCAGCTCTTCAGCTGGTATAAATGTGGATATCTACAATGAGGCCAGCTGTGGATCGGTCTAGGGGATTCAGATCTTTATATCATTTTGTGGAATTCAAAACCAACTTAAGAAACCAACCCTTTGGGCAAAAGCTGACTGAGTCCATAATGTGCCAGCTGTGTCATTCTGAAAGAAATCCTCTGTGAGACTTTGCTAGGTATCTGAGTCCTGCCTGAATCTGCTGGAATCACTGATCACAGTGTGCTCTGATGATGTAACGCTTCCAACTTATTTACCTGGTTTGGTACTTTGCCCTTGTAACCCTGCGAGGGAGTCGGGTTCATGGAGTCCATATGGGGCTGGAGTTAACTTAGGTCCCCCCTGCTCACGTAGCTTCTTAATAAAGACTCTCTAGCTCCTCCTCAGGAATTTTAATAGCACTTTACACAGGCAGTCTGAAAGAAGATCTACTTCCCTGCTTTCACGGCAAGAGTGAAATTCAGGGTGTCCTATGGTGAGCTGCCGTGGTTCCAGGAATACTGAGAGAATCACACGCAGCCACAGGTGAAAAGAGAAATTAATTTGGAAAACATGTTCCAGATAATTCATCCTCAGGAAATTGGGACACCCCCTCAATTTTTGTGGGGCAGACAGACACAGTGTGCTCAGGAGTGGTGCAAACTTCCAGACCCTGTGCTATGCGTGCAATTCAGCCCGGCCCCACAGCAGTCCCTGCTCTTCCAGTCCAGGGCAGCCAGCTACCGCACCCCACAGCAGGAGACTCTGAGGATCAGGTTTTTCAGCCCCTCCCAATCGCCAGCTATGCTAGTACACCATTCTCTTGGATCCTCAGCCCTAGGCCTCCACACGGCTTTGCCAGTGTCATCTTGACCTAACCCCCTCCTTGCAGCTCCAGTGCTGGACTCGCCAGTCCAGATCAGCAGCACCCCTTGTGTGCCGATCCCAGGACTTCCAGGCCAATGGTTTGCATCCACTGGGAACAAGGACAAACCCACTCCTCTTCCGTTTTACTTGTCGCCTGCGATGGCTTCCAACTGAAGCTGTCGCAGGAGCTCTGCTCTGCAGCAACTTGGCGGCAGCGAAGGAGTTAACAGCAGACGCTGCTCCTATGCCAGAGCAGAGAAACACTGCAGAACCGGCTTCACAGCTGGCAGCTCCACCCCTGGCTGGCAGTGTGTCAAGAGCACTGCGTGTACAGCACTGCAGTGACAAGATCCTTCGCACACCGGAAAGCCCAGCCGCGGTGCAGTGCGCAGAGCCTCGCCATGGTCTTTTTAGGGGATTTCCCTCGCCTGAACTCTACTCAGCTTCTTGTAACCAGAAACGCATGACTCTGACTGTTCAAGCGCCTTACTGTTACTGCAATTAAGCCTGTTGGTAACTGAAACTGCATCACATAATTAAAGCAGTACGAGTAACTCCCTGTAATCGGATCCCTGGGGCCTGGCCAACTCTTGTTAAGAGCTGCGCACTCTTTCCAGTGAGAGGTGTGGAGGGAAATGTCAGACTCAGACCTCGCTCCACAAGGCCACAATCAAACCAGCGAGCTCATAGTCACTGACGCTGGTTGGGGAGTGGAATTAGGGTGACTGGGTGTCCCAATTTTATAGGGACCGCCTCGATATTTGGGGCTTTGATTTATACAGGTGCCCATAACCTCATGCCCATCCCAATTTTTCACACTTGCTGTCTGGTCACCCTAAGCGGAAGGGAAGAGATGTTATTCGAGTCTCTCTCCCCATCTCTGTCCCAGAAATGCAGCCACCACTCTGAGATGGGTGGACTGGAGTGCCCAGCCCCAGCCCCACCAGACAGAGCATTAAGAGAGAGACAGGTCTTGCCCTGGGGGTGGGGGGAGGCAGTGAGCGCACGTGGCCAGAGCAACCAACGGGAAGAGGCAGCCAACGAAGCAGACCCAGGTTTTGGCCCTAGGGAAACCTTATAGCTCTGTAGCTGTCCTTCCATGGAGTCTTTAAGGGGCAGCCCTGGCTGTTGATTCACAGACCTCTCAAGAAAGGATGAGGGCCCACACTCTACCTCAACTCTGACCGGATATTTGTAGCACTGCTTCCAGTTCAGAGATTCTGAACCCAAATCTCTGTGGAATTGAGTAATTCAAGCACACAGCCTCTCACACGCAGAGACACCACCCCCAAATGCATGCACAAGCAGAAAGACCAACAATCATTTACAGATGGACACACCACACACAGCCACTTTCACACTACACATTTGCTCACAAGTTGCTCTCTCATGCATTTATAAACACAGCCATTACTTGTACACGTGTACACCCAGCACTGAGGCACTGTCTCCGACACACACACGCAAACAGCCACTCACATGCAATCTAGATTTTCTATTCTGCCCAGTTTCCCCCTCAATGCTGGCTGAACCCCTGCCTGCATCACTTTTTGACATGGAAATCTGATGATTTATATTTGCTTTCACTTTTGTATTCAACTGACCTACATTGCAAGCCGGCACTTGGAACTGTGTTGCTTTTCCCAGATGCTTTGAGTCCCGACTTTCAAAAACAAAACAGTGTCTTAACACTTGTAATATCCCTGCTGATCTGGCATGCATGGCCTTGTACAGTAAATCCCTTTGACAGCAACCTGCTGCTCCCATTAGAGTGACTCACATGTCCAGCCCTGGAATGACTTAGAACTTGGAGAAGTCCAAGAAAAATTATTCAGATATTTTGAGCAATTTCTGAAGTGACTTTGCTTGCTACAATTTGTATTAGCTTTTCACCAATGAAATTTTGATAATGGAAAGGCAATTTTGGGCCTGAGATTTGTTTGAACACAAAACAAATGGATGAAACAACATTATTTTTTAGCAGAAGTGGAAATCATTTAAGGCTAGGTCATCAAGTCAGTGAACTGAAACAATATAATATGATATGATAGACGACCAATCTCACTGCTCAGATATTCAGAGGTGTATTCACAATGATCAGTTCACAGGCAATTCAGAGGCTGAAATTCATTCATTGAGTTATCCTGAATAGGGAACAAATGAAAGAAAAATTGGGTGAGTAGCTTGACAGGTGGCAGAGCCTGTATAAAAGCACTGTGAGATTGCACAGTCTAGCTCCGTTTGTGAAGAGGAAAAGCATTAAAAACACCGAATACATTGTTTGTTGGGGTTGTTGTTCACCTAGCTCTGGACTGGCTAATAGGCAATGGAAAAATTAGTCCTGATTTTCAAGAAGTGCTTCCCAAATCAGACTGACATCCCTTGACTCCTAAAGTGAAGGCAAACACACGCAGTAACCAAAAGGGGGCATATTTTCAGATGTTCACCTGCAACTTTATGTGGGCAAACCTCACATTTACGTGTGCAAACAGCACTTGCACATAGAATCTAGGTCCTGATTTTCAGAACTATATGCATGCTTTTGTGGATTTAATTTGCACATGCAATTACTGCAACATCACATGCAAATCAAGTAAAGGCATGCACCTGCATAACTGCTAGTTTGCACGTATACAGAGATGGCTATTCAGTTACTTTGGTGGGCTATTACTCGATCAGACACAAAATTGGGAACAGTGTAAACATATGTCTAAACTCTTGTGAACACACTATGTTGAAAATATGGGCCTGGGCCGTGTCTGCAAATACAGAGTTTGCATGTGCAAAAAAACTGTAGACACAAGTAAAGAGTCTGAGAGGTGGCTGCTCTAAAAAAAACCTGACCCACAATATTTAGCAAACGGGGCCTAATTTTGCAAAATACACCTTTATGTTTTATCCGGTGAAGTTATTGCAAAGTTAGATGACATTATTTTTACTCTTTGGGGAGATATCTCACAGTGTTAATTCCCTCCTTCAGCTAATAAGCACACATATTAAAAGGCAAATGTCTAAAGAGTGGGAAACACAGCAAAGAGCTTTCTGGACTTTTCACTTGTATTCACGATTATTGGTTTTGCCTGACTCTGAAGTTAACTCCCAATGTTATGTTTAACAAGCCCAAAATGATAAGACTACTTAGTTCAACAGATGGCCGGATCCTCCGAGACTGCTGAGGAAAAGGTCCCCTCTTTTAACTATTATTCTTGACCCCGGACACCCTCCTATTAAGCACCCATATCCACCATACTGCTACCTCTGCCCTTCTCTAGTGTCTCTCAGCTGAAGATCTCAAAGTCTTTTACAAATATCACTTATGCTCAGTGGTTAAAGTATAATTTGATGGGCCCCAGAACCCTCCTAATCTCTGGGCCCCCTTCCCGTATTGTCTGGGCCCCTTTCATGCATGTGCGGGCCCCAGCTCAGGTAGGCATTTGCAGTACCGCATGCATCGGTTATCGCTCCATAAAAATATTTATAATTTTATATGGCATTTATGTCTATAGCAATTACTGTCACAAACTAGCAAACACTGCATCACACAGTAAGTATTGTGATTAACAACGGTGGGGCGTAGGACCTGCCAGCAGCCAGGGTAGGGCGGAACATGCGTTCCGCTAGATTTTTCTATTTTGGGGGGCCCCGGAACTCTGGTCCCACAAATTTGTGGGCCCCGGAACTGCGTTCCAGTGCATTCCCCCTTACTTTAACCCCTGGTTATGTTTCAGAACATCTCTACCAAATCTTCAGAGAACAGTACAAATGGTGAAACTGAGGCATAGGGAGCTGAAATTAGAAAACAGACTCCTAGTCTTGTGCTCGAAGTTACTCTAGACCAGCGGTTCTCAACCTTTTGCAGGTTGTGACACGGTTGGCAGCATATCACGACCCTACAGGACACACCAGCCCACCCACCCCAAGCCGAATCCAACCATTTCCCTGGATCTCCGCAACACGCTTCCCACAGTAATGTGTCCTGACACAGTGGTTGAGAACTGCTGCCCTACACCAGAGGTTTTCAGACCACAGGTTGGGACCCAGTACTGGGTCACAGACACTCAAGCATTGGGTTGCGGCACCTCCTGCTGCCGCCACCAAAAAACTGGAATGTTTTGCTGAAAAATGTCACTGTTGGGTTGTGGGCATCAATGATTTCTTCTGACTGAGTCCTGAGACAAAAAAAGTTTGAAAAGCACTGCTCTAGATGATGCTTTCTCTCTTGGTAACTCTTTGTATAACTCAGGGATGAGGCTGCTGGTTGCAGGAAAGTTTATATAATTCCCTTTTATAAAATACAGTATTTGCCATTCTGGTCTGGGTCAAACCACGGGTCTATCCAGTCTGATATCCTGCCTTCTAAGTGACCCACCAATACAATTGCAATAATGCACCTCTTTCATTGTGCAACAACGGAAAAAAGAACTCTTTCTTAAGCCTGGCAGATAAACTCTTTGCATCTCACAGCATGAGGTTTGATCGCTGGGTTCCTTCTCTTCTCTTCTCTTCTCCGGCTACATGTTACTAATGGTCTAAAAATTAGCCAGGCCATCTGCAAAAAATTCAGCCACTGGGTCTGACTCAGACACATGGCAATGCTGGTGTCAACACATTCGGAAACACTTCATGGGTATTATGGTAATATCAATTAATAAATAATGGGCCTGGTACATCCATGGGCTGACCGGGAAGGTAACATATCGTCCAGTCAAAGCTCAATCCTGCAACACGGGAGCACTTAAGTGCTGACTGTTCTCAACACCCACCAACTTTAAGAGCAGTTGAAGGTGTTCTGTGTTGCATGAATCTGATCAGCAGCGGATGAATTGATTTCCAACCATGCCCCTTTCAGACCATATACACAGCAACAGGTCAAACACCACATCCCAGGCTGCTCCATAAATGTCAGGGGTGCTGCATCAGGCCTGGAAACTCTGCAACCATTGCTTCTGTCAATGACAAATGGATCCTAAAGAAGGATAATGGTGGAAACAGTGCCTGAGAACAGAGGAGAATTGCTATATTTAAGAGACTTATGGAGAGGAAACATCTAGAAAGCAGACAAAGGTTTGCCAATGGTTGTCCCGATGTCAGTCCTGATTTCCTGTCCTCAGAATGTTGAGCAAGTCTGCTTTAGATCTCACTGTGGTACATCATAAATTAGTGAAGGGATGGTGTATTTGTGGCCAGATATTCATAGCACCTAGGATGCCCAAAAGTATATTAAAAATATCGGACTATGAATGCAAATTGGGTCACTGAATACACAAATGCATTTATTTATCCATGCACAAGCCCAATTGCAGCAATGAGCACAATTTACATGTGAAAATTAAATGGACACTTGGCATATCTAATTGCAGGCCCATGGGCAGATTTCCAGAAACATGGCTGTATTTGATTGACAAGAAATTTGTCCTCTGACAGCTGCTTAGTGGCTCATATGACAAGCACTTGCTGGTCTCCATCCATTCCCTAGGCCTAGGGGCTGGGTGTCACACGTCGCTACATGCCCCAGCCCAGAAAACTGGCATCCTTTCCAACAGGAGGGATTGAAGACTATGGGCTTGATCCAGCGCCCACTGAAGCCAATGGAAATATTGCAATGGGTAATGGATCCCCCCCATCATTAGACAAGATCCTTCTAGAGAAGGGAGGGGGCACACTGATGGAGCAGAAACTTGACCTGCGGCAGCATGGGCCATACCTGTTCTGTGGACTGCACTAAATTCCAGCCATCCTTGATGCAATGGGAATGGAGATTCGGAGAAAGAGTTACTCATCTCTTTATCTCCTCCCGTTGTTCACTGTGAACTTATTTTATTACACTCATTTTAAAAAAATAATAGTAGTTGCACCCAGATTGAGAAACTGGTCTCCAGAATTGCCTCTGGGCTGCTGGGTAAGGCACACAGGAATGTGTCTTGAGACTGCCTCATTTGAGACACGGATACCTGTCATTAACCTGTGGTGAATAACACCTGAGCTCTTTGTGACAGATAGAGACATGCAATGCAGAAGGTGTATCCAGTGAGGGGAAGGGGCAGGGCCTGTACAGCCTGGCCTGGGCGTTGCCTTCTCGTCTACGTCTTCCTGTTACCAAAGGGGCTTCTTCACTTCTCCTTTCCTTCTCACGGCATGTGGCTAACAGGAAAGCTGCTTCCATCCAGAGCTCAGGCAGTGTGATCTCTTGGCACACACATTGGTTGCACAAGCTGCAAAGAGGGTCTTCTGTCCCTTTGATACCTTAGTCCTCCCCTCCCCCAGATCTGTTCTCACTGCCCAGTCTGTTCCTTCCTCCTCTCCATTTCCCTGCTATTGCACAAGAAGCAACATAGACACAAAAAGTGAATGGTGCAGCAAGCATTTGCAAGGGAACTTCAGAAAGGGAGGGACCTGATGCTCCCCGTCCATGGGGGTCATTTACGGGAGTTGCTGTCACTCAGAGACAGTTTCTAAATGCAGCATCATATGTTCTGGCTGCTATCTCTTACTTAATCTGTGCTTCCTCAAATAGTGCCTAGTGTTGGGTAAGAGCTTTTTTGGAGGTGACAGAAGCAGGGGAAAAAATGACAGAACAATCCACTTGCCCTTTCTTTAACAAAGAAAATGGAAAGTTTTAATGTATTCCTATGGGCAGAAGCAGAACCATTTACCCAACTTCTCTGCCATCCCCAGAACCTGAGAAAGGGGAAGAAGGATAAGTTTGGATAAATGCAGTTAGGATCCATCAGAACCATCTCTAATGTAAATTTTGCAATGCTTCAATCCTGCCTGTGAGCTTGAAAAATCCAAATCGCTCCACCCTGGGATTTCTCCATCTCTTATTATTCCTGACTTTCTGGGCTTATTTAAAACACAAATTAAAACCTGGCAACTAAGTTACACTGCAATTTTCAAAAGTGACTAATGATTTTGGATGCCATAACTTTGGATTCCCAGCTTGAGACAATTTAAAGGAGCTTGATTTTTAGAAGTCTTAGATCACCCACCTTGTGGAAATCAAGCTCCCTTAGATGCCTCAAGCTGAGCACCCAAAATTTGAAGAGCCCAGAATCTGTAGCTGTTTATGAAAATCGTGGCTTAAATAGTCATCAGAATATGCCACAACCAAGAAGCTGAATCTTCAAAGCACACCTGCAAGTGTGCAAATGGGAACTTGGGGATGCAGGTGTTTGTTCACATGCACAGGTAGCCATGGTACAGGCTCAAGTGTCTTCTGTGAGCAAAGATCAGGCACCACTGTTTGAAAAATCAACCCTTTGGCAAAAATGTGATGATACTATGCAGTAAAAGAAGCAGCAATTTCTAGTATTTAGAGCATGTCCAGTGAGAACTTAAAGACTAGAAAGAGAGTGGGTGGGGAGGGGGAAAATGGTAAAAGTTCAGGCTTAAAGTCAGATTACAGCAGTAAGTAAAAATCACACTGCATGTGACAAATGATAAAGTAAGCAATTCACACTCAGAGAAGCCTTCGCTGAGAGCAGACTAAGGGTCAGACCTGCCTTCTCTACCTGATTTCAGCCACATCTCACTGGAAGACCTTGGCAGGAAGTGTCACTTCATAAAGTGCTTTAAGGTCTTCAGGTACTAAGTCATTTCATTATATGTTACTGATCTTTAAGGCCACTCTCTACAAATAGTAAGCTGCACAGTGAAAAGGGTATTAGGGCTAGATGGGGAGCTACAGGAGAAGTCCTGCCAGCTGCTAGCAGGGGAGTAATAACCACAGAGATGATCTCTGCACACATCTGCAACCAGCGTCACCACCAATTAACTAGCACTCTTTCTCTCACCACACACTCAGCCTCAGAAATAATCTACAGTGCTACCTTCCTATTAAGTTTTTTATATGTTCACCACATCTCCACCCACCAACCGGCATAAACCTTCCCCTGGAAAGAGCTAATCCTATAAATAGGCTCTTAGTCTTCTCCATTTAGATTCTTTTCTTCATCACCAAACAAACCAGCAAGGTCCTGGCAGGGAAAGAGTGCTTTTAAACTAAACAGAAGGGAAAGGCGGAATCATGAACAAATGTGTGAAGGTGGAGATACAGAAAATGGTGGAACAAGACTTCAATGAACATGTCTTCCCTGGGCTCTGAGGAAGAGAGAAAAGAAGAGAAATGCAAGTTGTCTCCCTGGAAACTATGGGAAAGGAGACATTTTAAGACCTCTTTCCCAACGCAGCAGGACCCTGCCAATGGGACAAGCTGTTTAGATTTGACCCCTTATTACCAGCCATTCTGGGGCAGGAAGGGGTGGGGGTGGGGGTTCAGGAGGATGTTGCATTAGGTTCCTTGGGCTTGTTCCCCACGTGAGTTCCCCATTCCCTTGGAAATGGCACACTGCACAGAAGCATTAAACAAGCCTCCCAACCGAGCAAGTCAGACAGATCTCAGAGAAGCTGTTTATTATTTTGGCATGTATTTTCATGGGAGGGGCCCCCTTCCTTTTCCTAAGCACAGACAAACAGGAAGGAACAGAACAGCTGAGCCCTTTTGTGGACCTGATCCTCAGCTGACCTACACCAGAGCATCTGTGTTGAAGTCAAAGGAGTTCTGTTGATTTGCACCAGCTTATGTTGGGCTTCTAAATGCATATTAATCGAAGACAAGATTCTTCATAATTGATATAGCTATTGCTGTGATTCATGGGGGAAAAAACCTCGATGGTTCACTGGGACTTCGCAGTCTAAAAGAGCCCCAGGCCCGGATGAGTTGCTTACATTGCTACAAGACATGTCACAGAATATGTGGAAGTTTTAAATTACCCTATTTTGTGTGAAAATGATGAGAATTCTCACTATTCCAGACTCCAGGGCAAAATGGGAGCTGGCAATATGATCTGGAATTAGGCAAAGCTGATTCATTAAGCACTTACCCCACAGAGAGAGAAATTTCCAGAGCCAGTTTCAGGTAGTCAACAAGGCTTTTAGTATAGAGTAAGAGACCAACAAAATAAAAAATAATAAAACTAAAGCCTTGGTGGGAGAGCACACCATGTGTATGTGCCTCCTCCAGGATAATCTGCACTGTAATGAACACAAAATGGCTGCCTGTCTCTATAAGCAGGTTCCTTAAATTTAAACATGCAGTACACAGAAAACAAAGTTATAACGTACATAATTAAATGCAACACTTTAAGCAGTAGCTTGCAAATTACTTAGGGATCCTTTGGGGTGAGAGCTCCCTTTGGTGAATGTTGCAACTGTACATCAGGTATGAATACACTGATTTAATTCCCAGTAGGCAAATGAGAGCTGTCAAGCTGTTCACAATTTTATTAGTGCTTTTGAAAATGTTGGGATCTTGCTGAAATAAAAGTCAGGCTGTAGAAATAATGGCCTATTGTTTTTGTAAAGGTTCATGCTACTAGACTACAAGAACAGAGACCCAGGTGTGAGGACAGAGACAAAATAATTGTTGAGGATTTGGACTAGGTATCTCATCAGGAATATGGGAGCTATGTTTAGTGTGTTACCATTAAGCATGTATTTGACGGTATTTCCAGAACTATTAATTAGCAGATTATTCACCAGACATACCATTCCTGTAATCCGATGTCCCTTTGCCCCTGGTGGTTTATTTTCAGAAATAAAGTATAAACTTCACAAATTTCGTTGCCCTTCAGTACAGTATTTCATTTAATTAATCTTTCACATTTAAAGCAACCATTCAAAATGGTAAAACCAGCTGCTAAATTGTTGGCAGGAGAAGTAGATGAGTGTTGGATTTTAGATTGCTCTTCCATGCTAAATGTATGTCAGGGCAGCTAAGTGCACTGAATAAATACATAGGCAAACACATTTATTTGTTCAGCGGTAGCTTCCAGGCAGCTTTGGACATTAGGTCTGGTTTGCCCAGAGAGGGAACATTGACAAAGATGCTGGGCTTTACTCCTCATTTGTTTAAAAAATGGAATCACAGGACCTTTTAACTCCCCTTGGAGAAATACCCCCAGAGCATATAATGGGAAGCATTGCTGCCCGGTTACCGCATTGTAGGCTCAGCACAGCATACAGAACCAGAGCTGGATGAAGTTTCCACATGTGCAAATGGTGGTTAGCTCTCCACCAGCAATAACTGGCTTTTGTGAAAAGTTTTAAAGTGGAACCACAGACCAGTTTTAGTTTGGTGAAACCGGTGGGAAAAGCCCATGTGCATCTCTTCACAGGATCTTTGAGCTCTAGGGGTTAGCAGGAGATTTGATTGGGGGTGCTCCTCTTCATTATTAGTATTCGTATTCCAGCAGCACCTACAGCTCCCATCAGTGATCAAAGCCCCATTGTGCTAGGCACTGTAGAGGCAAGTAATAGGAAAACAGCCCTTACCCCAGGGGGGTTACAATCTAGGGTCTGGATCCTACAAAGATTTAAGCACATGCTCAACCGTAAATTGCTATGTCAGTGGGATTACTCACAGAGGTAAAGTTAAGCATTACATAAACATTTGCAGGACTGGTGCCTCAAACATTTATTATTCCAGAACCACCAGTAATAACTCAGGTGTCGATCCTACAACCAGTAGTGCAGGTGCTTAAATCGACATGTGGGAGAAGTCCTACTGATTTCTACTGGACTTCTCCCCTGTATAAAGTCAAGAACAGGAGTAACTGTTTGCAGGATCAGGGCCTACAAGATTTCATAAATATTTTAGAGTGAATAATACCTATGTCCTGATTTTCTCCATACTAACGTATTATGGTAGCACCTAGAAGCCCCAAGCAAAGCTGTGCCCTGTTGAGCTAAATGCTATAAGAGAGAGCGCCTGCCCTTAAAGGCTCACAAGCTAAACAGGTGATACAATTAAAGGCTGGGGAAACAGAGGCACAAAGTCAAACTTAGTTATCTATGGCCGTGCAGCAGCTCACTGGAAGAGCTGGGCCTAGGGCCTAGGTGGAGTTTTCTGCATCCTCATCCAATGACCTATTCAAGGAAACTAAAGAGTTGATTTTACAAAACATGGCAGAGAATCCTCAAAGCCTTTCTAAAAGCAGGGTTTCAGACAGCCAGGTATTATACTAATAACGTAGCTATTGTTAGTCTGGGGGACTCACAGGCATATTGGACAAAAGGGAGTTTGGGAAAGTTCAAAGCAGTGAGATTTCCCGGAGAGAAACGTGCTGATTACCTCGCTGCAGAGCTAACTGAAGGAACAAGTATTGCTCTGTTTGTTCAGCCAAACTCTGCTTGGCTGAACAGAGTGATACCTCTGGGCAAGCACCTCTGTACTCTCACCCCAGAGAGAGGCCTCCCGTCAGGGTATTGCACAAGGCTGCCTATATGCAACATGTGGGCTGCCTGCCGGTGCGGGAGGCAGGATTTGTGAGCTTGGTTCTGATGCTGCCTCAATGCTTTATTGTAGGGTGGATCCATCCTTCTATACATAGGAAGTGATAATGGGCCATTAATGCCATTGTTTTCAAGAAAGCAGGTTATTTACACACGTTTCTGTCTCCATCTGACAGGGTTACAATCCTCTTTGTCCTTTGCATACAAATATTGTGCCAGTCCAACAGCCTCTGATAGGATAAAACACAATTTCTCCACCCCAGTGAGGACATGGCACTTGTGTGAGCATGGCAAAGCCCAATAATAAAGGCAGTGTGTCCTCTGGTAATGAGGTGGTGGGAGTTGAATGAATGACATTGAACAATAGAAACAAACAGAGTCCTGTGGCACTTTTAAAGACTAGCAGATTTACTTATCGCATGAAATTTCGCATCGTCAAAGCGTCTGACGAAGTGGGATTTTCTCCCACGAAAGCTCATGCGAAATCTGTTAGTCTTTAAAAGTGCCCCAGGACTCTGTTTCTCTGCAATAGACTAACACAGCTACCCCTTTGGAAATTGAACAATAGAGTTCATTATCGTTAACTCTAACATGCGAAACACCATCAAGGAATCAGGCGGAGGTTATCTGAACAGCACTTAATGTGAGAGCATAATTCTTACGCCTGGACTACACTAGAAAATTAGGTCAATTTAACTATGTAGGTCAGGGGCTTGAAAATCCACAGCCCCAAGCGGTGGCATTAAGTCAATCTAAATCCGGGTGTACATAGAGCCAGTGGAAAGAAAGACAATCTTCCATTACTCTAGCGACTGCCTCTCAGGCAAGTGGATCATCTACACCGGGAGAGAACCCATGCTGAAGTGCAGCTGTGGACATCCACATATACGTCAACCTAGCTGTGGATGTGTCTTCACTTAAATCTGGCTCCTGCTGACATAGGTGTCCCATGACGCCTACTAACACTACCTCCCTGAGTGGCGTAGTAATCACAGTCTAGACACTGCATTACTTACAACTGTCACTGGCCTCCACGGTGCCCCACACTGGCCGCTCTGGTCACCATCGTGAACGCCACAGCCCCAGGATCAGGTGGAGAGGAAGCGCCATTCCCCTTTAAACCCCCATGAATTTTTGAAATTCCTTTTCCTGGTTGCCCAGCTTGGCGAGCACACCACTCACCATGAGCGTAATTGTCCAGCTGACCAGGGCTACAAAAGGGCCACCAGCAGTGCTTGGTGAAAGAAGCTTGGAGCAGGAAAACCAGAAGACCAGGATGGCCAGCAATCAATTCAGTGCTGAGCTACAGATGTGGCATTCTTACAAAGTGCTGCAAGTCATTCTCTGCAGAGCCTACACCTCCAACCCCTGGAGCACTATGGATATTTCCGAGGAGCCCGAGTTACGGGCCCCTGCTGGGACAGCAAGGAGGAGTATGGAGGATGGGTGATCGGGGGAGCCAGCTCTGCAGTGAGCCAGGACCTGTTTTTGACACTACTGCAGTTCAGTCAGTCCTGACAGTGGAGCGTGGGTGACCCTGATGCATGGGAAGGAACCCTTGAGAAGTACGCAGCTTACTTTAAAACCGCAATGACGGCTCCCCAAAGCAGCAGGATGCATCTGCCGATGTACTCATTTTTTACGTGTGCTGGAAGCGGTAGTGGGAACCACCAAGAGAGGCGAAGTTGAGCTTTTTGGCCTGAGTTATGGCCTTTTCTCTCCCCTTTGAAGGTAGGCAGAGGAGGCCTTGTAGAGCAGTTTGATTCAGTGCACCAAGATGTCCCAGGAATCCTCTGCAGAGATCTCAGTGAAGCTTTCAAGAAGTTACTCTGCAATCCTCTGCCAAAGGTTTCTGGGGAGAGCTGCCGTATTTCTTTTGCCATGGCAGAACACTTTCCAAAGCCACTCAGCGATTACTTGAATACAGGCTAGCAGCATATAGGCCCTGGTGGCTTTGGGACAACAGCGGCAGCTCCATACCATCATTCACTGATAATATAAATGAGTGCATCGACAATGTTCTGGGGCTACACACCCTGCAATCACTACAAGCTTCCAGCAAGGCAGTAGAGCCCACTACAGCAACACATACTGCTCTGGCTCATGACCATATTCAAATGTTCTTTAGAAGGCTCCCTGAGCTACGGACCTCTGCACTGAACTATTCTAACAGCTCTTGTATCTGGCTATTCAAGTTCAGCAGCCAGCCGTTCCAGCTCCACTCTCATCATGGTAGAAACTTTTCCCCCTTTGCTTCACAGCTGTTATGCAGGACACAGCAGGCAGCTATCATCAACGGGTATTTTTCTCACTGAGGTCCAGTCTTGTAAATTAACAGCATCAGCATCCCTTCAAATGACCAAAGCACATCCAACTGCCATTCTGAGCCTGTAGTTGAAGCACTTCTTGATGCTGTGAGATGGCCGGTGTACAGCTTCATGAACCATTAAAGCAAGGGGGAGGCTGGGGTGCCTACTGGGATCACTACTGGCATTTCAAGATCCCCAAAGGTAATCCACTGGTCAGGAAAGAATATCCTGGTTTGCAGTTGTCTGAACAATTCTGTGTTCTTAAAGAAGTGCATGTCATGAGCCTTCCCTGACTAGTCCCCCTGATGTGGGTAAAGAATCTCCACCGATCCATCAGCATTTGGATATCCAGAGCAGACCAGTCGTTCCTGTTTATGTGCTCTGTGGCAAAGTGGTCTGGTGCCAAAATATGGATATGCACGCCATCTATTGGCCCACCACAGTTCAGGAAGTCCATTGCTAAAAACCGTTCACTATGTCTTGCACACAGTCCTATGTAGCAGGAGGTGATTAATGACCCCACATACTTGCATTCACCCTACGGTTGGGGGCAGCCCAGGGCCCCTGGGCTGGTTACTCCAGCCCTGCCTGCCTGTTATTGCAAGGGCTTTGGGGGCCTAAGCCCTGGGCCCTGGCCAAAAAGGGGGCCCTGGGCTCCAGCCCCTAAACTCCCTGCAATAATCCAGCACCTGTCCTGCCAGTGGTGGGGGGTGGAGGTGGCCCTGGGGCCAGAGGATGGAGACAGAGTGGGGCGGGCCAGCCCCTGTTCACTTCACCTGGGGGTGGGGCTGGCTGGTTCATGGCGGGGCCAGCTGGCTCACAGTGAACCCACTGCTGTGGCCACTCTGGCACAGCCTTCCAGGGCCTGTGATGGCTGCATTGGAGGCACTCATACCATGAACCAAATCAGCTACCCCACCCCACAGGCAGACTGGTCAAGGCGAGGCAGGAGCACCTTCTGGCCCCAGCCCCCCCCCCCAAATGCAGCAATGGGAGGCCCCTGCAGTGGGGAGGGAGATGGTACACAGGGGAGCTGTGGTGGGGGGCAGCCCAGCGCCCCCAGGCCAGTTAATCCAACCCTGCTCTTCAGGGGTTTTTCTTTACATGTGTACGTACAGCACCTAGCACAAGGGAGTTCCAATCTCAATTGGGACCTCTGGGCTCCCTGATAATACAAATATATAATAATCCAAGTATCAGCATTACGGTTTGGTTAGAGTGCACTCACTTCACTGACAATGAAAGAGAAAAGAGCTCCATTTTTTGAGTCATGTGGGAAACAGCACTCCTGGGTTCTGTTCCTGAGAGGTATTGTGTCTCGTGCTTACCGCAGAGTGAGTGGCAGCCATGGTTCCTGGTTTTTGCCATTAACTCACAATTTTATCCCTAGGGAAGCCAATTCGCTTCCCTTTGCCTCAATCTCGCCATCTGTAAAAGAAAGATAAAAATAATACTTTCACAGAGGTGGTGTATGGCTTAACTAAATGTTTGCCATTCTCTTTGCGAGCCTTACTCTTTTTTGTTATACTTCTAATTGTTGTTGGGATTGTGTGCGTGTATTAATGAGAGGCTGAGAAAAGTGAATGATTTGATTGCCAGTGGCATTTCAGGCACACACAATGTAGAACCTCAGAGGGAGCTATAAACACCTCAGCAAGGGCGTTCCAAAGGGGGAGCCATGTTAGCCTAGTTGAGCAAAACAAACACATTTATGTTACTCTTTAGAAGTGCCAAAGGACTCCTTGTTTGTTTTTCAGGAAGGGAGGTTGTTCGTAACTCTGAAATGTTCATAACTCTGAACAAAACGTTAGGGTTGATCTTTTAGAGCTTTACAGCTGAACATTGATTTCATGCAGCTTTGAAACTTGACTATGCAGAAGAAAATGCTGCTTTATTTAAGTGAAACAAGCACAGAAACAGTTTCCTTACCTTGTTAAGTCTTCTTTTTAATAACGTTCCCTTTGTTATTAGTGGTTTACGTTCAACACAGCACTGTAGGGTATTGGCTTTTTTGTGTCTGTGTTTCTCTACTGCTGCCTGACTGCATATTTCGGGTTCCAAATGAGAGGTGCGGTCGACCTGTCTTGTTCGTAACTCTGGTGTTTGTCACTCTGAGGTTCTACTGTATTTCATTCTTTGCCGATTAATATTCCAAACTTTAACTTCTCCTTTACCTCTTTGGTAGCACACGCAGTGGCCCCTATTGGCCAAGGCTGGGAGCAGCACCACAGGACAGCACCAGCAAGAAAGACAAATCCTTGCCCGTTAGCCACTTGCTTGTTGCTGTCCAAGTCCTACTTTCCAAGGGTGGCATTGGCACCATGTTGCATGGAGACTCCTGGGAAGGCAGCTGTGATTACAGAGCCTTCAGATTCTCTTTTAACATCAGCCATGGTTTGTGATTAAAAATTCATTTTTAATTAAATTAGATTTAACAGGACAATCAGGGGAGCCGTGAATGAAACCAACCACGTGCTGCTTTCAAAGAGAAAATGAGACCAAAGGAATTTTTGGGGTGCGTCTGATCACATCTGGGCAGGCGACTAGTGGGATAGGCTGGCGGTGACTAAAAACCTTGTCTACACTATGGAGCTTTGGCGATGCAAGTTATGTCGGCGTACAGCCACAGCGGTAATTAAACAGCTGTTGTGTGTCCTCATGACACTCCTTGGCTATGTCTACACTAGAAAAAGTAAGGTCCACTTTGTTAAGTCGACTTAATGAGGTCGACTCTAAGTCGACTTAAAACCGACCTTATTAAGTGGACTTAACAAAGTGCACTAAGTCGACTTAACCTGTCGGCTTAGTCCACTTTGTTAAGTCGACCTAACCACCCTTAATAAAGTCGACTTAAGGGTTACTCCCCATCCACACCGTCCTTAAGTCGACTTAAGGAGTCAACTTAAGGCTTAAGTTGACCTAATGGGTGGTTCTTATTAAGTCGACTTAAGCTTTCATTAAGTTGATTTAAGGAATTTCTTAAGTTGACTTAATGAAAGTCTGGTGTAGACATGGAGTAATTTAGGTTGACTTAAGCCTCCTTAAGTCGACCTAAATTGCTAGTGTAGACATAGCCCTTGTGTCCATGGAGTGCATTCACACTGCTTGCTCTTGCACCAACAGAGGGAGCAGTGCATTATGGGTAGCTATCCCACTGTGCAGCAGCACACAGGGTGTTTTGGGAAGGGCTTGCATGGCCTCACGAGGCAGGCATAGCATCACAGGATGAAGGGTTGTGAGTCCCATTGTTCCATGGGCATTATACTAGATTGACAGCCGCTCTTCCACAGCCCTGTCAGCCAGACAGACACTGCTGAACAGAAACTCAAGGAGCTCACAGAAGCAGGGTGTGTTGAGGGACAGGGAGTGTGTCTGCATGCTGTGCTGCCGGAAGCAACAAATCATGAGCTGGTGCACAGAGAGCTGATGTTCCCCTATCTCCTTAACCCCAGCTCAGCAGAGACCTGCACACCGGCAGGGGGAGAGGGACACCCCAAATCAGCCTCTGTCTCCCTCCCTGGCTGTGTACAGCACATCAGGACTCTTTCCCTCCCCACTGCAGCAGCCCACGCTGTCTGCATGCCTGCCTTTAGGAGAGCAGGACTGATTCCCTCCGAGTTCTCCCACAGCCTGTCTCCCCACAGGAGAAGGATCCACCCCCTCCCCGGTAGTCCAGACAGAAGCAGGCATGCTCAGCTGGGCAGTAGCTGTGTGAGCTCTCTGCATTGAGCAATTTCAAAACTTTCTGGGGCTTTGAAAGCAGAAGGGCGCGTGCCTGTGTGGCTGGATGCAGGGCAGCAGCAGAGTTCAAACACACGAGCAGAGCACTCAGGGTGGACATTGTGGGACAGCTCCTGCCACGAGACTCCTTTTTTGTTCTCCTGGAACTGAGTTATGGCACACAGTGTCGACACTGAGGTTTTGTTACTCTAACTTTGCTGCAAATAGCCCTATGCCTCTCATCGAGGCGATTTCATTTTGGCACCAAAACAAGGGAGTTTTCTCGGCAGGAAGAGCACTGAGGTGTGTTACACCACCACTGTCCTGTCGCTGAAAAGTCTCTGTGGTGTAGACCACCCTCAGTGCCTACAAATAAATGATTGAGGGGCAGGGGGAGGAAAAAGGGAGATGTCCTACATTTTGGCCCCAGAGGGAGGGAGCATCCTTCATCCCTGCGGGAGTGGGGGAGGAGGGAGGAAAGGCCTTTGTCCTCATTCTGTTGCAGACCCAGCATTCTGCCCCTGGGAAAGGAGGATCCTGTGTCCTTATCTAGGAGACGGCAGAAGCACTTCTCCCAAGGAAGGACTGGGCTCAGCCCTGGGGGAGGGGAACAGCACATTGTTATCCGAGGGAGGCTGCTTGCTCAGCCCTTGAAGAGTTCAACCCTTCAGCTCTCAAGCAACTGGCTGCCCCCGAACGCCACAGGTGCTGGAGAGAGCCATGCATGGACAGAGCCTTTAAGGAAGGAAGGAATGAAGGGAAAGAAATATGGAGGATTCGTAGGCAAAGTGGGCAAACCTGAGGAGAACTGGACAGCTCCTTAGCTATAAAATCATGGAGTTTGGAATCAGCCACAATTACAAGGTTCCAATACCCCAAGCCAGGAGAGTTTGGATCTGGGATCGTGCCTGGGGATCTTTGCAAAACAGCTCTGCCCTATAGCACCAACAGATCCTTTCCTTCCCATTGCAGTTACTCAGTCCATTAAAAAAAAGGCCACCTCTGTTTTCGTGCAGAGGTTAAACAAAGAGTAGATTTCAGATCAGTTCCTATTCCAGATCCAGACGTTCTCATTTGTGCTCAAGTTACAGCTGCTATTTAGACAGGAGGAGGGACTGGCCCTTACCAGGTAGACATAGGGCACCCAGTACAAACAGCCCCAATCTAACTGGGGCTCATGGGCAATCCTTGTAATACATGCTTGTAATGATGATACAGCAGCCTCAGAGGGACATGACTTTACAGTGGCCAGACACTAGCATGGATTTAATCTGCCAGACAACAGGAATCTTGAACATTACCTCAAATGAGACACAAGCAGCTAGCTGCAGCAAGGCCCGTCCTACCAGTTTGCAAAACCTGCGGCTGCCTCAGCTAAGAAAGGGCTTGTCAGACCCTCTCCAGATTCCTGACTGAAGCATGGAAGAAGAGAAGAAAAGGTTGACCCCAGAGAATCCACCCCAGAAAAGCCCCAGATTTGCTGGGATGTGGGGGTTTATTTCGTGCTACATTGACACCCATGCAACACAGATGAGAGCCATGGTCGTGAGCTTATCATTTGCACTAGCACTACAGGGAAAGTTCTGATGAATCTGTACTTGTTTGTGCGGCTTTATCAGGACAGCAATACTGCGCAGATTGCCATAGGTTTGCAACTGCACGGCCCATGGCTACCAGTCTAATTGTGTGACATTAGCTTAGGACATTACCCCTTAATTTGTGCTAGACGCTCTCAAAGATGTTTCATCCTGGAAGAAGTGGCTTTCTAGGATGGATGGAGACTGATGCCAAAAATAATTGGGAGGGGAGAGCCTCCTCCCCCGCCAAAAAAAAAAGAAGAAGAAAAAAAGAAAAAGCTTGGTTCTGATGTTTCCAAGTAAATAGAGATAAGACGGATGGAAGCTCCTCTGGCAGGGACATTAGCAAAGCCTCAGCAAATTAGCTGTGCACCAGAAAATCGACATGGAACGGGAACAAGGCATTCAAAGTAAGGATGCGCTTTAACTAGGTACAAAGCTGAAGCGATTTGATGAGAAGTGGAGTTGGTTCCAGGGTAGCTAATTCATTTCCCCTTATCTTCCTTTGGCAGAGGCTAGCTGCATAAAGACCACTTGATGTGTGCCTGTGGCTTCTTTCCCTCCCCCTTTGCAGAAAACAAAAGTTAATTCTGTCACAAACTACTCTGGTTCCCCATGGGCCATTGAGAAATGACTGGAAGTTCATTGGAAATTTCTATGACACCCCTGCATTCTCAAGGACTCAGGAATACTTGCTCCCCCTCTCAGACCCGAGCTACATTTAGACCTTTTCTCAGTATAGTAATGTCCTTTAGGGTTGGGATTTTATGCCGATAAAGCCCCAGTGTAGAAACAGTTATACCAGAAGAAAAGTGATTTTGCCAATATAGTTTATTTTGCTCTGGGAAATGGAGCAATCTATACCCCTCCAAAACATGTTTTTTCTTGGTATAAACCTCATCCATGCTATGGGTTTGCCTGGCTCTATGTCAACGTTTTCTATTCTAGGTTAGGCCTAAAATGTTCTCCTCTTCCCACGTAGTCTCACATTCTCCGCAATACCACAGCAGGAGATATTTCACTCTGCTGCCCAACATCCTCAGTTCACCTGTCTGAGGACGTTCTCTGTCAGTTCACCCAGATCACAGGCTTCTTCCCCTCAGTTCCCCTAGACCCAGGCATTTCCCTGGTCCTGCCATGCTGGTGCCACTCTTCCATCTCCCTGCTGGGTATTTTTGTCTCCCTCGCGCTTGCCCTTTGCATTCCATGCTGAAGCTACTCATACTTTGAACATGACATGTTCTGCCTGATGTGGAACAGTTTGTTTCCCCCAGGATCACAGAAGATAGAGACTGGAAGTCCTATTAGAACATTCTCTCTCTTCTGTCAGATGCTCCCCGTCTTGTGACAGCCTGCTATCCTATCCGCTGTACAGTGTGCCAAGTCCTGGGGACAGCCCTTCCAGATCCCCAGCCAGGACCTTGGAACAGCTGGAGAGGAGGCTGGCCCTGATAATCTGTTTATACTGAGCCTGTTGCTTGCTAGGGTAGGACTCCTGCAGCTTCTAGATTGCACTGCAATGCTTTGATATGTTTCTCACCAATAAGTTTCCAGCCAACACCTTCAGCTCATTCTCTGCTCTGGCCTCCTCGATGCATCCTTCCTTTCTCTGTTCCATTTTTTAGATTGTAATCTCCAGAGATTACAGCCTCCATGGAACTGAGTACATCACCAGCCCTAAAGAAATGATAACAGCCTGGGACACAACCTGAAGCAGGCCTACAGAAAGCATGGCACCCTAAGGAGTTCCAGTCCATTTAGAAAGATGTGTCACCTTTTGCTACAGATGCAGGGCCCCTGAGTCTCTCTGAAAGATAGGTTGTCAGCTTGGCTGTTGGCATCTGCTGGGAGAGGTAAAGTGACCAGATGTCCCATTATTATAGGAATGGTCCCAATATTAGGGGCTTTGTTTTATATAGGACCCTGTTACTTTCCACCCCCATAGAATCATAGAATCATAGAATAATAGGGTTGGAAGGGACCTCACGAGGTCATCTAGTCCAACCCCCTGCTAAAAAGCAGGACCACTCCCCCTAAATTATCCCAGCCAGGGTTTTGTCTAACCGAGCCTTAAAAATCTCCAAAGATGAAGATTCTACCACCTCCCTATTCTACTCCCATCCTGAGTTTTCACACTTGCTATCCTATGTGGCAGCGGGCTACTGATCTAGTTGGACGGCCAATACTTCACCACACCCGTATAAAGCTCAGGGCTTCTTCATCAGAACCACAGGCAGTGTGAACCAAGCAAATTTCGGGGCACTAGTGAAAAAACTGTACACTGAATACAAACCTATTCATGTCACATGAGTGAATGCTGACACCATTCCTCAACTGGCCCTAGGGACTGTGACTGCCAGAGGCAAAGCAGAGATTAACAGGCTTTCTTCACCGAAGAGACAGCTCCTTCTCCAATGGAAAGTCCATTTATCAATACCAAGAGGCTGGTGGTGGATTAGTCTCCCACAGTATCATTTAGGCAGAATTCATTCCAGCAGTGAATGGGCTTTGAACTTTGTCCTGTGAGGACCATGTCTGAAATCCTGTGAGTTTTGAAAGGTATGACTAAGTAAGCGCCGTAAGAGATGGGAAGATCTCTCCAGCCCAACGTTAGGCACATGGCTGTGGATGACCACTCTAGGTGGAACACATCCAGCACTGAGGAATGGTAGCAGAGAACAGTCTTAGAAGCTGGACTGTGAGAGGGTTAAATATACTAATGCCATGTCCCTCCAGGAATTGAAAGTTTAGTTTTGTGAAGTGCTTTGACTTCCAGGGAACTGAGATGTAGTAAACAACAGCACACAATCTAGGATTAGAACATCGTAGCACATCCCACATGTGCAAATCTTCCTCACAGACAGCACCAGGCAAAGAGGTTGTCAAAGAGCCATCTGCAGCTGTTCCCTTTTCAGGCTGTGTACTCTGCAGAAAGATTTACCATCTGTGCAGAAAAACAATCCACACACACTGGACATCCGTGTCTGTCAGAGGAGGGATGGTCCCATGGCTAACCAGGACTGGCCATCAGGAGATTCAGACTCTGCTACACAGCTACAGGGTCCCGGTGTGATCCAGAAGAAGCCGCATAACTGCTGTGTACCTCACTTCCCTGTCTTGATAAACAGTGATAACAATACTACCCCAGAGGCACAAGGAGGGTTAGTTTGTTCATGTTTCTACAGTGCTTTGAGATCCTTGGACAGCTGTGCTGACACTGGACAAAACAAAATGTAATTCCTCACCATTTCTGAAGCTTGGAGAGTGGATTAGGCCAGTCTCTTTTATGCGTGGAAGCAGAAGGAGTCGAGAGCCTATTACAAAAACCTGGAAAACTGTCCAAAGAGCCAGCTTACCAGTTGTTCATTTCTGATTCAAACTGTAGAGGTCTTTGCATCATATAGGCATGACCCCCTATTTTCTGATGTGTCTTAGGCTACGGTGAAAGGCACATTAGAAACACTTCTCTAAAGAGAGACAGGAGACTCTTAACCAAAACTTCATGTCCAAGTGTCCTAGACTTTGTGGGTTTTAAATTCTTATATGAATTTTGCTGCGTGAGTCCATGTCCCTATAGAAGGGTGCAGGCTGGGAGGCCCCCAAAGGAAAATGACCCTGTAGTTCTGCTTTGCAAAGTCCAATTAGCTTGTTTATATGATGTGTTTCCACCACCCTACAAATTCTTCAAAACTTTTGTTTTCTTGGGGCTTGTCTTCACAGGCAGTGCAACAGCTGCACACTGCAACACATTAGTAAAGATGTTCCTCCCCCAGTGAGACAGCATGTCCCACCAGCACAGTTAATCCACCAGCCTGAGAGGTTACAGCCATGCTGACAGGGAAGCTCTCACGTTGACATACCGCTGCTTACACAGGAGATTCCCTTAATATAAATATGTTGCTCAGGTGAATTTTTCACTCTGCTGGGCAATGTAGTTATATCAATATAGGTCTGTAGTGTAGCCTGGCCACTAACAGTAACAAACTCTTCTGAAGAAATGAATGGAAGGAAGAGGAAAGAAGGGAGTATATGACACAAAGGAATAAGAGATTATGAGCCCATCTATCATGTATATTACAGCCAGGAACAATGTGAGCTTTCCCACACAGCCCCGCCAACATTGCTCAGTCGTAACTTGCAACAACCTATATGCTATTCCAGTATCAGGTTTCTCTGCAGCAGCGATTCCCAAGCATCACAAATGCATGCTGTGGTGAGTGGATGGCCACATTCATTTTAATTATGACTTTACGCACAGCTAACTGAGGGTGCGCCTACACTTACAATTTAGTTCGACACCTAAACAAAGCCGTGTCCCACTGGGCTTTCCCCAAGTCGACTTAAGCATTTCCGTAAGTCGACTTAAGGAAAGGTTAAGTCGACTTAATAACACCTACTTTTAGGTTGACTTAACTCTTATTAGGTTGATTTAAGACAGTGTGGATGGGGATTAGTGCCTAAATCAACCTTATTAAGTTGACTTAACGCGTTGTTGATTTAATAAGGTCAACAAGGGGCTATGTCTACACTAGAAAACTTAAGTCGACTTCGTTAAGTTGACTTAATAAGGTCGACTTTAAGTCAACTTAAAGTTGACCTTATGAAGTTGATTTAAAGTCGACCTAACTTTTCTAGTGTAGACATAGCCAAAGAGTGTTGCAGGACCTCATTACTTATCACCTTGCTTGTTAGATGAATTTTACACCAATTACAGAAGCAGCAAATGCACCTCTCAACAAAATTTTAAGCAGATTGTTGGTTGTTTAATAGATTCCATGTGAATGGGAATTCCAAAATCACCTACTTCCATTTAAACCTGGATCTGATGGTTATAGGTTGGGTGTATCTGTAGAATGGAGACCACCACCGTATTGCACATAGTCTGTTCAACAACCAGAAGATGATAACAGCTCCATATCATGCAGGAAATAATTCTGTAACCCAGACAAGCACTGGATATCTAAAAGATACAAAGTGCTTTAAGTACACCTGGTTCACTGCACGAACACTCTTCTGGGTTGACTGGGGTTTGTTACTTTGAAAAGTACGGAGGAAAATTTTGAACAATCACAATAGAAAAGAAATAATTGACATCCACAGCAGCGGCAAAGCACAAAACCCGAGAGAAATGGCATTTTCTTTGCTGAGGAACTTCTGCAAGTAATGTTGAGCCTACTTCCCATCAACAACCCATCTCATCCCCTTGAGTTTTGGGGCTTGTCTGCACAGAGACACTCAAGAAAATTAATTTGAATTAACTAAAGGTGTGAATTTAAACTGAATTAGTTAAACTTCATTACACCCCCTTGAGAATGCTCCTCCTCAGCATTACAGTGGCCTTAATTTGGTTCAATACAGGACTTGTCTCCATGAACATTTAGTTCAGGCCAAGATGGGGTGTAAATTCACCACACCTTATTCTACCAGGGATTAACTGTCTGTGGAGGTCCTGCTGATGTGCATTAACAGTTTCTTAATGTTCTTCGATCCTGTGCTGTTCCAAAGAGCATGGTAGATGTGTTGTAAACCACACATTCAGAATTCAATCATCTTTCACTGAATGTTAGCACGTTCAGTTCCCCCATTTTAACCATCCCATTGGGGTTGATTATTTACACAGCAGAATTATTCTAGCCTTTTCTGATTTGTTGTTTCTTCTAATTTTGTAGTCATTATTCAGCCCTAAAATATCTTGTTTTTGTTTTTACTGCCCTGTACTGAGTCACTGGCTTATTTAATTTAATTTTATTGTAATTGTTATCTTTTCATTCTTGTTTTTTTCCACTCGGTTACTCATAAGACCACAAAATATAAACAGGACACGGTTGCTTGGAGCACTTCTGCATATTTTTTTCAGTATAGCACCAAATTAAGGCAATTCTTCACTTTCCTAAGAACTGGATTTTTTTTTAATGGAAAAACATTTTTAAAAGAAAAAAACAAAAAGTACGTGCTTTTCAACAGAAATTTTGAGTTTTAATTGAAAGCTGTTTTTGGTCAAAAACTGGTTTTCAGACACAAATT
Source organism: Pelusios castaneus (assembly GCA_007922175.1). Taxonomy (NCBI): domain Eukaryota; kingdom Metazoa; phylum Chordata; order Testudines; family Pelomedusidae; genus Pelusios; species Pelusios castaneus. The sequence goes on along the minus strand of ML685788.1, from coordinate 13,721,750 downwards.
TTGGAGTTTTAGTTTGAAAACTGTTCATGGAACACCCTTCTTCTCCTATTTTTCCAACTAATTCTATCTCTAGCCCCTATGAGTTTGCTGGGAGCTTTGAGAGATGAGGGTTTCTCTCACTGGGCCTCTGCTGGGGCTTGTTTTACTCAGGCTAGGAATTTCAGCAAAAGCAGTGGCTCATGGGCTATGTCTGCACTTGTAAATTTAGGTTGACTTTAGCTAAATTGACTTAGTGCGTCTACACTTAAATTTTAAGTCGACTTTGGGGGGGAACTTACAAAGTCGACCTAGAGCATCCACACTGGACACCTAGGTCGACTTAGGGGCTAGGGGGACCTAGGGCAGGTCCACGGGGGCAGGGGGGCACCCCTTGCCCAGTGCCAGGGGGCTCAGCCTTTGCCCCATTGTACATGGGTACAATTGGGCAAAGGAGGACAGGGAACCTGGCAGGGCATAGGGGTAGGATGGGCAGGGCTCTGCCCTGCCCTGTGGGGGGGCATTCCAAGCTACTCCAAGTCTACACTTGCTTAAGTCGACTTAAGGAAACTGTAGTGTAGACGTAGGGTAAATGAAGTCGAGCTTAAGTCAACTTAATTTACAAGTGTAGACGCAGCCATGTTGTCTTGGTGCTTCCGCTTAAAGGGCCAGCTGAAACTTGGAAATCTAGCAGTCCCACCCAAACTCCAGAAATGTTTGGCTAGAGTTTAATTCAAGTTTTGGAGGGGAAGGGTACTTAGCTGGTTCCTTAATTTATGCTGTTCTTTACAGTGTACTGATCTTTAAACCTCTGAAAAGTCTGCTGTCACTGAGACAGGTGTGTTCAGTTCAATGCAGCCTGCCACAGAGGATATACAGACAATTTTCATAAGTAAAGCTGAGTGAATAAATGGATTTCCATGGGCCAAACCAAAAATTAAACATAAAAAAATTCATTTCAGTTCAGATTGAAACTGATCTTTTTCCCATTTTTCTTTTTCAAACAGAAAAATGAAAAAAGAAAATTAGTTTCAAGAGAAATATTATTTCAACTCCAAATGATTTTTTTTTTTTCAGATTTCCGTTTAGTTTCAGGTAATTTTTTGTAAATCTTTCAGCTTTTTCATTTGATTTTAAATTAGTTGTTTTGGCACAAAAATTCAAAACATTCCCGTATTCCCAGAAAAAAATCAGGTTTTTGGCCAAAATGTTTTTTCCAAATTCAGTACATAATTGTGACTAATTTTGGTGGCCTGAAAAATGTTGCCAAAAACATTTTTCCCCAGCTCCACTCCAGGCATTCCCTTCTGTTCTTTCTTGTTTTCTTTTCCTAAACAAGGAATGTTCTGACTGAACATGTCTATTTCCTCCTTTTGCGAGAGGAAACTAAACAGTTCAGGGAAGCCTCTATTTTTAATGAGGCAGTGTGGCAGTTGCTACTGAGGGTCTGTCTAAATGAACGTTTCTTTTGTCGCAAGCTGGTATATAAATCTGCCCTGCACTAGTCTCCTGTGCACCAAGGCTATGTCTACACTTGAAAAGTTAAGTTGACTTTGTTATTAAGTCAATTTATTAAGTCGAGTTAACAGAGTGGCTATCCTTTAAGTCGACCTTATTAAGTCAACTTAACATTGGACATAGCTGTCCACATTGGCCTTAAGTTGACTTAAGGAGTTGACTTAAGGCTTAAGGCGACCTAAAGAGGGGAAGTTATTAAGTCGACTTAAGTTTTCATTAAGTTGATTGAAAGAATTTCTTAAGTCGACTTAATGAAAGTCCAGTGTGGACATGGAATAATTCAGGTCGACTTAAGCGTCCTAAAGTCGACCTAAATTGCTAGTGTAGACACACCCTAACTGTCCACATGGACCCTGCTGCCATCCGCTGAAAGTTCTTAAATGTGCTTTGACTAGGGTTGGTGAAATTCAACTTTAAAAAAAAATAATTTCGACAGATGATTTCAATGTTTTTTCCTAAGCATTTCTCTTCTATTTATTTACATTTTCACAGTTGCAGGAAACCATAGGGAAGTCAGACAATCAGGGGGTCAGACATTAATTATTTAATGACAGTAGATATTAAAAGTCTAAATAAAATCTTTTTAGCCAACAAAACACAAGTTGTCAACATCACATGTTAAAATATACAAATTAAATAACCTTAAAGTTCTCAAGCAGTGGTTTTTTTTGTTTGTTTGTTTTTTTATCATTGATGGAGATATTTTTAGTAGGTTTGTGTTTGCATGGAGAAAGCTATGTTTACTGGCATTCATCAATAAAAATGGTATCCTTCCAAGCCTAGCTTTGACCTACCCTGCTTTGAAACAGGGGTAGATTGATATGATGGACCCTGCTTGCAGGGTACATTGGTGTGAAGAAGATCTACACCCCAGCTTGAAGTAAACTAAATTTTCATATAGACAAGCCCTTAGATGCACCTTGTTGTGTGGTATGTAAATATGAGGTGGAGATGAAGGCTTCTTGCCTATATGCAGTTCCTTCATGAAATGAAGACTAAAGAATCTTCCATACTTGGAATGAGCTGCAGAACCTCAAGAGCATCTGCAATGAAACTGCTTTAGACCAGAAACTATTGATACTCACTACCACAAAACTGCTAAAAACCATTACTCACTGCCCTGGAGCATGGAGTAGGCTGGCCATGCTGAACAGCGGCTCTTGGCAAGGTTTTACAGCCATCTAGAATGGGAGCAGCCATTTGGAATGATGGGTTCTGAGCCCTACGATTATGCCCTAGACTAGGTGCTGCTAAAAGTGGTGATGATTTTCTCTTGCAATCAGCAGTGAGCTAATCCCTGTGCACGGTGTTAGGAGGCACTGTGGTGCTGGGAATGCCATCTTCAGAATGAGATGCAAAACGGACCTCCTGACACTGTGGTCATTCAAAAATCCTGTGTCTCCTTTTGCAAGCGTTAACGCTGTATTGAAGTCAGATTCCAAACAGGGTAATTCCACTCTGCCTTTCTAGAATTCCCCTGCTACTTTCAAACAGATGCAATGTTCTTCACTTCCCCCACTAAACCACTTCTGTGTCATTCCACTGTATTCTGTGGACCATTTACTGCATTTCACTCCAGAAGGAGCTGCAATCCAGTAGGGCAATTAGCAGAGTCTGTGAAGCACTTTGGACTCTTAGGAGGGAAGGTGCCAGCCATTTGTAAAGTGCTACACATTGTCACCCGGTGAAGTACTCCATGGTAAAAAGCTAACAAAAGTTAAAGGGGGGACTAGACTTCTGTACTAGCCTGCAAATATGTGCCAGTGGATCAGTCCACTGACAAGAAGGCAGAAAACCTGGGTTCTAGTTCAGTCTTACCTCTGAATTGACATGTGATCTTAGACAAGTTACTTAACACCTGATCCAGCTCCTACTGATCTCAGGCCATGTACACACTACAGACTTGTCCCGCAATAACTTTTATTGCGGGACAAGGAAAGCGCTATAAATATAGCGCTTTCTCATGTACACATTGCTGCTTCTTTCGCAAAGGAGCATTCACCGTGTGAATGCTCCTTTGCGAAAGAAGAGCAGTGCATGGTGGGCACGTGTCCCACCATGCACTGCCCATAGCCAGCCCCCTAGCCCAGCTGCAGGGCTTCCAGCGGCAGCGGGGCCTGTGTTGCCAGCCCCCGCTGTCATCCGAAGCCCCGAGGCTGAGCTGGGGGCTGGCCCGAACCGGCGAGGGTTCAAGCCAGCCCCCCAACTCAGCTCCTGGGCTTCGGACCGGAGCCGGCC
>ML685788.1:13707011-13717918 GCA_007922175.1 Pelusios castaneus | reverse complement strand
CCCCGATGTCAATTTCACTGCTCAGCTAGAGCAGTGAAATTGACATATTTGACTGCTCCAATGTCCCAGAGTGGCCCGGTTTGGCACTCTGAGACATTTCCGGAGGCTGTCAACAGCGCAAAAAGCGTCCACACAGGCTGTACCACGGAACAACTGTTCCGTGGTAAGCCTTACCACCCTTGTTTAGGTGGTTTACATGTTGCACGGCAAGAGGGCTGTTGCCGTGCAACAAGAAGCTTTAGTGTGTGGACGCTTTGATTGTTATCGCGTGGTAAGGAGCCTTACCCCGCAATAACTTTGTAGTGTGTACAAGGCTTCAGTCTGAGTCCTTCTTACAAGGGAGCTGGTTTGAGCCATTAACTGCTGTGCCTTAGTTCCCTCGTTTCTAAAATGGGCATGATGGTTCTTACCCAGCTAAGTATCATTCATTCGTTTTCAATGAATGGTCGATTTCAAAGGGAGATGTGTCCAAATTTCTCCTTTCTTTCAACACATCCAAACCAATGGTCCAGCGCATTGATCAATCACTTTATGTCAGCACAGTAGATCCTCAACAGTAGCAACATATCGGTGCCCGTTTGCTATGTTGTTCTAAGCGACTGCTGCTGCTATGTGCCAGAGGGGTGGCTGTGTTAGTCTGTATACAGCAAAAACAACAAGAGTCCTGTGGCACCTTAAAGACTAACAAATTTCTTCAGGCATAAACTTTCATGGGCTCTAACCCCCTTCATCAGATGCACAAAGGGGAAAATACAATTAGGATGTATATATACACGTGCAAGGATGAGTGAGAAACATTACAATGGGGAGGGCAAGTGTTAACAAAGTCAATTCAGTTAGGGTAGATGAGACCCATTCCTAAGAGTTGATTAGAAGGTGAGAATGTGTGAAGAAGGACAATTACTTTTTGTAATGAGCTAGCCATTCCAAGTCAGACTCAGTTTGATAGTGTCAAGTTTGCATATGAGTCAGCTCTTCAGTGTCTCGCTGAGGACCCTATGCTATCAACATGCCTAGCTATCTTCGAGACACTACGGATTTCCTGAGAAAAATCGAATCCTGTGGTGAACTTCCAGAAAATACCATCCTGGCCACTATGGACATAGAGGCTCTTTACACCAACATCCCACACAAAGATGGATTACAAGCCATTAGAAGAACTCTCCAAGATGATGCCACAGCAAAACTTGTGGCTGAACTTTGTGACTTTGTACTCACCCACAACCATTTCAGATTTGAAGATAATTTATACCTTCAAGTCAGAGGCACTGCTATGGGTACCCGCATGGCCCCACAATATGCCAACATCTTTATGGCCGACTTAGAACAACGCTTCCTCACATCTCATCCCAAATCACCTCTACTTTACTTACGCTATATTGATGACATCTGCATCATCTAGACCCACACTAAGGATGCCCTTGAAGATTTCCATAGAGATTTCAACAATTTCCACTCCACAATCAAACTTAGCCTGGAACACTCTACACAGGAGATCCACTTTCTGGACACTACAGTGCAAATTAGTGATGGGCAAATAAAGACCGCGCTATACCAAAAACCTACTGATCGCTATAGTTACCTACTTCCCTCAAGCTTTCATCCAAGACACACCACACGATCCATCGTCTACAGTCAAGCCCTAAGATATAACAACATTTGCTCCAATCTTTCAGACAAAGACAGACGCCTTCAGGATCTCTATCAAGCATTCTTAAAACTACAGTACCCACCCACAGAAGTGAAGAAACAGATTGACAGAGCCAGATGGGTACCCAGAAGTCAACTACTATAGGAGAAATCCAAGTAAAAAAGAAAAAAAAAGAATGCCATTGGTCATCATCTACAACCCCTAAGTCAGACCTCTTCAGCACATCATCAAAGATCTACAGCCTGTTCTACACAATGATCCCTCACTCTCTCAAGCCTTGAGAGATAGACCTCTTCTCACTTACAAACAGGCCCCCAACCTTAAATGGATACTCACCAGCAACTACAGATCAAACAACAGAAACATTAAAGGAGGAACATATTCCCTGCAACAGACCATGCTGACAACTTTGCCCTCATATCTACACAAAAGACACATCACAGGACCAAATCAAGCCACCTACTCCATCAAGGGCTCATTCACCTGCTCATCCACCAATGTGATTTATGCCATCATGTGCCAGAAATGCCCCTCTGCCTTATATATTGGACAAACAGGACAGTCTCTATGCAAAAGTATAAATGGACACAAATCTGACATCAGAAATCACAACATTAAAAAACCAATAGGGGAACACTTCAATCTCTCTGCTTACTCCATTAGAATCATAGAATCATAGGGATGGAAGGGACCTCACGAGGTCATCTAGTCCAACCCCCTGCTAAAAAGCAGGACCACTCCCATTAAATCACCCCAGCCAGGGTTTTGTCTAACCGGGCCTTAAAAATCTCCAAAGATGGAGATTCTACCACCTCCCTAGGTAGCCCATTCCAATGCTTCACCACCCTCCTAGTGAGAAAGTTTTTCCTAAATATTCAACCTTGACCTCCCCAGCTGTAATTTGAAACTATTGCTCCTTGTTCTGTCCTCTGTTACCATGGAGACCAGCCTAGCTCCCTCCTCTTTGGAGCACCCCTTCAAGTAGTTGAAGGTTGCTATCAAATCTCCCCTCAGTCTTCTCTTCTGTAGACTAAATAAGCCTAGTTCCTTCAGTCTCTCCTCATAAGTCATGTTCCCCAGCCCCCTAATCATTTTTGTTGCCGTCTGCTGGACTCTTTCTAATTTGTCCACATCCGTTCTGTAGTGGGGAGCCCAAAACTGGACACAGTATTCCAGATGCGGCCTGACCAGTGCCGAATAGAGGGGAATTATCACGTCCCTCGATCTGCTGGCAATACTCCTACTGATGCAGCCTAATATGCCATTGGCCTTTTTAGCAACAAGAGCACACCGTTGGCTCATATTCATCTTCCCGTCCACCATAACCCCCAGGTCCTTTTCTACAGCGCTGCTACTTAGCCGATCGGTCCCCAGCCTGTAGCGGTGCATGGGATTTTTCCGTCCTAAGTGCAGGACTTTGCACTTGTCTTTGTTGAACCTCATGAGGTTTCTTTCGGCCCAGTGTTCCAATTTGTCCAAGTCTCCCTGGATCCTGTCCCTGCCCTCCAGATTATCTACCATTCCCCCCAGCTTAGTGTCATCCGCGAACTTACATTGATGACTTACTAATAGCTGTGCTGAAACAGATGAATAACAAATCACAGTTTCAAAGAAAAACTGCAGAACTTGAATTTATATGTAAATTAGACTCAGTTGCCTTCGGGTTAAACAGGGACTACAGATTTTTTTCTCATTACAACAGGTGATTTGACCTCACCTTCCTCTATATGCTGTTCCCCAGTGTTTGACTCCTAACATCTGTTTTGATTTGCTGTTACAACCTGACCGGATCCTATGTCATACACTTCCCTGCATTTAATTTCCTCCCATTCTGTAAATTCCCCAACTTCAAAGCATCTGATGAAGTGGGATTTTTCTCCCATGAAAGCTCATGCGATAAATAAAGTGCCACAGGACTCTGTTTGTTTCGCTGAAGTCTGTTTCTGAAACTTTTTTGTTGAAATACGGCAACTTTCAAGACCGCTGTTGAGCGTCCAGGGAGATTGAAGTGCTCCTACTGGTTTGTCAGACATCAAAACTGGTAACAAACATAAACTAGTAGGAGAACACTGCTCGCAACGGAGGAGGGGACAGTTCAGTGTATGGGGGCAGAGGTCCCTGACATTCCCCCCTGCAAAACAGCAACCCCCCTGCCACATGTAAACCAGATGCTGAGAGAGGAGAAAACTTCCCAGCTGCACCTCTGCTGCTCCTCCAACCCCAGCTTCCCCCCTGAAAAATCCCTCTCTTCCAGACTCTCCCCCCAAATCCCTCTTCACATGCTCTCCAGGATGTTTCTGCTCCGTCAAGCAGGGCAAAAGGAGGGAGCTGTGTGTCCTGGAGCTGCGCTGAAGGGCCTGGGGAAGGACCGGAAAGATGCAGTTTGGGGGGGCAATGCTCCTACGTTTCCCCCCCCACACACCCCTTGATGTGATGTCACAACATCACAAATGTTGCTCTTATGCAGAGGCTGTGTTGCTGTTACAGAGTGGACAATTCACAGTAGGGAAATTGTTCCCAGGGGAAATGTCGCTTGTAAGCAGCGGTTGATCTTACAAGGTGTTGCTGCAAACACGTGTCTACGGTGTCCGGTAACTCAGAGCTGGAGTAAAAGGAAACACGGGCAGCAGCGCTATTGAGAAGTGTGATCACTGAGACAGAGCCATTGCTGGGCCTTAACTGGTGTGCAGAAGAGATAATGGAAAATCAATTACTTTAGGAGAAGAAATTAACTGAAAAATAACTTTTTATTTAGTACCACCCAATTCAGTCCTTGGGCTCTCTGCCAATATGTACAGCCAATTAGTGTGACTTGCCGTGGGTTATATGCAACGTGGCCACCTGTCTGTTGAGAATCAATCAGCTCCTTTCATTCATTTCACCAGAACAGCCATCAGCTGGGAGCAAAACCTGCATCTGATTCTTCTGCACTGATAAGCATAGAATTTCCAATCTATTTAACAGTAATATCCTGAATTTATAGAGCTTTTTTAATCCTGAGAGATCCCCAAGTGTTTTTATAAATGAAGCAAGCTGGTATACAAATTATGGGCCAGATTCTATCACTTCATTAGGACAACGATGGTGATGTTGAAGCATCAACAACATGCTCAACATTGTATAATACATACCAGCATGACTCTAGAGTTCTGGATTTACACCAGTGTAACTGAGTGCAGAATCTGACCCTCCATACACTGATCCAGGACTGAAATGCAGACAGAACACGGCAGCTGTTCACAGCAAACAGCCAAACTACCTGAAGAATGCAAGTAAATGAAGTTCCAGAGGAGTCTTATTAAGGGCAGCCTTGAAAACCAGCAAAGACATACAAATGGACTGGGGAAAAAGCCAATCCTCTGGAAGAAGCGCCGTGCTCTTTCTGAATCTCTTTCTGGGATTCAGTAATGCTCACAAAGTAAAAGAATCCGAGTGAAGCTGGTTTTGGTCTCCGTTCAAGTTCTAATAAAATCTGTTTACTGAACTTGTTGACCTCTTTCCTGGAATCTGCCCTGAGTTTCCCAGAACTTTGTATCATGTGGCTCTTTGGTCATTAATAACTGAGTATGACACAGCAGTTTAGACGCACAGCAGCCGTCCCTTGCGTTGAAGCAGGCGCCAGGACAGAGCGGAGAGCACACAAACATTTCAGCTGGGGCTGCAGGATCCAGTCCTGGAGCAGCGCTGCCGTGAAGCAGCAGCAAACAAAAAGGGCAGAGGCAGGAAGTGATTCATCAGAGTACAGTACAAACGTGCAGAACATGATCAAAAAGATCTGCCTCTGGCTGACGTTTGGTGAGAACAAATACAGTACTGGACATGTGGCTTGAGATTCCATTCTGGCTTTTAGATTCAGATCCCATTCTTGCTTATGCTGAAAATCTCCCTTGCTAGCCAGCTGGGCATTACAAAGCACAAGTTTAGTACTACAGTGGGGCAGTGAATCTGAGGCTCTCTGAATAAATGTCTGCCCGGCTCCCTCCACCCACTCATTTACATGTACAGCCTTCATGGCTTTTAACTGGATATCTTCAGCTTTTTCACCTGGAGGCCTCTGCAACACTTCTGTTCCCCCTTTGGCCTGTTTCTGCACTTCAGTCTATCTGGCTTCTTCCCTGCCACTTTTTCGCCTCCTCCTCCCCCGTTGCTACAGCCAAGGAATTTGGAAGGGAAATAGAGTGCCAGCTACCAAAGGGGAAAAGCTGGAGTGTCCACTGTCTTCAGGTACACCTTCACCCACTCTCCAGACTGAACTTGCCATCACCAGGGGATACTTTTAGTGGAAATAAAATAAAAAGATAAAAAGGCCAGAGATAACCTCGGGTCCAGATGAACATTCCCCAGGCAATAAACCAAGTTCTGCTGGGTATGGCTGTGTGGGAGCTCCTGCCACAAGATATATCAGAAAAACTGCAGAATACATTCAAATATTCGCTGCACTTCAAGGGCCAAATTCTGTCCTGAGTGACACATACCTATCTCCCATTAGTCACAGAAGAAGTTGTAGACATACAGAAACAGGAATTTAGCCTCTATCCAATTCCCTGCTTTGTGGGTCACTTGACTTCACTAGAGTTATAATGTGCTGGCAGGAGGAGGGGGAGAGGAAAGGAGAATGTCGTTCCTGAGATGGGGAATGGGGTAAATATAAAACCATGACCTTCACTCTCCCCCCTTCCCAACTCCAGCCTATCTTTGACCACCTCTCTATCTCTGTCTTCCCCCAAGGCATTTATACTAGGGAAGGGTGAATTCATTTTTCCCCAGGGTCAAACATCCCGGGTTCAAATATCCAATTCAGGTAAAGCTCATCTGTGCAGGGGACAGAATTTTCTCTGGTGCTGGTCTGAGACTGTGTGAACTTCCACAGGAACTTAGGGCCATTGCAAACCTCATTGTCACCTTCTTCTTGAACCCGGCTTCTCTAAGGCAGTGTTCTCAACCTTTCCAAACTCCTGTACCCTTTCCAAGAGTTTGATTTGTCTTGTGCACCCAAAGTTTCACCTCGCTTAAAAACTACTTGCTTACAAAACCAGACATAAAAATACAAAAGTGTCACAGCACACTATTACTGAAAAATTGCTTACTTTCTCATTTTTACCATATTATAAAATACATTGTTTGGAATATAAATATTGTACTTACATTTCAGTCTACTGTATATAGAGCGGTATAAAAAAGTCATCATCTGTACGAAATTTTTTGTTTGCACTGACTTTGCTAAAGTTTTTGATGTAGCTTTTTGTAAAACGTGGCAAATGTCTTAGTGAATTAATGTACCTCCAGAAGACCTCTGCATGCCCTCAGCGGTACGTGGACCCCTGTTTGAGAACCACTGCTCTAACATAAATCCAGAGCAATGGAGACATTTAAGAACCCCCCCCAAAACATTCCACTGCACACGCAATTCTCTCCTTGTGGAGAGGATTACAGAGAGAATGTACCACACACCAGATATAGTCAGATGTCTTAAAGTACCGCTGGAAAGTGCTCAAATGCTCTGGCAATGGGGATGTTTTAAGTCCTTATCTAGAAGAGAATAATTTAGTTCAAATGGAGGAGGGTTAATATTCCACATATGAGAAACTACAGGTGAATCTAGGGATTTGGGAGCCGTTCCTTAGGCTTTAACTGACTAGCACTTTCGTCAGTAACATTGTTGTCAGTCCGGGATGTGAAAAGATACACCCAGGACTGACCGAAGCGCCACCATGGGCAGTGCTCAGATGGCAAGAGACACCCTCCCGCCAACATAGCTACTGCCACTTGTTGGACGGGTTCAGTCTTGCCACCAGAAGAACTGTTTCCCGTCAGCATAGAGCAGCTACACAGGAGACTTTACAATTGTGTGTCTGCAACATCTCTCATGTAGACGTAACCGTAGCCCTGCAGTATGGATGACAGAGGTGTGAATGGCAGTGTGCACCCCAGTGCTGTGGTGTAACTCCTCCGTTTGGATGTTGCAGGACTCTAAAGGGGCCCTCCTTCCTGATAATGTGGTCCTCTTGAAACAGGGCTGCATTCATGCGAAGTAGGAGCCTTTTCATTCACGCCCGCAACATCCACAGAGCCAAGGGAGTTCCTGTGCAGCACTTTGAAAGTGCTGTTTACACCCCCAAAGTCTGAACTGTGGGGCAGCGTGTAAACAAGCCCTAGGCTTTAACTCATCCAGTTTAACACGTTAAGGGCCTTTTGCACCTGAAGTGTAAAATCTAATTTGAGGAGACAAACCTGTGCTGGTTCTAATCAATCTAACACGCAAAACCAGAATGTAGCTTGGGCACTGACTACCTACCCTGAGTATGTACCTGTCTGAGACACCTAGTACATGCTGGGGGCAGCTAACCCCTCCCACCATTCTACCCCTCTATTATTAGCACACTAGCTGGGATGAAGGTGGCTTGGGTTTGTTTACCATGCTGGAATTTACACCTCCAGCTCAAAGTGTTACAAAAGGCTGTTAGCACATTATTAGTTTCCCCAAGCCCTAGGACACAAGCCCTAGGAGGGAGGAAAAAAAACTAGTAACAAAGAGGATGAAAACCAGAACAAAGAGTGACGCAGGAAGAAAAAGAAAGAGAGACTTGGAAAAGCAGCAGAGAGGAAGAGAAAGGCAATCTAATGGAAAAATTCATGCAGAATGTTTACCATGTACAGGGCCGGTCGAGCTTCCAAATCCTAATCCGTAACACATGCTTCCTCTTAGCTCCAGTAATATGTTTGTTTATTTGTGTTTGTGTGTGTCACCCTCAGGGAAAACAAGGATTGAAATTACAGGGGGCAAAAAGCAAACGTTGTACATCACCTGCTTGGGCAAGCCCCACAAGAACGTCAAGAGGTCTGCAAAATTTTAAACTCCATAAGATTCACCCATCCATCGCAGTAACTCTCTGCGTGTGTGTGAGCATATAGCCAAGCATGTGCACAGCAGGTCTGAAAATTAAATTGAATCATTAATGCCTACAGCAAAAGGGTTCCAGGTCTGGTTTCCAAGGAAATCGCAGCAGAACTGTAACTGTCCCTGATTTATACTTCGGTGATTGAATTCGGTCTCCGGATTTGACACAATAGCTTTGAAATTCTTGAAGGAACAATGGAATGCTCTATGTCATTTCTTTTCAGTAAAATATTTGCTCACTTTTGCAGAGAAATTTTTTTAAAATGTTGCCATTTTGTCCCTTTTCTTTGGATAGCTTTTACTGAGCAAGTATCGTCACAGGGACACAAGAGCTCTCTCTCATGCACTAACAATATCAATACCTCAGACGGAGGCCACTACTGAAACTTCAGATTGAACAAATAAAGACTATTCCCTTCAATTCAGGAAAATCTAATTGAGTTAGACCAAGATAAGCCGAAGGAACTCCTAAGATCCATCTGCTAAAGCTGTTTTCTGATGCTGCCTCCCTAACTGACCAGCTATGTCCTGCACAAATGCCCCGCAAAGAGCAAGGCAGGCTGGCTGGCAAGCACGGTGAATAAGGAGGTAGGCTCTGTGGGAGAGATGGGGCCCTTGAAGATTTCACCCCTAGTACTGTGTGTCCACAAGCTTGTGTACATGTGTGTGCAGTGTGTACTCATAATTGTCTGTGGATTCAGAGGGTGGGTCTAGGTGTGTGTTGTGGACAGTGTATGTTTTGGGTACATAGATGGTGTGTGTTGTGCTCTGCATGTCCTGGCTCAAGGTGTGCAAGGATTATGGCCATATACACTCTGTGGAGATGGGGTAGCATCTTGGTATAACCGAAATAAAGTAATATTGAGCTAAAAATAATTCCCAAGTAGAACTTGTAATGCTGAGCTCGGCTTTCTCCTTGAGGCTCACATTTTCCTTGGGCTCTTATGACTTTGGCACACAGCACTTGGAAATAAGAATTAGTGGCGAACAGCCATCTGGCATGAATTAAGAGAGGGAGTAGTGAGGGCTTTGTTTGCCAATAAACCATTTTTGGCACATACTGATAGCTGAAAATTAATAAATAAGAAATACCTGTAGATGTGGACACTGAAACATCCATGGTATTTCTGGTTATCTGTGATAAACACAAAACACGCTAGAGAAAATCCTTACATTTTGTTTTCACGTATGTAACAAGTCACATCACTCAGCGCAGTGTCCCTGTCCGTTGGCATGAAACCAGCGATCAAATAGCAAGACAACGGTTAACCGTTGTTTTGCTGCTCTGAAGCTCCGTTGAATAGCACAGTCTGTCTGTCACCTCAGGTCACCGAGAGAGAGGCCTCTGTCCAAGTACTCTTGGCTCTCCCAGCCCCAAACCAGAAGTCTCCTAAAGTTCATTGGAGCCACACAAATTCATGGGGAATTAAAAGGAAAACAAGAGAAGATTAAAAATAAATTACATGGCCAGTAACAATAATAATGCTCAGACTGGATTTAGAAAAACCACCATCCAGAGGATAAGTGTGCTTACAACAGAATAAAGATGTTTCCCCTGTATCTGGCGGCCAGGGTTCCAAATCACGTTAGAACTCACAGGGGCCTGGGTCCGGCGGTTTCACCTTAAGGTTAAGTGATCAACAAAAATGGAGCCTTGAGACTTTGCTTTCTTTTGAATGTGTCCCCTTCAAAGCAAGACTCTTCTTTTGGGTCTGATCCAAAGCCCACTGAAGACAGTGGAAGTCCTTCCCCGACTTCAGCTGCCTCGGGATCAAGCCCTTGGGCTTCCATCCCGTGTCATAACGTGCTGAGTGCCCTCACCAGCCAGTGACTTCAGTGGGAGTTGGAGGCCTGCTGCACCTGATGGAGCTAAGTCGTTTGTCCACATACTTCATGGAACTGCTCCTATTGCTGGTTTGGGAACTTATTTCACTTCTCAGGCTTTGTCTAGGCTAGGGTTTAAAGGTGTGCTGTTAGAACATCCATTTAGGAATCTCTGTGCTTCCAGGGTACTTAGACACTGCGGACACTGCACGGCCAGTGAGCGCTGGCATAAATAGCAGGGTAGACAGTGAGACACTGCTTAGGTGAATCGAGTAGAGTGTCCTACACACCTGAATCCTAGAAGCCCTACAAGGCTCTCCCAAGCTTTGCTTCCCATGTCCACATTACTATTTTCAGCAGTGTAGTGTCCTGCTGCCTCCCCACTGCTGAGCCTACACTGCCATGTAGCTACATGTACCCTGCATGATGCCACAAGCATAGACAAGTCTTTTAAAAACCTAGAGTAGACAGATTCCAAAGGGGTAGTAGCCGTGTTAGTCTATTGTAGAAAGACAACAGAGTCCTGTGGCACTT
>ML685788.1:13680420-13706611 GCA_007922175.1 Pelusios castaneus | reverse complement strand
TCATGCGATAAATAAATCTGTTAGTCTTTAAAAGTGCCACAGGACTCCGTTGTCTAGAGTAGACAGGGCAGTGTAGACTTCCACACACGTGAAACGGATCAAATAAAGCCTAGGCTCCCCCTTTAAGACCTTATCTTTACTAGAAAGAAAGGTAGTGTTCAAATCCTAGCATAGACAAAGTGTAGCTTTAACAAATGTGGCTAGTCCAAATTAATTCTAGGCCTCCCTTAGGACTTTCCTTGGCCAGCTAACAGATGTTAAAAAAATGTTCTTTTTCTTACTATAGATGTGGCCTAATTTGACCAGCTTAGCACCTACTAAAAGTTCTATACCTTGTCTAAATGATACTTTAGAACGTCAGCCAATGTCTTCCAACAACACATCTTTAAATCCCAGTGTTCAATGTTTAAGAACTAAAGGAGCAAGCTGAGACACTGCAACATTCAGGCTTTATATTGCTTCCTCCATATATATCGTCCTCTCTCATCAAGCATTTCCTGAACTTAATTCTCTATGTTCTTGCACATTACCCTATACATCAGCACACTCCCAGTCTATAATAATATCATAATACCTTGCCCAGATAAAGCCTCAGTACCCAGTGTGTACTAACACCCTTTCAGAAGTTACTTAAAATAGCAACAGCAGCTCTTACCTGTCCACGTTACAGTTGTTGCTGCAAATATGATCAGGCCTTGTTTACAACAGACAGGATTTGCCCTTAGAACTAGCCTGGCAAACCCCCCAGTAGAGACACATCAAAGGCTGTGTCTACACTTACAAAGTTAAATCGACTTAACAAATTGGCTACACTTTAAGTCCACTTTGTTAAGTCGACTTAACAGCATAGAGAGCCGTTATATTGGCTTTAAGTCGACTTAATAAAGTCGACTTAGCATTAACCCCTGTCTACACTGGCCTTAAATTGACTTAAGGAGTCGACTTAAGGCTTAAGTCAACCTAAAAGGAGGTGTTATTAAGTTGACTTAAGCTTTCCTTGAGTCGATTTAGGGAAATGCTTAAATTGATTTAAGAAAATCCCAGTGTGGACACAGCTTTGTTTAGGCCAACTTAAGCCTCCTTAAGTCAACCTAACTTGCCAGTGTAGACGCTTAAAGAGTAGAGCTTATATCAGTTCCTGAAGCTATTTTTGCTAGTATAAACTGCATCTACACTAGAGCTTTTGCCAAAACAGTGAAGTCAATAAGGGCTTATATTTGTCACATTCCTACCCTACACAGACTGGTCCTCAGATCGCTCCATAGGACTCAGGAATCATGAATTTGAAAATGTTATTTGCCAGGATACGCTCCGACCTTTGTGAGGATCTGTTATTTCCCATATAACTTGAATCATTATTATTATTATTATTATTCATTATTATTATTTCTTATTATGTCTGGAAATTTTAAGAGTCTCCTAAGAAACAACAAAGAAGAAACAATTGGAGCAAATGCAGGGAATGCTCCTAACCCTGCATAAACGCAACAAACCATTTATTCTTGATTTTGAGGAGGTAGACAGGAAGCTGTGGTATGCCATGAGTCTCTATCATCATTCAGCGACATTATATTCTCTACAACTAACTTGAAATGTGTGGTCACAGAATAACCACCAGTAACTCCTGCACACAGCTTTTGTAGTCTTCTCCGAAATGCCAGGGTAAGCGTTTGTGTTAACATTTTTAAACATTATTTTGATTTCAAGAATAATATGATAGACAATTTTTTGGATTTTGAAAGCCTACCTCCTGAACTGCTGGGTGACCTTGGGCGAAATGCATCATTTCTCTGTGCCTCTGTTTCCACTCTGGTCTTAGTCAGGGTCTCTAGCTGCTGCTGTAAATTATTAATATTAATAAATAACGGACAAGGTGACAAGTGCTTTTTACTGAATGGACAAGAGGAGGCAAAGGAGCAATATGACAACCGTGCACAGATAGTTGAAATGATAATATCATGCAACTCATTTTCAAACACAATTTGAGTTCTTAGAGCACCTACTTGCCTGTGAAATTAAACCACCTTTATTTAGATGATTAACTTTAGGCAGCCAAGTTTGAACATTTTTGGCTCAATAATTTATGGGGTATCCTGTTGTCATGTCATAGTGGGGTGTTAAGTACAAGTACCTTAGCCCAGCAGCAGATAGGTTAGATTGTGTTTGAAAATAAACAAAAATTAACGTTTGCTCCTCCCTTTGACTTTGATGGGGGTCATGTGAACGTAATGAGTGCTGGACTGTGCCCTAATTGGTCTGTAGTTTGTTTTAATGCTGCAGAGAATTAATATGCATCCAACCATTTGCCATCTGCACATTTTAGTTCTTCCACAAACAGTTCCTAACGTGCAAATTTCATGATGTAGCAGCTGTAAGCTGTAGCCCTGATGATAATGCAGATCTACGTTTGTGCTGAAATTTCAAATGGAACATCAAGGTTGTAGCTGTGAAACCATTTGTCATATGGGGAAATTTTGGCAGAAGTCAGAAGAGGAGAGAAGAAAGAGATTGGGAGAGAAGGCAGGAAAGCATCAAAGTTCTCTGGATGACTTGTGGGACTGGAAATGATCATAGCCTTTCCTGTATGTGCTGGACGAGTTGATGTGGTAAATAGGGAAAGATATTGAAGCTAGAAAGGACAAATGAGTCTTTAAATAATGCTAATAAAAAATCCTTTGGACTAGTTGTGGTTAATATTTATTGTCCAGATGACACATCCAAACCATGAGAGAGGGTGGGGCTGCTTTTTCATCAGCTGCTGATTGACGTTGAAGACATTCTTCCAGTGACTGCGGCTTCCTTCATACCACACCAAGGAGAGGGCAGAAAGGAACCGTGTATAAATGGGAAGAAAAAAATGTTTTATGGTAAACTGCTAAGTAATGACAGTGGGAGTAGGAGAGCGTTTGCTCCATCCACCCTAAATAGCCCATGGAGGATAAGCATCTCCACAGCTGATTTAATTCACGGACCACATATGGGACGTCAGTTCTGAGGTCACACCGATAATGGGTCCTTTCCCAGCTCTAGCTGAGCTGATGCGTAAAGCACCCCTCCAGTGGAAGATGGCCAAATCTGTGACTGGGGAGGCAGACCCAGCACAGAGTTGTCATTTCTTATTACAATAATTTATATTACAGTAGCACCTAGGGCTATGTCTACACTACAAAAATTAAGTCGACTTTGTTAAGTAAACTTTAATAAGATCGACTCTAAGTCGACTTAAAGTCGACCTTATTAAAGTCGGCTTAATAAAGTGGACTAAGTTGACTTAGCTTTAAGTCGACTTTAAGTCGACTTAGTCCACTTTGTTAAGTCAACTTAAGCACCTTAAGTTGACTTAATAAAGCCTACTTCTCGGTTACTCCACGTCCACACTGTCCTTGAGTCGACTTAAGACTTAAGTCGACTTAAGGAGTGGTAGTAACTATGTCGACTTAAGCTTTCATTAAATCGACTTAAGGAATTTCTTAAGTCGACTTAATGAAAGCCTAGTGTGGACGTGGCTTAATTTAAGTCGACTTAAGCTTCCTTAAGTCGATTTAAATTGCCAATGTAGACATATCGTAGGAGCCCTAGTCACAGACCAGGACCCCAGTGTGATAAGTGCCGTACAAACCCACAACAAAGGACTGTCCCCACCATTTCGGCACTTGGTCCCTTTTTTCTGTTGCTTTCATTATTTTTTCCCACAGTGAGGTTTAGGCCAGATGCTGAAAAACAAGGGTCAGAATCTCAGCTGAGGGTAAACTGGCACCATTCCATTGATACCAATGTGAGTTATGCCAATTTGCACCACTTGTGAGGGTGGTGTGGTCTAAGGTCTGCAGCAGTCACTGAGGCTCCCAAAGTGATCTGCAAAAACAAAGGCTATCATCTATTGCACACCTCGCCTCCAAAGTTCGTGGCTCTTTAGGAATGTCACAGCTGTCCTTGGACTGCCCGCCCCCAGCCACTTGGAATTCCAGGGTATCAGCGGGGCTAGAACCCACACACCCATGCTCTAGAAAGAGGCCCATTGAAATGATGGAGTCACTTAAAAACCAAGACCCACATCTTCATCTCTGTGTACTTAATGGCAGGCAGCCAAATAAGTGGCCAAGCACTCAGTAGCAACCACGCATCTCCCTGACTGTTGTGGGTACGCCAAATCTCTGAAAAGCAGGGCAATTCCTTGGGCTTTTAAGCACCAAGTTTAAAAAGGTTGATCCCTCAGGCTTTTTAATCCTAGTGTTGTAAAGTGTTTATTGGTTTTCTCCTAATTTAACACCTTTCGTTTGCTTAAGACTTTGACACTAAACAGCAGAGTTTCAGAAGAGCTCAGCACCATCCATGTTAGCATTGCTGTACATTCCAAGCTGGGGTGGTATTTGCCTCTCCTTTTCCACTCTCCCAGCTGCGTTTTATGATCAGCTGTTGGTACTACGTCACCCCAGATTGGAGGGGAGAGCACTGAATAGGTCAGTGGTTCCCAACCTATGGCCCAGGAGCCAAAAGAGGCCCTCAGGGCTTTCAAAGTGGCTTGCCACTCGCCCCACCCCCACTGGCTGAAGAAGGGAGCTGCTGCCTACGGACCTAGATGGAGCACCTTGCTACATGGCTAAAAGACCAGTGCAGGCTCCTTGCTGCAGCTAAGGTGATGGGAGATCAGTGCTTCCCTCCCCATGGCTGTAGCAGGGAGCACAGCAAAGTGTTCTGCCAGGGACCATAGGTGCTGGGGTCCCTGCTGGGGCCAGAGGGAGGGGAGCATTGATCTCTCATCCCCCTGTCTGAAGAAGGGAGCCACTTTGGGATTCAGGTGGAGTGCGCAGGGCTACAGGATACGTGTGGTTTCCCTGCTGCAGCCGGGGTGATGGGAGATCAGAGCAACTTCCACCTGGCTGCCGTAGGGGGATGTGGAGAGAGCTCCTGGTGGAGACTGATGGCCCTTCAGGGTTGTAACACTATCTGTGGCCTTCAAGCCAAAAAGGTTGGGAACCACAGGAATATATCATAACCTATGTGTGTCACTGCCCACTGCCGCACTGTACCAGCACCTCTGTCGGTGTCACACAAGTCCCTGATTTGCATTCTCACATAGGCATCCACATTGCTACACCCTATTGGTGATTTTGTGGCCATGGAAAGCTACCTCAGATCTGATAATGAGGCTGCAGGTATATGCGCTGGTCTATTTCTTTATAGATAAAGATTGTGTATGCGCATGCACGCATGCACAGGCATGTGCATACATAAGTAGAAAAGGAGAATCTTTGAACTAATTAGAAAGACACGCTGAAAACTTGAGATTAAATAAGTGCAGAAAAACAATCTGCATATAAACAACATTATAGATTAGGTCTCTGGCTAACATTTGCATATCAAGGCAGATACTGCAGTCATCTAATATTCTGGCTATTCCAAAACTAGCTCAGTGACAGGAAGTGCAAAATTTTGCAAAAAGCCATTTCCCATTCCTTTCTTTTCTGACACTGTTGCAGGCTACAGCTGTTTCCTATGATGGCTCCACGTACACAGCAGCATTTTACCATGACTAACAGGTTACAGACACAGTTTATTAAACCACAGCTCATGCTCACATCGCCAAGAATCACTTAATAATCAGTGAAGACTATTAATAATAACGTATTGTACCCGTTAGTTAGGGCCTGGAATAGGAGGGACTCGTGACAGTCATGCATACCCCGTGAAACTTGTGATACGATGGGGAATTTCTTCTCAAAACCAACCCGTTCAGAAAAACAATTATAGGAGTGTTCAGCCATATGAGATTAGGTGCTGAGTGTCACTGCTACAGGTGAGCTCACTCACCTGGCTGTTGTGAGGGATATAACTGTTGAGCTTCTCAGCTTGCCTTCCTGGTGCAGATTTCACACCTGACTCCCCTCTTGGCATTGGAGACCCATCTGCTATCCACCTGTCTGGGCTCTGAAACTAGCGCTATTTCTGCCAAGCCTTCCTAGCAGTTCTTGCATGTTCCCCAGAAACCCGTCAAAGGTGCGAGCCTTCTGGTTTACAGTTTACCTCTTCATGATATGCAATAGCAAAAGCCGACAGACTCACCACACGGCTGTAAAACATCACTGTGTTTTACACAGAAGCAAAAAAGATATATCGATCTAGGCACAATAATAAACACACCTACACGTATTTCCCCTGCCTCAGGTTCCTCACTACTTTGGGCTTGGACAGAGTCGTCCTGCATCGTGCCCAGAATCCTTCCCCTGTAGCCCAAGACGTCTCTTGTGAAACATGGAACTTTGTTTAACCCAGCTAGTTTTTTACCTTGGCTGCTCCTGCGGTTAAACTGCATCTCTTCCCTATGGAAGTCTGCCCATCTCTTTCTCTCTCCTGTCCAAAGCATCCTCTTCCGATTTAGTGAGTCTCTCAAATTTAGATTCCCTCCCCTCCCCATCAATACCTGGTTCCTTTGTTCTTTGGTGATTTTCCACTCTCCACTTCATGAGCCCCATGAAGATAAGCTGGAGGAAGTAGCTTTTCCTAGCTCCAGTCAACCTCCAAGACAAGCCAGACTAAAGGTAGAAGAATGTAAGTATCATTATCTCCATTTTACAGTTGGAGAAACTGAGGCAAAGACTGCAGGGTATAGGAATAGGGGAGTACCACTTTAAATAATTGCTGAGACCTCTACTAGCACTCTCTCTGTTTTAGACACCAGAAACCAGTCAGAGCCACGATATGTATGTATTCAGAATGGGCACGTTGTGTATATTTGATCAACACCATCCTCTAGGACTCAACTGTGCCCACATGAGGTAAGTAGATAATACAGGAAGCTTGTGACAGGGCTGGGAATTGAATCCGGCTCTTCAGAAGCATAATGCAGTGCCTCAATCACAGGACCATGGTTTTTCGTTTGAGTCCAACATAGTGGGCTGCCCCTTCAGGGATACTTCATGCTACATTAGGCCAGCAACAGAAATATTTCAAGTCCTGGCCTTGGGTCTTCTCTCATAATAAAAGTCTTATCCTGGTGTAACTGAATCAGCTTCAGTGGAGTTACCTATCACGGACACCGGTCAATGGAGAAGTGGACTAGGCTCTGTGGCTATGTCTACACTTGCACTTTTAAGTCGACTTTAACTAAGTCAACGTAGTGTGTCTACACTTAAAATTAAAGTCAAATTAAAGGGGAACTTACAAAGTTGACCTAGAGCATCCACACTGGATGCTCTAGGACTAGGTCGACTTTGTGGGGCTAGGGGGACCTTGGGCAGGTCCACGGTGGCGGGAGGGAGCACCCCCTGTGTACAATGGGGCAAAGGGGGACAGGGATCCTGGCAGGGCAGAGCCCTGTGTGTGACACTGTCTGGATTTAGGGAAGCATTTATGATATTATTTTCTATGGATATCTCATAAATGCTATAATCCATAGGAACTATGTCATGTTTGGTATCAATAGAAAGGTAGTAATTTGCTGGGAATGATTATATAGTTTATGTCTAGGAATTCTATTTTGATTAGAAGTTAAGAATTTGATGTTATATCCATACTTTATCTTGTGTCCTTCTGGAGAAATGTCTTAGATGGGAGGGTGTGAACAACCATTGTCTCCTTAATGTTTAGGAATTTTCCAGGTAGAATGGTCCCAAGGAGTATCCTGATGAGCCATTGAGGACATAAAGAATACAACCATTGTATCCTTAATGGATCATCAGTTTACTCCCTGGGACCATTCTACCTGGAAAATTCCTAAACATTAAGGAGACAATGGTTGTTCACACCCTCCCATCTTTTCTCCAGAAGGACACAAGTTAAAGTCGACTTAGGGCTACCCCAGGGCTACACTGGCTTAAATTGACTTTGGAAAGTCAAATTAAGCCTTAGGTCGATTAGAAAGGTGGTTTAATAAAGTCGACTTAATTTTCATTAAGTCGACTTTATTTTCCTTAAGTCGACTTAAGCAAAGTGTAGTGTAGACGCAGGGCACATTAAGTCGACTTAAGCCAAGCTTAAGTTGACTTAATTTACCAGTGTAGATGCACCCTGTGTGTGTGTGAACTGGCCCTGCTTTTAGCAATCTGCATAGAAGTCAGAGGAAGGAGCACAGGTTGTCTGGAGGAGAGAGTTTGGAAACTGCCCTGGGAAGCCAGCGTGCACATGGCTGCAGTTGCTGCGGCGCACCCCTATAAATAGTTCTCTTAATAAAGGGACAGTTTAGCCTTAGAAACATGGTGTCCTCTCGTATTATCACCAAGCTCGTGGTAAACAAAACATTGCTCACCGCACTTCAGTGCTCATAAATCTGAGTCACTCACTGAGTTGACTGAAAGGAGGGAGAGGAGAAAATAAAAAGAGAGAAGTGGTAGCCTCTGTGACGGAAAAAGGAGTGACGTCAGAGCCAGAGACCACAGGCATCTTTGCCAAAATGAATGGAATTCCAGCAGGCTCCAGCTGGTCCCATGGTTTCAGCATTCTGTACTGTTTCCTGGTTACTGGCAATTCCCAGGAATAGGCTGCACAAACATTAACCCCTTCCCTGTCTTGGATATTCAGATAGACAGTCACTGGGGGAGGTTTCCCTTTTCTGATGGAAGATTCCACTATTTCATAATCAGACTTTTTCTATGAATCAATGACAAGTTTAAAAATAAAAACACTGACCCACATTGACTAGCAGGCTGGTGGGAACGGCACACAAAAAGAAGAAGCTTTTGTATAAGGGAATATTGCTGATTCTGTACTTCGTCCTCTAGCTTCCTTCCCTCTCCTCATCATTATCCTTTATTCTCAGTTTCTAATTTCCTTCTCCAAGCCCAGGACTTCTCAGACTTCTTGCCTGACTAAAGATCATTTCAGGCTAGAATTCTAGTCTTGTGCTTAGAGTAGAGGTTGGCCTGAAAGAAGTCCTCAGATATGAACGCCCAGGAAGATTTCTGAGATCTGGAATGCAAACTCAGATCAGTATCTTAATATTGTGGCTCCCTCTCTCTATAGAACAAGACCCAAACTTGGATCTGAGACGCCCTGACTTCAGGAAAAATTCAGGCCACAATTTTGCAGCTCGACCAGCCAGCCCTCCTGCTGTTTGGACTGAACAAAACAGTCTGAGTATAGTTAGTGAAAAAGAATCAAACATCTGCTTTCATTAATAACTAAATTCATCCTAACTGACTCCAAACTACAGGAGCAGGCCCAATCAGTTTTGTCCAAGAAATTTGGCCATACAGCTCACCAGCAGCACAATGAATGACAACATATTCAGCCAATGAGAAAAACAAGAGAGATGCACTGCAGCATCACATCAAATCTCATGGGCCAAGCACTTATCTTAAAAGCAGGAAATAAGTGAGCCACTTCTGATATCTGATTATTCTTTACCTGCAGGGGACTAAGTAACTAAACTCGAGAGCTATTTGAAAAATTTAGAATTTCAATTGTTTTTTTTTTTTGACAAATAGGGATAAAATTCCTATTTTCCAACCAGCTCTGCTAACTTCTAAGTATATCTTCTAGGTGGAGCACCATGGAGTGCAGCTGCCAGCTACACAAGGGTTACTGATTAAATTAAGATTCCCTCGTGCATAAGAAATGGTTCCCAGTGGTTCCCAAATGCTATCTGTTCTGTACCCACTTGAAACAAACTTTGATCCGCACATCCTAGGAACTTTCTACTCTGTTCATCCCTAGCTGGGTTTGAGCCTTTAAGATTCACATTTTCAAACTTTTGTCTGCAACCATGAGGGCTAGAGATTTTTACATGAGTGTCATAGTCACATGACTCCCCAGGAGCTGGGGTTTCAAGCAAAACAAAATATCAGGAGACTGGCAAGAGTTGGCAGCATAGTGTCAAATTTCCTGGCACCGAGCCAAGCTATGGTATCAGCACTTGGGTCCCCATTTACACAAAAGTCCTCTGATTCCAGGAGTGCATCAGGAGGCTAGTCCCTGTGTAACCCCGGCAGTTCGGGCAGGCTCTCATGTTGAACATACAAGGCTGGAGAGGACCATTCTGCTCACACACAGGTCCCCCCGCCTCCATGAGGGCCTGTCACAATCCAGCCCAAAGCGAGACTGGGCTGTAATTAAGGTGAGAAAAAGGAGTTCTCGAGTCCTGCAGGAACCACCCAGCCTCATTCCGCAGAGCATTTTACCTCTCTCTGCATGGCCACATAGTCATACTACCAGACTAACCCACCCGTTCTGTCCTCCAAGGGGATTGCGCTTCAAACCCCCATTAGAAATAACAAGGATTTAATTGTCCTTCAGCAGAGGGACAGTCAGAGAGGGCGGGGGGGGGGGGGGGGACAGACCCCACTGTAGGAATCTGTGCCACCTGAGTCCTTTTACTTCTTTACTGAAACATTTGCAGGAGGGCAGGGGCACTTATCCTGCTTGCTACCCTGGTCTGGCAGACAGATGCTGTCATTTCACTTTCATTTCTAATCAACGTTTTCACTTGCATTTTCATTTCTGAGAGCACAGAAGAAGAGGAGAGGCAGTGCTGAGCTGCGGTGGTTAAAGCACATGACAGGGGTTCGGGAGACTTAGCGTCTTTTCCCAGCTCCTCAATCACTAACTGAACGAGGCAGTTTCAGCCTTCTGGGCCTCAGTTTCCCCATTTAAACAGCACTAATCATGCCAACCCATCTTTATGTGCTGCTGCAGTAACTGTGCTAGGCACTGTACATAGGCAAAAAGATGGTTCGTGCCCCAAGCAACTTACAATCTTAGGCCTGGTCTATACTTAAAATTTAGACTGGCATAGGTATGGTGCTGAAGGGAATGAAAAGAGCCACCTTAACACTGTAGCTATACCAGCCTAACACCCAGGGTAGATACGGCTACTGTTGACCCAGCTGCTGTTGCTTGCGGAGGTGGATTACCTACCGTGATGAAAAAAAATTCGGGCACCGTAGGAAGTGTCCACGCTACGCTGTTACATAGGCTGTAGCTGTGCGGCTTTACAGCCGCAATGTAGGCAATCCTTCTGTATGAGGGATAGAGCAGGTATATAGTACAAGCAGGGGGTGAGGGGGAACTCAAAGTGTCAGCGATAGTCTGCCTCACGGCTTTCTAAAGAACTCTGCGATCTTTGGATGAAAGACAAATATTTTTACATGCCTTGGAAATGTGCCACAGCCTGGACTCGGATAGTTGGAGTCACCACTCCAGGATGCACGGCTGTCTTTGCTTGCCATAAGATACGTGCCCACCTTGCACTCAGAACAGGGGGCCCCACTCCTGATGCTCTGGGACAGATGTTAGTGATGTCACTTCATGGACTACTGCAGACGCTACGGTGGTGACGGCAATGTAATAAATTGAACAGAACAGAACGTTGGGAGGTGACTTTTGTACCACTGGACCTTTCAAAACTCTGCCATGGCTTATGGGGGAAATGTGCATGATCTCAGTAGCTATCTAAGCGAGGTGGCATGTGGCACTGTTAACTGGATAGCATACAACTCTGTATCTGGAGGGAAATAAAACTTCTTTGAGTCTTGCACCTAAAATCACTGGCTGATCTGGACCAATTATTATCTGCAATGTGCCTCTTCTGAGGATCCGGCAAAGGACCCGTTGGATTCTTTGTAACAAGCTGCGCTATTGAGCGACCCACCATTATTAGTCATAGGAGAGATTAAACAAATCAATTTGGCCTCTTTCCCCTTTGCTTTGTACTGATATTCACAGATAAATACACCCAGGAGAAGCAGAAAAGTACTGTGTGTCCCATGGGAACTCTTATCAAGGCTAGGGAGTGAGTAACCACTAAGCAAGTCACCTCCTATGCTTAAAACAAGCCTGTTTTAAAGAACCAAGTAGCCAACCAAATAGCTGAAAAAAGATCCTCTTTTTTCCTTGGCTCCATCCCCTTAATCTTGCTCTGCTGTGGGTGATGTTTTTTTCACACAGTTATAAGCAAGAACAAAAGCCATAACCCATTTTTAGAACTTAACTTGCACTAGCCAGTTTGGAAGGCTCAGAAATGTTCAGTACTTTTCATTTGGACTGTAGGCTCCTTGGGTCCAGGACAGTCTCTTCACACGGTGCTCAGCCCAGTGAGGCCCTAATCTTGGGCCTGAAGCGCTACTGAAATACAAATAATTAACAACTTTCACTGACATTTGCCTCAGCAGTTTCTCTCCTAAGCTAGGGCCAGATCTGAAAGCTCTCGGAAAATCCCAGATAGAGTGTTCTCACAGTACTAAAGCCGAACGAGAAAGAGAGCATCCCAGAAATTTAACAGTCATCTACTCTTGAGAGATTTCAAGCTAAATGTTGCTGATTTGAGGGACTACAATTTCCAAACCATGGCCTCGCCCCATGCACTGGTGTTTGTGTGCTCAAATGGAAGAATACGTTCAGAGAGATAAACTGAGCACAAATAGTTTTTGCACGGGCATTGTGCTTACACATGAAAATGTGTGTGATTGGCACAGGCAGCTGCACAAATGGATGCCACTTTGAGGCCCCTTTAAAAGTTTGGTCTACTAGATTGGACAGTATGTATAAGGCAATTGTGACCCCAAACTTTCCATCCACACCAACTTCCCGCTCTCCAGCATCCATCTCCCCACCATAAGTCTGTTATTTGATCCTATTTCCCTCTTATTTCAGCTCCAGTTCACTAACTCTTTGGGGACTTTTTTACCTTCCTTCTTCTTAACATTCTCCGTTTTCTCCCCCTCTGATCTTCTTTCCAATAGCCCATTAAAAAAAGCAAAAGAGGAGGTAACCAAGGACTCAATGTTTTCTGTATTGTAGTGTGAGGCAAAGCTCCATTATTGTTTTTAATCATTACTGCCAATTATTTGTAACATGAGAAGAGCAAATGATGTGCTTAAGTGATATGAAAAGCCAAGCTCCAATGAGCACACTGAGACACCAAGAGGTAAGTATCTCATAACCGAGCTGCTCCCTGTCCTTATGGAAAAACAAACATGGAGTCCTGTGGCACTTTTAAAGACTAACAAATTTATTGATCTCATGAGCCTTCATGGGAGAAAATCCCACTTCATCAGATGCTTTGGAGATGGGGAATTTACAGAATGGGAGGAAATTAAATGCAGGGAAGTGTATAGCATATGATCAGGTCAGGCTGTAACAGCAGATCAAAGTAAATATTAAGATTATGTTAAGATTATCTACTTGATTTTCTCTTACACCCTGACCTGGTCCCGTGTCATACACTTCACTGCATTTAATTTAATTTCCCCATCTTCAAAGCATCTGACGAACTGGGATTTTCTCCCATGAAGGCTCATGAGATAAATAAATATGTTAGGCTTTAAAAGTGCCAGAGGACTCCTTGTTTGTTTTTGCTGAACTAGACTAACACAGTTACCCCTTTGGAACTGGTCCTTATGGAATCACATCTATTACTTGGAGTGTCTTGCTATCAACCTTGGAATCATTGATTATTCAGAAATCCTACCATGCTGGGTCCAGTGTCTGTCTCTAGTTTGATCTCAGCTTCTTCTTTGCTGCAGAGAAAGTGTCACCACTGCCCTCTCCTGTCCTTTCCCTGACTTCCCTTTTCACTCCCTTTCCCGTACTTTTCACTGTAATTAGATCTGTGATTCACAGATGGACAGAGCATAGATTAGATGTTTCCACTGCCACTTTCTTTGTTGTACCTATAAACCCTTCAGGCTAGGGACTGCCTCTTTTATATGTTTGTCTAGCAACCCAGCACAACAAGGCCAGATCTGGATTCAGACCTTTGAGAGCTACTGTAATATAAATACAATGGCTACTGTTCAGTCTGCAGGACCATCTGTTTGGTGCTTTCCCACCAACATTAAAATCATATCAACAACATAAAATAAAGAGTTTTTATGCTGGTCTTCCTCTGTCCTTCCAAATACCTATTTTTACCATCCACACAGGTTGTGGAAGGAGTCTGGGCAAGATCATGTGCTTTAAAAGCAAGAAGTAGTTTTTAAGAGTCACTGCAGGTTTTGGATAATGACTTCCTTCCCACTGATCCTAGAGAGGTTGTTCTGTTTAATGCATATTTGGAGTTCAGTTGATTATCCCCAAAGTTCACTGATATCAATTTTCTTCAGAAATTTACCAAGCCTAATTTGACAACACTGTAAATGGTTAATATAGATATCAGAAACATCTGCAAAACAATGCTATTAATAGTATAGGCCTAGAGATTCAATTGTGCATGCACAAACACACACCTAATTGTATACCCTAATTTGTGGGGCATTCAATTATTATATTTGTACACACCAAATGATCAGGCAAATGTTAATTCACATCCCCTGGCCTGTGCAAACTACTGAACTTATAGACACAAGCAAGGTGATTGTGAAAATTAGGCACACAGTTGTACATGTAACACTGTCAAAGTGTGTGTCCCTCACTAATGAAGCTTCCCTACTGAAGGATAACAGCCTGCTACTGCTACCAGCAAACAGAGTCACCACTTAGGCCTGGTCTACACTACGGTACTAAGTCGATGGGAGATATGCATATCTCCAATTGACTTAGATACTTTCACTAACTGCATTGTCTTCACTTGGCTGCGTCGCCAGGATATGCTCTCCCTTCAACGCAGTGTTACTCTAGCTGGACGTGTGGACTCACTGCGTCGAAGGGAGAGCACTTCTGGGATCGAATGAGTGAGTCTACAGCGGCCGCTCAGTTGATCCCGCTGCATTGATCTGTGGGGTTCGACACAGAATTTTCAGTGTAGACATGGCTTTAAACTCAATAAGTAGAGGGCTGAAGGCCCTGGCCGGCCTATACGCTGCTGATGACCTATGTGACAGACACACACATGCACACACCCACACCCACACACACCCAGAGCTTGGAATAAACAGGCAGCCACTGATCAGACGTAAGGAGAAGAGTACCTCGCTTTGCCACTCTCATAAAAAAGAGATTAACATTTTAGTTTACCCTCATCATAAATAGTTGAGATGTAGCAGACTGTCCACATTCCATTGCTATGACAGTGACTGATAAAACAAAATATATGGATGCAAAGAATGTATATTAGAATATGTTCCCTTCAGTTTGTGAAAGCTCAAAGAAAATCATGTAAACATTGCTTCATGCTGGAACCAACTGGAGGTCAATGTCATTAAAACAAATAAAAACAATAAAGCATTCCTGTTTCTTCCCAATTTTGTAACCTGGTGTCACTGAATTGGAAAACATACTGATGGAAAATTCCGAAGGGCATTCACAGTAGATATCTTGTGCAGCCAAGTGCTCTGTCATACAGGAGAACTAAGTTAAACTTCTACGCATCTTCCCAGGAGCTGAAAGGACAGAGTGCTCTGGAAGTCAGTTTGAAACCCGAGGGCATAGTGCTCTGCATTGTCACAGGAGATAAGGGTTTGATTCCCATCACACAGGAAGCAGCTGGGGCCATTAGCAGTAAAGAGGCCAGTCCAGAGCATTAGGGTCCTGCAAGAGACTTGGATTACAATCCCAATACAGTCTCCTCTTCCCTTAGAACAGCACAGCCTAGGAAAGCTATGAAGGAAACATGGTCAGGTTCTGGGGGAAAGGAGGGGTCTTTCACTGGTCAGCAGTGAGTAACCACTCCAGGTGGTGAAGGGCTCGTCCACAGATATAATTAATATAACTAATGCTGCTCAGGGGCATAAATAAATCACACACACACAATGCAAGTTACACCAACTAAGCACCAGTGTGGACAGCACATGTCACTGGGGGTGCATCTAGACTTACAAATTAAGTCAACTTATGGAGGCTTAAGTCGACATAAACTACTCTGCGTCGACACTGGGCTTTCCTTAAGTCCACTTAAGGAAAAGTTAAGTCGACTTAATAACACCTCCTTTTAGGTCGACTTAGCATTTAAGTCGACCTTGTTAAATTAAGCCAGTGTAGATGCAGAGTAGCCCTAAGTCGACTTCCATGGCCTCCACACCTCCCTCTATGACGTCCCTCCCTGTGTGGTGGGGGGAACCCAGAGGTGAGCAGCGCAGTGGCGTGTCTGGAGTTGGGGTGGGGGGACCGTAGGCGGGAGCACCGAGGCCAGACAACATGCGCCTGACATTGGTAGCACATGGCCTCAGGAAAGACCCCCGAGGCAGGGCTATCTGCAGCTCACCACCGTGGGCACTGCACCCGACCTGGGCAGCACAGCACGCCAGCGTGTACCAAGGGGAAGCAGGGGGATTGTCAGGGGACAGCAGCTGCTGTCAGGTTGCACACCGCACCAGCTAATGGGAGGGACTCTCTTCTCTGCTTCTCCCCAGCAGCCCCTGCACCCTTGACACACGGCACTCCCAGCGCCACACCAGGCCTGATTACGAGGAGTAGGAGGGTGCGTCGCTCACAGGACGAGCTCCTCGAAGACCTGGTCTGCATCAGCGAGGGGACCGAGGAACGCCCGGCAGCGTGGCAGGAGCAGGAGGATGCCCACTGGAGGGTCGAGCAGGGGCTGTGGAGGGGCGAGCAGAGGCTGCTCGAGTGTATGCTCGACCTCACAGAGCGGCAGACCCAGTCTGGAGCACCTGGAGGAGCACCTGTTCCCTTGGGGCCCCATCCTGCATCCCAGAGGCAGTCCTCCTTGCCGGCGGGCCAGGACCCGGGGCAGACATCTGCAAGCCTGGGACCCGCCTTCCGGAGGCCACTGGCACCAGCCCCTCCCACCCGACCCTCTTCACTCCCCCCAACCGCCCCGACCCCTCTCACTCCCTCCGACCCTCTTCACTCCTCCCAACCCCCACAACTCCCAACCCCCATTTCCCCCTCTGAATAAACACCCTGAACACTGTTATACAGTGTGTCGTGCTTTTTATTGGGACAGGGGGGAGATGGGTGCGGGGGGGGCAGGCATGGGCAGGTGGTGGAGGTGACGGGCCCTGGTAGCAGGCCAGTGCTCCTCGCTGTCGAAGAGAGCCCTCAGCGCATCCTAGATGAGCTGTGCTTGCCGCTGGGCCCGCTGAGTCTGGGGCAGGGTGTCGGGGCAGAAGGTTTTATACCCTTCTATAAACAGCTTTCACCTAATTACCTCTCTACTCATTATCATATATGCTAATTACCTAAATCGGGTCCTTATCCTTGACTACATCCCATTCTCACCAAGATAACTGGGGCCATCAAAACAACATCTGGTGAAAGGCAGGGCAGTATAAAAACACGCCCCTTAGCAATGAAAAAGTGTATCCCCAGACATTCAAGGATAATTTGTTGTTCTCATTACTGTTATCTATGTGCAGCGGCAGGCATACATGTATATTTCACTAGTTATGTGCCATGGTATGCAGAAACGGAGACATCTGCATGGTTACTCAGTGATCCTATTCATCTTTGCCAACCGGAAGATGTCATGCTACAGGAATCACAATAGCCAAGCAAGCAACTGAAGATATGCTGGAGCTGGAGGACAGTGGTCAGGCCACTCAAATTGCACTGGGCCTCCAACAATTCCATTTAAACTCATTTGTTGTCAGTGAAAGGCCATGCTCCCTTTCAAGCTGGCAAATTAAGACAGACTTGTATCTAGGTTGTTCTAATAACTACTTTTTAAAAATATGGACAACTAGTTAGTCTAACTCACAACAGTAGGTCCACAGCTCCTTTGTCACTATATTTGGAGCAGTTCCATACCATGCATGCCATGTATGGGACTCCATCACCCACCACCTGAGGGTAGTTTCAGGTGCTCTCTTTGAGGCAGTCGGTGGTTAGATTGGTGAGACTGAGCACAACAGCACAAGTTAAGCTGGGTGCATCCGGAGTCTGGCTCTCCAGACAGATTCAACATTTCCCTGTCACTAGGTGTTTAAATCAGATTCTTCACCTTCGTCGGGTTTGTTTTGGAGGGTTGATTTTTGCCCCCCCCCCCCCCAAACAAGCTGTTCTTCATGAAAAGGGCAAAGTCCCTCTTGGACTCCATCCAGTTCCTTGAGGTAAAAGCATGACAGGAAGCTTCATACCATAAAACTGACAAATGATACTTGCCAGTTTATTCCTAGTTAGACATTGTCAACCATTACAATGAGTCCCTTGATTCATTCATAAACAAAGTCCCATTATACCTCACCAGGCAGAAGGAGGGGCAGGTTCTTCTACACTCAGAGAGTGAGCACCAGCTTGGTGGAGGGTCTCTGTTCTCATTTGACTTAACCCTCTGATTGCAGTGAGGACAATTGGATTGTTGTCATGGGGAGAATGTGGATTATGCCAAAGGTCTACAACCATGCTATATACAATGCAGGTTATGGGCCACGTCTCTTGTTCTCTATCAATAATGAAACGCTTTACACTTATATAGCACCCTCTGCCAAAGGGTCTCAATGCGCAGTTTTGACACAGTTTCCATCACTTGACAAGATGGGGGGAGGAGGTAGAGGTGTTTATGACTTGTCCGCTGTACAGAGTTGGGAGTACAACTCAAGTGTTCTGAGGTGTCTGGGGCTGGTTTACCAGACAATCTTCCCTGATCTCCAAGTTGAATCTTTCCACTCTGTAGAGATTGAGTAGAGGCTGCAATCTTGCCTCATTTCAAAGAATTCAGAAACATTTGACCACTTGTTTCAGATACAATCTCATACAATATAACAGGATATGATGTCTAGAGGCTAGAGAAAGCCCTGGGACATAGACTCCTTAGGCAAAACCCACTGAAGTCAATGATAAAACTCCTATTAACTTCAGTGATGCCAAGATTTCACTCTGAATTCTGTTCCTAGCTCTGCTGTTTGCTCACTAGGTAACTGTGGGCAAGCCGTGTCTCTCAGGCTACCTGTCTGTCTCAGGGGTATAATATTTACTTACCATCCAGGAGTGTTTTGAGGGCTTTGTATGAGTCACATCATATAATATTATATATAACATACTTTCATGGAGTTATTTCGGATCTACATTTTTTTTTTAAATTTAAGAGCCATAGTTTTGAAGCTATTCTGTCTAATTTACTTCTTGGTCTCCAGCACTGGTTTATGATTCAGTACTAAATGTGGTCCATCCTGTCTAGGTTTTTTTTACTCATTTTACTATAGTCACATGGCTGCCATTAGCTAATTGGTGTTAGGTTTGATTACAGAACTAATACACTGGATAACAATAAGCTGTCACATACAGTACTAATTCATTCATATACTGCTGTAGTTCTATTGTGTTTTAGAGTATTTGTGAATTACAAGGTGTTTTCTAGTTATTCATATGGCAGCATGAAATGTTTTGCTGCATTTGCTGGAGTTATAACATTCATTAAAGATTAATTTAAAAGAAACTAGAGTTATTTCATTGATTTCAGTGGAATAGCAAGGTGCAATGGTAAGCAAAGAAAGAGGCAATTCCAATATTTGGATGAATCTCTCTTCAAAAATTTCTTTCAGGTGCAAATAAGTACGGTAGTATGGTGCCCATTCTGCAAATCTTTACTCACACATGAAGTCCTTGTGTGGCTAGAACTATTAGGGCACTACTCAGGTGCGCAATGACTAGCTGTGTGGCTAAGTCTTTATATATTACGGTTCCTATAAGATGCGCCAGAGAAGAAACAACCCAGAAGTGACAAGCTTAAAAAAACCCTGATCCTGGAGCACTCCTCCTTAGCGTCCATCTCTGATTTTCTGATTAGATTATAATTGCTTTGAGGCAGAAACTGGGGTTTTTTAAATTATATATATGCATGCACATATGTGTGTACAGCACCTTGTATAATGACAGTCCAGATCTCAGACAGAGACCTCAAGTGCTACCACAATGCAGAGAAGAAGAAGAATTCAGTGGAAGCTTGGGGTGCTCGGGATTTGAAGATCCAAGCCCCCAACATTGTGTTGGTATTAAACATATCAAAATCTAAATGGCCTGACTTACCACGGGAGACTTTAAACAGTGTCACCAGCGGATGTTTGCGTGATAGTCCTCCACATCTGAAGCAAATATCTGCATGACAGAATTCAAAACAGAAGTTAAACAAGTTATAACTTCCAAAACACAAATAGCCAGAATTTCCATAGTAACAGATGTTGTGGAATTTCCCGAGAGTTGTCCTCACCTGGCTGATGGATCATGATTCCTGTAATTATAGGATATGTAGAATATAGGATACTGCCATGTTCCTGGCTTCACCAACAATATCATCAGTACCAACTTGGCTCCAGGCTCTGCAATTTACATGGCTACTCAGGAGGATTAAGTAGCTCATGAGATGCATCCCAAAGCATGTATTAGAAACCCAGAGGCCATTCTAAAGCACACGGGTATTCAATAGGACATCCAAGTGGTCAGCATTCAAGCATATAACATTTGAGAACCCATTTGGAAGTTGGCCATTCTCTTAAGCTGTTCTCATTTGACATCTAGGCCACAGCCTGAGTGGGTAATTGTAGTGATGATTACAGTATCCTATCCCTACAATTTTCCAGCTGCTCTGATTTCCTGGTATTTTCTCTAAACTCGTACGGTTTCGGTAAAAGCAACGTAATCTAGTGGATAGGGCACTAGAATAGGAGTCAGGAGACAGGCCTCTTTTCATAATTCTGCCACCAATACTGTGTGACCTTGGGAAGTCTCTTCATCAATCTGTGCCTCTATATCTCCTCCTACCATGAATCTGTCTTGTCTACGTAGGTTGTAAACTCTTCAAGACAGGGACTTTCTCTTATTACGTGTTTGAACAGTAACTAGCACAATGGGGTCCCAATCTCAGCTGGGAGCTCTTCGAGATACCCATGTACAATTATTGACTCTAATACTCTGAAGGTTTAAATTTTCTGTATTGCTAGTAGCCTACTGTGTGCGATCTGTATTTGCCTATCCACAATGAATACTCTTTTGTAACCCAACTTGAATAATCACTTTTTCTCTTGCTTAATGAAACATAATGCAAGCTTCCGGTGTGGCCTGCCTGTCCCTTTCCGTGAAGCAGCATGGTTATAAGACGAATGTTATCGGTCTTTAGAGAATAATTGCATGACAGTTAGGCAAGTATTGGTTTAAAATATTATCTCCCTTCATCATCCAGTAGCACAGAAGATCTCACGAATTATTCATGTGCACTTCCCAAGGGGATGAGAAAAGATTTTTCTCCTCACCCCAATATTCTGTCAGAGAGGAATTCTGCCATATAGAAAGGAAACTTGGTTTAGAGGTTAAAATAGTCAGAGGACAGGGACTCTAATGCTAGTTCTGTAACAAACATTCATGGTGACCTTGAGTGAGTCATTTTAACGTCACTGTGCTTCAGTTTGTCTGCCTGCACACTGTGGATTTAAAAAATACGGCCCTAGCTCACAGGACAAGAATGAGGTTTCATTCATGTTTCTATAGCGCTTTAAGATCTACAGAAGGAATGTGCAACAAACAAAATATTGTTATGAACTCAATGTTAAGAAAATAAAACTGGTCAAGCATAAATATCCAGAAGCAATGTTCATTCGAAACAGGGGCAGTCTTAGCGATTCTGGGGCCCTGGACAAAGTGAAGGATGCCCCCCCACCACCCCTTCCCCCTTCCCTGGCCTCACTGCTGTCTCACCAGGGCTCTCTGGGGCCCCTACCCACATGCCTCCCCAACCCTCTAACCATCACTCCCTGGCCCAGCCACTCCTTCCCTGGCCCACTGGGTGGGGTGGGCAGGCGGGAGATTTAAAACAGACAGCCCCAGTCTGGCTCCAGTTCCCAGAATCTGCCCTGACCCTGCAGGCAGGGGGGGCCCCAGCTGCTGATGGGCCCAGGGTGAGGGACTATGGAGGCTGTTGTGGAACTCAGACCATTTTGATAGCACACCTAATTGGTTCTTTATTTTCTTCTCCTGCTCTTAAAGCTGATTTGTAGATTTCCACTGAGATGATCACATTTTGTCTGCCAGTGATGGAGGAGGGAACCACCATCCACAAACCCACCGTACAGCATCCTGCAACTGGGTGAAAATTAAATAGTTTCTGGTATAAATAGTCATTATTCCATTGACTTCAGTAAACTTATGCCTACTTACACTAGCTGAGGATATGACCCTACATCTGGAAGTCTGTTTCTTTAATCACCCATCACAAGACATGTCTAAATCTTGTCAGTTCAGAAAAAATATGTGGACAAAAGAAAAGTTCTCTGAGTGCATAAAACCAACTGTGAGCCTCCAAAGCAGCGTATGATAAGAGGCAATGGTAAAGTCATATCAATGCACCTACGCATCTGTACCTTGGAAGCATGTTACACAGAGAAGTAGCATCATGTCTGCCTATGTCAATAATCCTGAAGGCATATGGTGCAAGAAGAAGGAAAGTCAATCAAAAGGAGGTGTTGATGGCACAAAGAGGCACAGTTGCTTATTCAAGGGAAGATGAAAACATTTGTCATCCGTGATGTTACTGACGAAAGAGTTTATGCCCGAGAAACATAAATAAGGCAGCAAGCTGTCTTTCTGTGGATGATAGAGAGCACCTGCACAGCAAGAGCTGCATCCGAGTCAACGTTCAAACTCTCTGACTGGACATCTTAACCTCCTTGGATTGTTTCGTGTGTGTGTGTGTGCGCGCACGCGTGTGCGCATACCTAGCGCTCTGTGATGTCATGAGACCTGACACTCTCGCAGCGTTGCAGAGCGCTGGGTATGGGAGGCCTCTCTCTCTCTCTCTTTCTGTTAGGGAGAGTGTGTGGTCCCAATGAGTGCAGTCATGTGCTGGATGGAAGAGGTTTGACACATGGGCTGCATGGAAGCGGGCCACATGTCTGACAGCCCTGGATTAAACAAATCTTAGCGGCAGGTCATTTGCCCCAAATATTCAGAGGAACAAAAATTTTTGCTCACTTCACTGTTCATGTGAAAGGCAAACTAACTGGAGTGAGAACACAGAAAAATGAAATTCTAGTGAGAAGTTATCCATATGTTTGTGAATAAAAATGTTTTCACTGTTGGCTCAGCTCAGAAATGCACATATGTAAATAAGCACACACAGAATGCAAGCTATAACACTAGTAACTAATTAACCTCTTTTTTCTGCCTGAAGAATTAGCTGAAGAGACTGGAACAATTTCTGCTCGCACAGATGCAACCTCTAAAGTCCAGGTAGGGGTATCGCACACATGAAATTTAGTGCAGAATTTAGCATATTGTATAAAGGTCCTGATTCAGCTAAGCATCCCTATTCAGGACAGCACTTCAGCACCTGCCAAGTCAACCCTGAAGTCAATGAGACGACAGTGCATGCTTAAAATTAAGCATATTGTTAGTGCTGTCTTGAAGAGGGTGGATATAAGCACATGCTTAAGTGCTTTGCTGTATCAGGTCTAAAGTATGTGTGATTTCATGTATGCTCTACTGATCCCTAGATCTTTCACTAATTGATTCAGAAAGGGCACATGCACACGACTAAACCCTCTTCTTTGACACACTCGTCAGCACCGATACAAAATTATGCACAGTGCCTTTGGAATACAGTGTGAATAATCTGTCATACTAAGTAACTAATACATTGCAAGTGTTTCCCTCCTTTCTACACAAAATGCTACTGTTTATTTTCTCTGCCAGTATCATGATTAAAATGGATTCATAGTGTAAACTAATGCGATCAGCTTTCCCTAAGTGAAGTTTGTAAGAAGAAGAGCTTTCACTGATTCAGTACAGAGCTAGCTTTGTTTTTAAAATCTTTTAGGATAACATATGTGATCTGTTTTTAAACTGTGTTAATAAGTTTATTTAAAGACTTTATCTCTCTCTTTACCACATGGTCCTCTCAGACTAAAGGGTTGCAATTAAACATGAAAAACCCAATACAATGGATATTTCATGCCACAATAGAGCAAAATCTGAAACTGATATACAAAAATTGGACTTGAACAGTATCGCTGCTGCTGGTGGTGGTGTTTTGAAGAGGTTCTGGGTGTAATTCCAATGACTGTAGTATGCTTGAAGGCTGAATTTGCATCGTTCGGTATTATACATGTTGGAAATGCAAAGGATATACATTGCTATGGGCCAGCTTCTCCACCCCCATTGCATCTATGCAAGCTGTTCTCCTAGAGAATTTTCTTCAGTATTTTGTCTCAGCAAGTTGTAAATGACAGTAACAATATGGTTCTGACCACTTCCTTTCAGTGGTTATTTCAAAATTTAAAGGATCTCACTATTACAACATTCAACCTAAAGTTTCCTTTGTTCATATTCTTTCCATTACTCCTAATTATTCCCCTCAGTCCATACTGAACATGTCACCCCCCTCCTTGATGTTACATCAGTCACATACTTGCAGGTTGTATTTTGCCGTTAGTCACTCTTTAGGCTTAGACATACTGAGCTCATTAGTCAATCCCTCCAGCTGTTCAAGAGGTTTTGTTGCAGGTCTCTGAATTCCCTGATACTGTGGCACCCATCTATCTCTGCAGTACAGTCATTCTGACATCTGTAACCTTGAAGATTATGAGTTTATTGAGTGAACTTAGTCA
The DNA here is from genome assembly GCA_007922175.1 of Pelusios castaneus. NCBI lineage: Eukaryota > Metazoa > Chordata > Testudines > Pelomedusidae > Pelusios > Pelusios castaneus. Next base: position 13,682,249 of record ML685788.1, on the reverse strand, counting down.
AAATATGTAGTACCCAAGTTCTTCAGGATCCTTTGCTTTTCATGGTAATGTAGCAGTTTAAAAGATCTCATTGTTTCATCATTTTGGCTGGAGACAATATTTATGATTTAATTATTGAAGTGAATCATAGAAGCGTAGATCTGGAAAAGACTTCAAAATGTGATCTAGTCGAGTCCCTGCAACTATCCCATGAGGCATCCTTCATATTTGGCTACCAAGATTTGACTATCTTCACTGATGGTGATTCTCCAAAAATAACCAGACTGGCTTGCTTCATTTATCAATCTATTCTTACTGGATCAGCTGCTGCTTCTTTTTAAGTCAACAACCAATCTCCAGTGGGAGCAGGGTCTGGGTTGCAGTTACTAGTGCAAATTCAGCCTCCCTGTAACTCTGTTGACTTCAGTTGGATTACATCAGGTTGAATTTTTGCCCCAAAATAGTTCCTTAATGTTCCTGGTTGCAGCTTATGACCCACTGCATCTTGTTCTGTCATCCAGACTTAGGGGTTAGCAGAGCCCCATTCTCTTCATAACTTTCCTGACTTTTAAATCAACTACAGACCACTCCTTACTCAGGGCAGATTGTCACGTTACCCTCTAGCCTATTACAAGCACCTCATTATGAGTAAGGACCACGTTAGCTTTTGTGTCTTGTACAAATTCTGAACTTGTAACTGTCTGTACATAGTAACATCTTTCCTTCTTGCTCCCCTAAGCAGCCAAATGGCAGCTGGGACAATCAAGTCCAATAGAAATAACAAATACATCTGATTATCTATGTAGTCTTGATAAAAGATGAACATTAAGAGCAAAATAGCTGAGTGGAGAATGGGCCTCTCCTAGTCTAGGGCATGCATCCCTTCACAGTTATTAATTCCTATGGGCTAAACATTCACCCAGCTGCTTTCTGGGAAAAGGATGTAAGAGACAAAAATGTGCTCCCAGTCCTGATGTGACAAGAGAAGTTAGGCTAATCCCTTGGTGCATGCGAGGCTACAGTGTGTGAGTGATGTATTAGCATATTGTGTTGGAAAATCCTAGTTTTCAACAGAAAAAGATTGCAAAACCCTGGATTCTTTAGTGACTCTTTCAGCAAACTGCACCACGGTAGCTGTTCTTCAGGGTACTCACGAACAGTACAATAGGAGATTTATTTGAACACTGCATCTTCTACTGGTGGTCAGCTAGTGTTTAAGCAGCCATCTTCATACAGACCCCAACTCTGCACTGAATACCAGTGATGGGTGTAGGTGGTTCTCAAATCATCAGTGTGGCCTTAGAGTCTAAGACATTATTGTCTAAGCTAGTATCTAAACTTTTTCTCTGTTGCAAGGGAATTGGCTCAGGATATAGCTGCTTGTCTGACACCTTCTCACTCTAGTGAGGCAATAATAAATCAACATTGAAAGACCTTAATTATGAGAGTGAAACAATGTAATATTTCTAAATATAAAGGGACAAATATTTATTCAGGCAAAACTCTCATTGAGCCAAATCCTGTAAGGCACTGAGGCTATATCTACACTTAGAAAGTTAACTCGACTTTATTAAGGCAACTTAGAGAATCTACAGTAGACTCTTAAGTCGACTTGGGGGGAGGGGGGCTTTGGAGGGGTGCATTGTGGGAAGTGTGCCAGCGTGGCAGCAGAGAAGGTCCCCTCTCCCCTGACCACTCCTTTAAAAGAGGAAGTGAGCTCAGCACCTTCCCCATTGTGCCTGGCAACATGGACCCTGAGCAGGTCATGGACCAGCTTCTTCTCCAGAGATTTGTCAGAGAGAGGATTTGGGGGGAGTGAAGAGGGTTGGGGGGAGAGAGAGGATTTGGGG
>ML685788.1:13652980-13680020 GCA_007922175.1 Pelusios castaneus | reverse complement strand
CCCTGACCATCCCCCTGCTTCCCAGTCCCTGTCCTTTGGCACAGGGACCCTTGATACATGCCAGCGTGCTGTGCTGCCCAGGTCGGGTGCAGTGCCCACGGTGGTGACCTGCAGATAGCCCTGCCTCGGGGGTCTCTCCTGAGGCCACGTGCCACCAATGTCAGGTGTATGTTGTCTGGCCTCGGTGCTCCCGCCTACGGTCCCCCCACCCCAACTCCAGACACGCCACTGCACTGCTCACCTCTGGGCCCCCCACCTGCCCCACTACACAGCCCCCTCCCCTTCTGTGGGAGCACCTCCCCCCCAACACAGCCTGTCCCTGGGCCATGCGTCCTGCAGTCCCTGTCCCACAGGCATGTCCAGCCCTGCCTGCAGGGAGGGAGGGAGAGAGGGAGGGCGCACTCACCAGCAGGTGCAGCAGGTGTCTGCGGTGCTGTCCCCTTGCCTGGGTCATCTTTGGTGGGGGGAACCTGCTCCTCTCCCTCATCCTGTGAGGCTGGGTCCACCATCGGGGCAGGGATGAGCTCCAGGCTGGCAGCTGGCTCCGGGGCTAGCAAGGTGCCCTCCTGCTCCTGCTGGGCGCTGGCCTCCCCCTGCTCCAGCACCACACTCTCATCCACCAAGCCCTCCTCCTGGTCGTCTTCAAGGGAGCAGGGCTCGGCAGAGTCAATTGTGTGGGCTGGCAGGCTGCCACTCTCCTGCCCCAGAAAGGTATCCAGCTGCTCGTAATACCAGCAGTGGGTGGCCCTGGGCAGCCAGGGCCTGGGAGATGGAGGCATACACCTCCCGGTTGAGATGGCTGCCTCCAAACTGAGAGGTGACTGCCTCATCCCCTCATCTGGCCAGCAGGTCCAGGATTTCCTGGTGGCTCCAGGATGGGGCCCGCCTGCGGCGCTGGCTCTGCTCTACCATGCTCCCAAGCAGCAGGTCTGGCCAGCTCTGGGGAGCAGGGTGGTGAGAGGTGAGTCCTGCCCTGTGGTTGGCCAGGGCAGGCTCTTCCTGTGCCAGGAACTCTGGGAGAGAAGTCTGGAGAGCACTTAGGTCAACTTAGGGCTACTCCCCATCTACACTGGCTTAAGTCAATTTAATGCTTAACTTGACCTAAAAGGAGGTGTTATTAAGTCAACTTAAGCTTTCGTTAAGTCGACTTAAGGAACCACTTAAGTCAACTTAATGAAAGCCCAGTGTGGACAGGGAGTAAGTTAGGTCGACTTAAGCCTCCTTAAGTAGACCTAACTCATAAGTGTACATGCACTCTAAGTGTCTGCAATAACCCGAATTCTGCCATTTCCATGGATCTCAGCATTTCGCACAATAGCACTTTGATTTTATTCAGTTTTTTCTGAGTGAGAATGTCAAGATTTGGGGTAGTATTTCTTATTTCATTCTAAAAGGTTGTTTTAAGTTAAAGGATCTGGAATGTCATAGCTATAAGGCTTTTAGGGGAATTACTAAGAGGCCATTAATACATTTCCTAGATAGCTGGATGCTCAGCCTCTTGACACCCAGAACAGCCAATGCAGATGGTAATGGCCCTGATGCACTCGTATTAGCTTAAATAATATATGTCCAGCACTACTGCAATGTGGGTTTGTTTCCTCTTCTTCCTTCTGCCTGTCTCTTGTGGTCTTCTTGTCTGGGTCACACTGTTGGGCAAAAGCAGGAGATCACTTCCTCTGCTGCAGATGTTTCCAAAAGTCAGATCCCTCTTGATGGGAAATTGAGTCTTTGCACTTACAGAAAGTGGTGTTGTTTTACATGTTTGCAACAGATTCAACTTCACTAAAATCAAGGGCTCAAACCAAAAGAACCCTTGGTGCATGAGATCGTCTTCTGCTTTCCAATAGGTACGCCTGTAAACTGCTTTGTACGTTTGGTACTTAGGATATAAGAATTTTCTCCGGCTAACCCAGTTTGATGCAGGGGCATAGCCAGCCCCTGATTTATGGACGGGACCCTGGAAGTGGAAGGTGCCTCCATTCTGATTTACAGCAATACGTGAGCCCTTTCTCCTGTCATTGTTTTGCAGAGGTGCCCATGATGTGCCACCGCTTTCCAGGTACTCAAAAAGCCCCACAATCCCTGCTCTTAGGAACTGTCAGTGTAAGGACAGACAGACAAGCAGACAGAGGATAAGAGAAGGTGAACAACAAACAAGGAGTTTTTATGCAAGATTCAATCTAGGCAGAAATAGAGCTTAATTATGGGTAGACTAAGGATGTTGTGGACATTCGCAGAGAGGTTATCAATTACTTTTCTCTCCTTAGTAGTAATGATCAGTGCAATCCTAAAGCCAAACTATTTTCTACAGGGGAACTGAACACGGGTTTTGGATAATGATTTTTGTGGGATTAACATGTGAGCAACCTGTCACACTGCCCGTGGATATACGTGCGACCTGCGTTTTAAAGCACAGCAAGGGGAGGCTGTGAGGCTTAGAGTAACAAACTCTAAACTGAGGCTTAGAGTAACAAAGACACTTTCCTGTGCAAAATTACCTCAGAAGTTGACCCTAGAGAAAGGATTTTTGGACTGAATTTTAAATCTGAATGATGGCCCTTACTGATAGCACCAGACGAGAGCTGGGGGAGAGAGAAGGCCTCTATCCAAGAATAAAGATCCCAAGTTGCACAGAGGGACAGGGTTTCTCCCTCATTGTCTCTCCAAAGTGCCCCAGCCTTGACATGAAGGGGAATTACATCCTTCTTGTGTGGTACATTCAGCCTTTTGTCTTGCTATTGAATACAGTCAAAAGGGGTCAGATGGGTCTGAGGCTGAGAGTGGTTTTTATGATGTGGACATTAACATTCAAATATTTTCCTTCTCTAAAAGCTGAAAATACTGAACATGGAAAACCTGTGTAGAGACTGGGTGAGCTCACACGCACCACTTTATCCTTTGCAACTTTCAACTTTCTTTTTTAGTGGCCAATAACTTGACTAGTGGGTTGATGTCCACAGCCCCATACTATTCCTTAGATAGTTTCCTGCCTCCATGAAGCCTGATCTTGTACTCTTTAGTTAGTTGCCCTACCAACCCCACAAGCAGACATTAGACAAAACTCTTGCATTGCAGCTGTTGGCATAGGGGAGGGAGATCACAGCTGCACAGAACACTTTCCTTCCATGGATATCCCTGGGAAATCCTGCACCTGAGATTACTGGAGAAAAATCACTCAGTTAAAGCAACAAAGACTGAATGTACAACAGGAGACTATGTTATGAGTGGGCCCTGTGAGATTTCAAAGTCAATGGAACATGGTCCTCTCCACACCCAGAGGATTTCCCATCCAGTATGATGATACTGTTAAACTTTATATTAATACCCACTGACTTCCACCTTGCTTCCTCTTGCACCAACCATAAAGGATTCAGCCAATGGGAGAGCTTTGGGTGGATTACACTGATTAGAGTTTGATTTGGCTCTGGATCTTTAAAACTAACCACTGCAAGGATGGAGTGTGTGATGAGATGGCCAGCATGAAGAGATTATGAAAATCATGCCCCATTTCCTTCCTGCAACAAAAAACTTACTGAAGAGGATTTCTGCATTCAGAAATGAGAAACCTGTGACGTGCTGTTTACAGGAAAGTTACTAAGAATATCTCCAAAGCACATTTGTTGAAATTCTTATTGACTTTTTTTATTTCATGAAAGTTTCATATTGAATGTTCAGGGAGAACCACCAAAGACCACACAAAGGAAAAGACAAATTTTAACTACGGCAGCCTATTCACACAAACAAACCTACAGGGCAAGCTACATGAAAAGGATGCTTGTATATTTCTGCTGGTGGAGGACATGAGACGCTAGATGGTATCAGTTAACATCATGTCCTGAGTGTACATGGACTAATAGTGAAACCAACTCAAGGGATTTAACAAGAAAGAAAAACAAACCTGATCAGACTATCAGCTCATCTAATACACTATGCCTCTCAGGTCTTCCTGTGGTGCTTTTTTAAATCTGTGTTTCTTTCAAGGTTGGATAATGTGGGAAAACTCCATAGACAGCCAACTCTTCACTTTGGTGTTTCTTTGCCAGTTCCTACAGCTGCCTGAATGTTGTTCACAGTCTTGTTGATACATTTGATGTAGAAAATGTTGAGGCATCCTCATCAGAATAGATGCACAATTCTCTCCCTGAATTCCTGCACCAGTTGGAATTCTTGCTTGCCTTGGTTTTGTGTTTATGAAAGTTATATGTCTTTCATACGTCAGTGAAGAGCCCTGTTTATACAGTCAATAAAAACTAGCATAAAACTAGCCTTTAGACTCATAGTAAGACTGCGATACGCCCAGCTTGAATCAATGTGCTAAGACCATGATTTTGAAAGGAGCCCAAGAGGGTTGGGTACCCAACTCCCATACCCCTAAGATCCCTTGAGAATCCAGCCTTAATGTTTATTGGACCTCATGTTCCAAGAATCACAGTATTCTGCTTATTAAGGATAGATATGCCATGTATATTTTTAGGCTCCTATACTATAAATTTACAGCTGAAATTTTCATACTAACTAAGCGATTTGGGTACCCAGTTCCCTCAGACAGTTTTAAAAATATCAGACTCTGGCTAGAATATATAAAGGCCCCTAATTTTTGGTTTTCACTGATTTTTACCTAAAAAAATTGTGGGTTTAATAAAAGCTACTATTCAGTTTTTTACTGATTTTCACCCAAGTTTTGGACTACGCAAATACAGGAAAATCCTGATTATGTTCAGAAAATACAATGCCTTAAACTAGGTAGATGTGTGTTTATGTTAATAATAAATTAGGCTATGTCTACACTTGCTAAAATTAATTCGAATTAGTTAGTTCGAACTAACTAATTCGAACTAATTTTAGTTAGTTCGAATTAGCTTAATTCAAACTAGCATAGCCACACTGGAATGTTAGTTCGAACTAAGCAAGCACTTGCTTAGTTCAAATTAGTGATCCCCATTCATTTCAATGGCCGGTTAATTTAAACTAAGAAATTAGTTCGAATTAACATGGCCACATTGGTTAATTCGAACTAGTTAGTTCGAATGAACCCCTTAGTTCGAATACCCTATTCGAATTTATTAGTTCGAATTAAGGAAGCCCTTAATTCGAACTAACTAAAGCCTAGTGTAGCCATGGCTTTAGTTAGTTCGAATTAAGCCTCCTTAATTCGAACTAACTTGCCAGTGTAGACATAGCCTTAGTCTGTGACTAAATAGAAGGCTCTCTGTTAATGTCAGTCAATGTAGTGGAAGATAGTACATAGACATGCATATGTGTGTGTATATGTACTGATAGCTCTACATATTATATAGTTAAACATGGTTTATTTAAAAAAAACCCACAAGCATGAAACTGTTTTTACTTTAAACACTCTTACATTTCTCTTTGTTACTTTCTTCTGTCCTCCCATCCCCCCACATTAATCTTTGATATTTACTGACAAAACGGCTAAGTTAATTTTTGCACCGATTTTCACCCATTTTTAATTTTTCTAACAAATATTGATAAATTGCTGGGAAATGTGAAACAGAATGAAAACTGAAAGTGAAGGGCTGGCGGTTGAGACTCACAATGGGATTCTTTCCAGCCATGAGCACTGGGAGCGTCAGCAGGAGGCCCTACTTCCTCACTCATGAGAATGAGATTTCTCCTACATGTCAGTGCAAAGCGCTTGGGATTTCCAAACGCTGGCTAATACCCCTGCAGTCTGCAAATGCTTTTACAGCTTGAAGGTAAGTGGAGCAGAATAAAAACAAAACTTCCAAGTAAAAGCACTCAGTTGAAGTAGGCTTCATTCTTTTAGGGAAGGAGGATGCCTCATTTCCACAAAGCGTCTGACGAAGTGGGATTTTCTCCCACGAAAGCTCATGCAATAAATAAATCTGCTAGTCTTTAAAAGTGCCACAGGACTCTGTTGTTTTTCTACAATAGACTAACACGGCTACCCCTTTCGAATTACATTTCCACAGGCATCTTAATGTGGAACTCATGAACATTTCAATTTTTACACCACCACTGGTGTTGTGTTGATATTTGGGGATTTCTCTGGATTCATTACAAAATTACTCTACAGCAGCAACATTCAAAATACCAGCATAAAAAAAAATGTGGTAGCTTATGTAAGACAATAAGCAGGCTGATGTCATTTCAAATATGCAGGAGAAGAAGCTATTAATGGATGGTACCAGAAACATACCCATGCGCCTTCACTAATTTGTAGTCTAACAAACTGCTCCTGCTTCCTTTCTAATTAAAAAGTCTTTTGAACCCTCATTATTTCATAGCATGATATATGTTCTATATTCTTCAAATAGCATGAGTAGGATTCTCAAAAGCACTTATTGACTTCAGTAGGAGCACAGCAGGCCAATGCTAGGTGCCTCTGAAAAAGTCTCTTTCTACATATATGTTATAAATGAAGAGACCAGATTCCAGTACCTCTAAATGAACTGTTTACAAAGCTGAGCACAATCCTGCTTGGTTGAAGGCCACCTGGGTTTTTATGGACAGTTACGGCCTTAGCCAAAACCCATTGAATCAATGGGAAAAGTCTCCACTGATGCCAGTAGGCTTTGGATCAGGCCCTTGAAGCGGGTTTCAGTATGAATTTCTGTTATTAGCATCGGTCTCCTAGATTTACAATGCACCATTAAAATAAAAACCAGCCATGTTTCAGTATTTGCTTGTTTGGTTACTATGAATCAGGATAATTTCAACATAAAGTTAAATAAAAACTTCAGTGAACGCCAGTGGCTGTAGCCAGTTGAAGTACACCAAAGATCAGTCCAGCCCATTACTGAAGCAGATTTATCCAAGCTCAGGATCTTCCCCAGAATGCCTGTAATTTCTGAATAAGGAATAAAGTGTGCCAAGAACTTAAGCTGTTTCTGGAAGAAGAAAATCCAAGACGCATTGATTAACTGTTTTATTTTCCTTTTTTATACATTTCATAATTACTCTTTGTACTTCTGTCCTGTTTCTCACATGCCTTTAAATCCTGGCTTGATCTTCTCCGTCTTGTGAATCACAAGGATTTGGGCTATCTGACAGGTACGTCAGCTTGTTACTTTTTGTTCCTTGTCCTCTGACCGATCAAACCACCTACACACATCCTGCCTGCCAGCAGGTGTGTTTAAGAGGGCGTGTCCCTGGTCTCAGTCACTGCTATAACTTGGTACACACTTTAAAGATGAAAATACCATCAAAGCATTAACACAGCCAGCATGGTCAACCCAGCAATTAAGGTGTCAGGGTTTTGATGTGTGCAGAGTTCCATATCTTTATTAACCCTGTCCTTACTTCTCAGTGTATGAGCTAGATTTCATTGCTAATTGTGACACTGCAGGATATCTGATTAGCCCATTTTAAACAATTTTAGTTTCAAGTTGATGCTGCTTTCTCCTGACGGCTGCCACTGTAGCCGATCACAACAATAAACACAGTTCTCATTTCTTTACTAGTGCAACCCTCTAAATTACTCAGTGGTTTGAGTAACTTTAAGGGTTGAGCAATAGGTTTTTCCACACACAAAGATCATCCTTCTAGCTTCAGTCTGTGTTACTTTCCTTTTCTAGATAAAGGGAAAATTTCAAAACAAAAACAAACAAGTTCTCTAGAAGACAGAGGAAGAGAGACAGCACAGTGTGGCCGTCTCATGTTTAATACACTGCCAATTTGAACTGAACCTGCGCTGCAAAATGGAGAGTTGAAAACAGGTGGCGTGACTGCTTAGAAATGTAAGGCATAGCATGCAGAAAATTGTCCATGCAGCTACATAAGTATAAAACACACTGACATATAGTTTATGTCCAAACTTCACTTTGACCTCCATAAAACCTCCCTATTCCAAATATCTTTTTGAAAAAAATTCCACCAGTTTGTCAAGAAGCTAAAACACAAACCAATGTTCATCCTGTGAGTAAAGGTGGAGTAAATGAGCTGTGCATGGAAGTGCCACGAGAGTATAGAAAAGTCAAGGAGTCACTCTGAGATGGCTGTGTGAGGATTTTGGTTGGTGGATCTGTGTAGTCAGTTTGGGGGTCCACCACACGCAATCCTTGTCTTCCCTTCACCCATGTTGCTCTAAAGTGAGCAGCTATTGGGAGCAGCACATCACTTCACATACACGCAGGGTGGAACGGGTTTTGGAGCCAACTCCAACTACAAAGCACCGGGGGCAGGGTGTGTTCCATGCTAGGGATCTGAGTAACACACACCCTGACTGTATAGGGGTTTTGAACCAAGGCTCTGGTGTTCACTTCTCAGGCTACTGGTAAATTATTGAGGACAAAATGATACTCCCACAAGTTGGTCCAATGAAAGATATTATCTCACCTTGTCACTTCCAAAAGATCTCTCTTCAACTATTATTGTCAATGTTTAGAGAAAAATGCAGTGCACCATCCCTGTCCTCTGCTCCACTTAGGCCCCATGGCTATGTCTACACTTGGCCAAATAAGTCGACTTTGCTAAGTCGACTTAAAGTCGACTTTGTTAAGTCCACTAAGCATGTCCACACTCAAAAATTAAGTCAACTTCAAGGAGACCTTGCCAAATCAACTTAGAGCATCCACACTGGATGCCTAAGTCGACTTCTAGGGGCTAGGTGGACCTGGGACTGGTCCACAGTGGCAGAGGAGGCACCCCTTGTCAAGTGCCAGGGGGCTCAGCATTTGCCCCATTGTACCTGGGTACAATGGGGGCTGAGCAGGACAGGGACACTGGCAGGGCATAGGAGCAGGGTGGGCAGGGCTGCGTCCTGCCCTGTGGGGGGGCACACCAGGCTGTAGCTGTGCCAGCCACCCTGGCAGGGAGGGCAGTGGGGGGCCTTGGAGCCCTTAAATTGACTTTAAATTGACTTAGGGCTAATCTGCGTCCACACTGGCTAAGTCGACTTTATAAAGTTGACTTAGCCAGTAGGGTCGACTTTAAATTTCCTTAAGTCGACTTAAGCAGCAGCTTAAGTCGACTTAAGGAAATTGTAGTGTAGATGCAGATTAAATTAAATCTATTTAAGCAATCTTAAATCAACTTAATTTGTAAGTATAGATGCACCCCATGAGGGGAATGCCCGGGGGCTGCATGATTAGATAGCGAAGAGCATGGGCAACCTTTGTATGATGTGAAGGAGGGTATCAGAATAGTACAGGCTGGTACAGACGGAGTTTATGGCCTGCCAGGGGTTTCACAGATACATGGAATAGAGCTAGTACTTCCAGAAGGGCCTAAATCAGGCAGGCACCCAAATTCCATTAAATTTTAAGAAGATTTGAATGCCTAATTTCTTTAGGCCCCTTTGAAAATCTCAGCCTAAATGGTCACAAATCCTTGCAAATAGGGCATGCAGGTGGCTGTGCTACAGAAGGTGCTCACAGAAGTTGCCTCTCCTTGGCAGAGTGCCCCTGACTTCCTATGTGGTAGGAGGAGGGCTTGAATTATAATATCCTCTCCCTCATTTTATTGGCTTTCATAAAGAGTGTCATCCAGCCACCCAGGTGTGTGCTGAGCCATAAAGCCCCATGCCTGAGGCCCAAAGCAAAGCACAGACATACAGAACAGCTCTTTTAAATGTGTGGGAAAGAGTTTCATCACCATATCCCAATTCAGGAGGGAGAGGAACAATTAGAGCAAGGATTAACTAGGCAAAAAGATGAGTCAGTCAGCTCTCAGCATCAAAAACTTAATTGGTATTCCCTGTTCCTGAACCTAATGACAGCAAATGGAAACTTTTATATTTAATTGAGTTTTAATAAAGCAAACTTTCCACACACAGGGACTTAATATTAGGCTTTGAGGTTATCACTTTCTCAAAGCCAAATTCCCTTCTGACCATTTGCGTTCACAAAGGATGCCCGGATTCAAAATGCTGGAGTGAAGTGTGCTACGGAAAAAACTGTGCTACAGCAGAGAAAACATTTTATACAAGAATGAAAACTGAGTTCCTAGTTTAGTGTCCTGGCCAGCATCCAGTCTGGGGAATTACAGTCTGCCTCCTTAAATTCCCCCCTGCTGTTTCAATTGAGTACAATATTCATTTTCACTTCCCGTTCCAACACTGTCAGCCTCACACTGCTAAACAGCTGCTGCCGAAATTTGGCTGCATTTCAGTGGTGGGTAAAGTGATTCCTTTGCAGATAACCTGTACAGAATTTCAGGAACCTTTTTGATGTGAAGCGTAAGATATGGCTACCTCTAGGCCCCACAAATCTGTGGTATTTGGGACTTGAACCTGTAAAGTGCTGAATATACTGGCTGCCTGCAAAGTTATTGGGAGTTACGTGCATTCCGCAGCTGGCAGAATCAGACGCTTAACGCCCAAGTTCTGTGGCTAGATTCTGCAGCCCAGCCTGGCTTAGAAAACAAGATCTACAGATAAAGGATTGGGTGCCCCCAAGGGAGCTGTCCAGAGCTGACTAAAAGGACAATTCTGGTTTGTGCCAGCTTTTGAGGTTTCAGAATTTATTTAATTCTTCATCAGAATGAAAACAAAACCTTTCAAACATCTCCACAAAAATGAATCGTGTCAAAATGTACAGTTCTGGATTGAAGCTGAGCTTTCTGAGTCAGGAAAATGTGAGGGTTCAGGGGCAGGTTTACAGGATACTCAAATTCAAATACTTGCTCAGCCTGAGTTCAGGCCAAATGTCTCACTGCAAAACACTCTGAATCAGATAGAGAAGGGATTCGAACCTAGGTCTCCCATCAACCAGGCTAGTGCTCTACTCTCCAGCAGTCAGTTTCAAGCTCTTGCTCCTAACCACCCTTCCCTGACAAAAATGTATGTGGAATGTTTCCTCCATCTGTAGTATTGTCATCAATATAAACACACTTTGAGCTGGACTCTCATCCAAGACACGTTAGACAGGTGTACCAGATCAGATTCAGGTTCACCCAGAAAAGGATTTTTAGTCATGGGTTTTGTGCCATAAGCAAAGTATTTTAAAGGGAACCCTCTTAAGACCAACTCATAGATTCTAAGGTTATTACTAGATGTTAAGGGGACTATCATGATCAACTAGTCTGATTCCTGCACATTTCTGGCCACAGAAGCTCAACCACCCACTCCTGTAACAGACACCGGACTTCTGGCTGAGTTACTGAAGGCCTCAAATCATGGTTTAAAGACTTCAAATTACAGAGAACTCACCATTTACACTGGTTTAAATATGCAAATCCCCAGGGTCTCTGCCAATCTGACCCAGAGAAAGATTCCTTCTCAACCCTATATATGACCTGATAATCAGTTAGACCCTAAGCACGTGGGCCAGACCCACCAGGCAGATACCTAAGAAAGAATTTTCTGTAGTAATTCAAATGCAGTTAAGGCAACTAGACTTAAATGTCAACCTCCTGTGCATGATCGCTTTCCCTTATGGGAGATCTTACTTTGAGATTCCAATAATGTATGACTTTTAACCTCAATATCACTGGAAATTAACAAATATAATGCTGTAGAGGATGTTTGAGCCTAATTAGAATGTCCATAGAAAGAGTATATGCACAAGACAATCCTTTCACCACTCAGAAGGGACTTGGATCTAACTCATAGATATTAACTCAATGGTATTTACAATTAAGACAAATTATTCACCCTATAGCATAGTGCATTGTATTATGTACAATATCTTTGCTACCTGTTGATATTGTCCTGACTGAGCCAATACGGGATAGAAAATTAAGCAATATTATCAGGAAAAAATAAGTAAATAAAAAGGGGTCACAAGACAACAGAAATTCATCACATACAGTAACTCTTCTGCTTTTTTATTATAATACTTGTTTTTCTCATTGTTGCTTTCTTTATATTACTGGATGCCGTATGCAGTGGTTTGAGGATAACTTCCCATAAACCAGGATTTCACCTGAAAGTCTTGGTCAGCCAGCCACTATTACAGAAGCTTATTTTCTGTTGCAGAAGGAAGAGAAGGGTCCGTACAACTATAAGGGGCCCATTTTCAGTAATTTTTCATTCATTATCATTTAGGCCATGTAGAGCCCATGTAGAGCCCAAATTGTGTAAGCCAACTCTGTTTGAAACTTTGAGTATAGTATTTGTATTACAGTACCATCTCAAGGCCCCCAACTGAGAGCATGGCTGATTGTGCCAAGCTTAGTACAAACACATACACAGGAGCTGAAGCCCATTCATCTGCTTTATAATCCATCCCAATAATATTTCTGAGGGTTCTCCAGAAATTTATGCTAGTTTTTACTCTCCTATATTCTCTAAGTCACAAGTTCTGCACTCTATTAAACCAGTGGAAATCCAAATCAAATGAACCAAAATTCAGTGTAACTAAGAACAGAATCTGATCCTAACTCCCTATTGGCCATCCAATAAAGTAGAGCAGAAAACCACGCTCTGCATAACTAGATCTAGTTTCAATTTCTCCCAGATTGTAGTTGGGTTTTCAGGAACAGAAGCTATATTAATTGCCAACCCTTGTGCCAGGACTCAGTCATAAACTACACTGGTGTTGAATCTCAGAAGTGACATTTTTATTTTAAATATTTTAAATATGAGCAATTAGAGAAGCTGCCAGGATGATTTCATCATCACTGGATCTACCATTGTGAAATGTAGAGCTGGCCCAACCCCCCCCCCCCAAAAAAACCTATTTGCAATATATTATTCACTGACTATCAAAAATGCATAATGACTGTTATTCAACCATCAATACAGCCAGATGAAACAGTCAAAACATCAGTTCACATGCTGATGGTAAGAAATTGATTAGATAAACTCTCTGCAAATATTATTCACCTAGCTCTAGTGAGATGTTCATGAAGTCTGCTAACATGATTTTATCATGGGTCTTGCAATATTGTGCTGTTTTTTAACAGACCTGGCGCCTGGAGTCTAATGATTGCATTATTAATTATTAAGTCATTAATTATTATTAGTTGTACTGTATTTGCACCTGGGTGTCTTACTCATGGACCAGGTGCTGTACAAACAGAGAGAATATGAGAATCTCAGCTTGGATTAAAAAAAAAAAGGAATGGCTAGCTTTCATGAATGCAAAGGAAAAGGTTGAAAAGCCAGAAAATGAATAAACTCCCGCCCCTCAATATTTATTATTTTAAAATCTTATGATTTTTAACCAGTCTCAGGATTTTGGGAAGCCCACTTCATACTTTTTGAATTCATGGTCTTGTCTGTATGTACCGGCTTTGGTGCGTGAACTGGTGATGTGCCCTCCATGGTACTACCAGATCCAATGAAGGATTGTTTTTTGGGATACAAAGGGTGGTGATGAAACAACAAGTAGTCAAGGCTTGTGGGACAAGTTCTTCAAGTAGCTTATGGGAAGGTACTTGGGGTTTGTCCTGTTCCTCTTCCTCACCATCACTGGACTCAACCCCCTGCCTCTTCCAGGTTCAATCAATACCGGATTGGTAATCCCAGAGAATTCTAACACTATGCCAATGGAATTTGGAGATAGAGAATTGCTAATGGAAATTCATAAGAAGTTGACGGGCCCGCACTTGCAGCTATAATTCCAGCTAATCATTAAAGAAGTTGTTCTTCTCCATCTCTTTGTTTACAAAAGGGCCCTACAGACTTCGTTTTGATTTATTTTGGCTCCTAGCCACTTCACCTCTGAGAGGCCATCAGGTATGATTTCCCTAGATATACATTTATCCTTTCATCACATAGTTTTCGTACTGTGGTGGGTAAATATCTCTGCCGGTTTTGATTGGATTGATATGAACAAATGCCAGGCTGGCCTAAGTTTATAGTGTTTAAGGCCAGAAGGAGTTTTTAGTGTTTAGTGTTTAAGTCTCAGTGTTTAAGGCCAGAAGGAGCCATTAGATCATTCTAGCCTGCCCTTCGGTAGATCATCATAGGCCTCTAAATTTGACCCAGTTACCTCGGTAGCGAACCCAGTAGCTTATGTTTGACTAAAGCATAACTGGTGGTTAGTTACACCATACCTTCCAGAAAGGCATCCAGTCTTGTTCAGAAGACATCAAGAGATGCAGAATCTACCACTTCACATAGTAGTTTGGTCTAATGGTTAATCACCCTCACTCAGGGCCAGGTTTAGGGGCAGATGACCCAGATAACAACTTGAGGTGCCAAGCTAAGAGGGCTGTTTTTGCTGGTAGCAACAAAAGGGAAAATAGAATGGTTGCAGTAAAATGTTTCAGGTATTCTCGGAGCAGACTGTACTATAAATGTCGCATTTTCAACAGCTGTTGAACCATTTTTGTGGCTCTTTCCTTCACCATCTCCAATTTTTCAACCCCTTTTCAACAGATGGACACTAGAACTGGGCCCAGTATTCTAGAATCTGTAAAAGTTTCTTTTACATGCCACCTTCAGGGCCTAAGCAGAATTATAAAAATTCTCAAACCACCTGAGCTAGACTCACATTTGTGTTCTAGCTTCTAAAGGTCAGTCCTTTGTGTTACACATAGCTCGCACCAGCGGGATAATTCCTATGCCATTCCAGTAGTCATACACTACAGAGCCACCTCTCAGTTTTCCTTAGAGTTCAGTGATGCTGCAAACATAATATGGATCAGAACTGTACTCATGTAAATCCAGAGTCCAGAGGAATTATGCTGAAACTAAATGGTGTAACCAAGAGCACAACTGCATGAGTGCCTAAATTATGGTCCTTAAGGACAACAAGTGATTAACCACCTCAGTTCTGCTACATATATAACTGCCATATAACTGCCACTCAAGATGACTGGGACTCAAATAATCTTCTCAGAGGATCTAGAAGATTATTTGAGTCCCAGTCCTCTTGAGTTCATAAATGATTCTTGACCACAGCAAAAATCTTCCTCTCTTGATGGTATCTGTTCCTACCTAGATTATCCTGAGTGGGAATTCCTTTGCATCGTCATTGTGACCTCATGTGTCTAGTCTCCAGAAACAGCAGATTGTTCTTTTGTCCTTTGCTGGGATCAGAGATATCTTAGGTCCGGTCCTCCAAGTAGGGTTCGACCTTCAGAGCTTTTTTGTCACAGACATTGAGCCCAGTCACAGCCACGGTTCCAAATAACTTGAATACTTAAAAAAATCAATTGGACATTTGCTGTAGGTTAAATTGGCCTAATGAAATAACTACTGCAATACAACTGAACTTCGGAAGATGCTAGATCTTGCCCTTTCTCTTCCCTATCAATGAGAAAGTAAGGAAATAGTCAACAGTCCCTGAAAAGCAAGAGAATGGAAGAACTTCCAGAGAGTTCAGGGGTTGCCTAATAGGTGACTTACATATTCTTTCGGATTCATCAGCTTCTCTCGTGACTTAATGCAGGGCGTTGTTGCCTTTATCTTGATGACCCAGCAGATTATGGAATATTATCCATATTGCTAATTAGCA
Organism: Pelusios castaneus; assembly: GCA_007922175.1. NCBI lineage: Eukaryota > Metazoa > Chordata > Testudines > Pelomedusidae > Pelusios > Pelusios castaneus. The sequence continues at coordinate 13,664,691 of ML685788.1, read as the reverse complement.
AGATAAATAATTAAACAATAACTTGACAGGCAAATTGCATTTCTGAGCTGTTACCAACATGCCTTGGGTGGTGGTGTCAGGAACATCTTATTGCAAAATGCAATTTAAAAAAGAAATAAAGTGAGAACAACCTGTGAGATACCTGGTAACTTTGCCATGATGTGACTTCACCAACAGCCAACCACAAAGCTCCACTTGCAGCTAGCATGATAGTGCTATTTTTTAATATTGTATAAACCTACTAAACACATGACCTCATTGCATACAAGCCACATTCATACAATTATTTTGAGCATTTAGGGAAAAATTCAGCTTCCCCTCAGTCCCTTCTGCATGCAAGCAAAACCTGATGACTTGTGGACCCGTCTTGAGTCTACTACATAGGAAGCAAGCCACGGAAAACATGCACAAGTCATGCTGGGGAAGCAGAAAGATGTGTGAACAAGTGTATGAACTACAACTGGCTCACTAGCCATAAACCATCTGTGCGTGGGCCTGGAACAGACCATGGCTGCTATTATAGTCTTGAAGAAGCAGCAATGACTGCAGAGGGATTGCGTTTACTGAGGCTCCTGCATAAAGTCCATTAGATCAGGCTCTGCGTGAAGGGTAAGAATTTATCTCTTCGTTTGCAAGTTATTCCAAGTCCCCCTCATCTTCCTAGTGTTATGTTGAGAGGTACTGGTGACTGCTTAGATCATAAACCTCTGAGACTGAGCGTGAATGAACCCTTCAGGCTCACGTAACTTTCAGGCTTTCAGAAAAGGGAGTTGTGAATCTGACCAGGACTTTTTGGATGTGAGCAGAGAGATTTTGCAGAGTACTTTTTTTTGTTGATGGGGAGAGAGGGAGAAAGGAAGAAGGGGTGAAAGGCAGGACACAGAACAGACAAGAACAGAGACACAAGAAGCTGGAAGGACAAGCAGAAAAGAGTTGGTGCTGCAAGCAAAAGAAGAAATGTCCTGCCATTTGATTCTGAGATCCCAAGGCACAGGACTCGGTACATTCTTTGTAAATAAACAAAACTGCATCCATGAAACCCCTCAATTGCAAATAGGTTCTTCTCCTGACTGGAAAATACCTAGAACCTTGAATTTTGGCTAGCTGCTCCAGGTGCATCGTTCTCAGACTCTTGCACTGTACTGCCTCACCCTATTAAACAGTTGCCATTTCCCACCAAAGATGTGGTATTATTTCAGTCTGGTGAGGGAAAAGCTGCCTGATGGTCCATAAACAGCTTTGGCTGGCAAGACTCTATAAATGAAAGACATTGCTATTATTATTATTGCCCATCCAGTGCCTTGTAATGAGCAATGCCATAGGATGAACAGATCTCAAAACTATGTAGGATGACGCTTGGAGGAGGAGAAGCTCTCAAAGACTCAGGGCACTGTAAGATATGGTGTAGATGGTTCAAGAGACGGCATTTCCCCCTGTTGTCAGTCAATGCTGCCCCATTGTCGAGTATGGTGACAGGGTGCTGTTCATAAATTCTTCACCCCAATTTGGGTATTTATATTCTGCCTCTCTAAATTTCTCTCAATTTCCACTTGTGATATTTTCCACTTCCTTTCAAAAATGCTGTGTGGGGTTGCAGGTACAGAATGGCTGCAGTGTTTCTACCCCAAAGGCTGCCATACTTCAGAGCCAGAAATAATTTTTGTACATCCTGGTTGCAGTTTGGATCATTATTAAAACAGCGGTAGTGCTCAATGGCTTTGCACAGGGATCAGGGCCCCACTGTGATAGGCACTGTCCAAACACCCACATCTCACAGTGCAGGAGAAAATTCTGGATGAATGCTGGTATGAAGCAGTTTTTAATTTCAGAAAGTCTGGTCTAAAATATAGGGCCAGAATCTGAGTCACCCTGAATTTGAGGGACTGGCACTCAGGAGGAGGCCACACATTGAAGAAGGATCAGTCATAGTGTGTAAACAGCACCGTACAGGACCATTTTATTTCCACTCATGACCTAGAGGAGTAAAGGTCTTTAAACAAATGAGAGCAAGCAGCTGCATTTCCTAGTTTGCAGAGCAAGGGACAGTGACCTGCTGTACTATAGAGCTGAACTGAATCAATGGCAGTCTTGTGACTGCTGACAGGAAACTTCAAACACTGCCATGGACCCTTGATCCCTGCAGTTCATGTCAGTAAATGATGCAGATGACTATAAAAGGTTACACTCTTACAGGATTTCTCCACAAGGGAGCAGGAGCCTGCAAGATGCTTTGCTTCCTTCTCTGTCCCCATCCCCTATGAGAGGGCCAGTCTCACAGAGGCTGTCAAAAAGTGGGGGAAGAGGAGATGGGGCCATGACCAATGAATCCCCCATCTGCTCCGGGATCAGACATAGAGCAGAGACTGTGTGTCCCTCCCCTCTCAGGCTGGAGCCTCCAGAGTGCATTCCAGGGCTTTCACTCAGAGCATGCAGCTTCCTGCTGACTGGTACCTGGGTTGTGTCCCAAAGTTACTATCAGAGCCTTCATCAGTGGCTCATGACCAGTGTAACAGCAGTAATGTTCCACTGTGCAGCACGTACATTGCAAGGTAGGGACTTTGTTAGATTTATAGAAACATAGCAGTAATTCTCTGTGGGAAATGAATCAATATTGCTTTTATTTTATTAAAAGAAAGTAGAGCTTAGGAATGTAAGAGAATAGGTCTCCTGGCTGTGGCTAGGAATACTGTGGGCACGTTTCTCTGACACAGCTCTCCAGCACATCCCAACACTACCTGACCGCACACTTAAGTCTCTGCAAAATGGCATAGTGGGTTTTTCTGCTGTGTGTGCAAAAGTGCGCTCATCTGATCAGGGATAAGACAGAGAACAAACACTTTAGAAGAGGAGGCTTGTTTCTTCTTCCTGGTAAGAAGAGTGGCATGGGAGAAAAGCAACAGAGTCCTGTGGCACTTTTAAAGACTAACAGATTTATTTATCGCATGAGCTTTCGTGGGAGAAAATCCCATGCGATAAATAAATCTGTTAGTCTTTAAAAGTGCAACAGGACTCTGTTGTCTTTCTACAATAGACTAACACGGCTTCCCCTTTGGAATTTGACTACATGGGAGAAAAGGTGGCCCAGGAACTAAAGTGGGTGGGGCATGCATGAAAGAAACCCCTTGAACTCATCTGCTTTGCTGAATTCGGTGAGAAGGAGCATGGAAAATACCACTTTGTTCACTACCCTTGGAACAGGGGACCTGGGTTGAGTTAATCACTACAGGCATGCAAGCTGGCAGGCAACCTTAGCCACTCATGACAGGTTGTATGTCACTTGCTATAATATTAGTAAAACAGAACACCAGGGCTTTCCAGCCAGTCTGCAGAAGAAAAGCTCATCTAGGAGATACCTGCTGAGTTGGTTAGCTCTGTGTCTAGCAAGTCATCCTTAGACATCTGGGCCCTGGTATTCTCTAATGGATGAACTTCTCTTTGTCTTGGCCTTACACCCACTTCTCCCTTTGTCACAGAAAACACAGTCATATCGGTGTTTAATGATTGATGTTAAACCAAGAACAGCATGTCAGGGCATATCTTATCAAATGATCTAAAAAAATGTCAAGCACATGCCAGGTGATGGGATGGTTTGGATAGAAGTTCTCTGGTTTTTAGTCTCAGTTCTGACCTTAAGCAGAAGCACCATCTAGCTGTCAAGTTCCAAGATATTTATGGGGGAAGATAGTCCTGTGGCAGAGGCCACTGCAATCAGTGGATACTGGCCCTATTTTATGGCAAAGTGGTTGGGTACTCATGGCCCCAACTTAGGCAGCCTCCTTAGTCACTGTTGAAATGGAAAGTATTTCATCACCATATATGACATGACTACATCATCTGGCTTTTCTCCCCACATACAGAAGAAAGCTATTTATTGACCACACCTGCCTTTCTACATTAGTACCAACAATTCTACTCTTTCCATTTAGTAATGGCTTGATACCATCGTTGGGGTTCCAAACTACCCACTGTCTTTAACTCTGTGGGTCATAAATTTATTTTTGTCCTTCAGCTCCCCTTATCAGTTTTTTGCTTTTAATTTATATTAATAGCTATCCAACCTAAAAGAGTTTATGCAAATTCTCACTCAAACTGAAACTGCTATAATGGGGAAAGGGAAATTTGCAAGTTGACCATAAAATTGTATTTAATTTTTAAAAAAAAAGTAGACTTCAAATCCAGGCTATACACTGGGCATCTGAGACAGGCAGGAAAATCTGTTCAGTCTGCCCTAAGCCACATCTCCTTTCATGAAAAGGTAGCATTTCACTAGAAAGAGAGCAATCTAGTATTTCCTTCTTCTGTCCTAATTTCTAAGCAGAGCGGTGCCACCTCCCCATTCTGCCGAGATGACAGAGCTTGCGTTGAACATCTGACTCAAAAGAAAGTAAACTGTCAAACGCACACGCTCCTTCTGAACAGGAAGCTCCGAGACCAAACGTTCCTTGTGGTTTTAAGTTTCAGATTGCACTAAGAGCTCTATAACATGACACCTTGCAGTTGGCATGTTTGGTTTTTCTATGCAGTGTCCTACTTCTCATAACATGACAACTGAACACATTTAGGCCTTGTCTACACTGGGATTTCAGACCTGGTTGTGAACCCATGCAAACACCTACCAGGGACCAGTGCAGCATGATTTGAACTGGGGCAGTTTACCTCAGTGCAAATCTCAATTTATGGAACTTTAGCCTGTCTACAAGAGGGCTTTGCACCACCCCAGCTGCACCCAGAGCTGAAATCCCAGTGTAGACATGGCCTTAAGTGGACCAGAAAGGATGTATCCTCCTAATGACACCCACACCGTCCCTTATACCCATGCAAGTTATTTATCCAAAGTGTGCTTCAATTTAGCCAGTCAAAGGCCAAATTTGCAGTCCTTTCAGAGAACCTGAATTTACAAGGTGGTCAGTGTCTCCGTCAGCTCCCACTAGCTGCAACTAAAGCCAACGGGAATGTTACCCGAGTAAGGACTGGGAGGGAAGAGTTGGGGGGGGGGGGAGATTGATCCTGTACCTTTTAGTCCTGCTCCCAGTGGCTGCAGTAGCAGTTTAGCATGAGTAAGCACTGCAGCAGCATCAGACCCCAAGAAATAACTGCAGGATTTGGTCCATTGACTCTGACGGGAGTCTCGGCTGGGCCCTGTATTACTAGCCCATATTTTGTTTTCAAACTAGAATTTCAAAGCAACATAACAGCACATGCTTCTTTCTTTGCTGTTTGGAGAGTTGCTCTGGCTGTGCCGGTCCCAGGATAGAAAGACACAGTGGACCCGCTTCTGTCGGAGAAAGAGGCAAGCTTTTGAGCTACACAGAGCTGTTCTTCCAATAAAAGACATAATCGGTCCCACCATGTCTCTTTCCTTTGGTGGTATTTTCATCTGTACGGGGGGTCACTAGCTCTGCCAGATACAGCTCATTACTTTAGCAGTTAATCTAGCACTTCACGCTTTGCGAAGGGCAAGTGCCCAAATTTCTTGCAACAAGTAAAGGAGTTTGCTCCCTTTGGAATAGCGGCCTTCTGGACGGGGAAAAAAATGCCGAGTAGAAAAGTTTGGCTTTGCTCCATGCTGAGGCTGCATTAATTCTCTTTAAGGAGGCATGTGGAAAACGGCCACTCTTCAGGACTTGCTCTGGGGGCAGCTGGCTTCAAACACTCTGCCTGCCATTCAGTACCAGCAGCAAGCAGCCAAAAAAAAAGAAGCAGAGAGGGGAATAACTAACAGGCAGAAAACTGAAGAAAAGCCAAGCCATTTGAAACAGTCTTGAGAATGGACTCAAGGAAAGGCACTGAGCTTTTTGCAGCTATGATTTTTCCTCAGCCAGCCAGTCATCCCTTCGTTCTTCCTATGCCTGGGTAAAGCAGGCAGTGGTCCTGAAGAAGTGAATAGGAAAGCAGTAAAATATGTCTCAATCGATCAAAAATCAGTTGTTCTCAGATCTCTACCATCTCCTTAGAGCCTTTTAGACATGCCAGAGTTTGTCTCACACCACCATGAATTAATACAATACGAAAATGCATGGCTTATTTTGATAAACTGTATAAAACAAGTAATGTAATGTGTCTATCTGACTGACGGGGCCAAAAACTGTGCTCTGATGGATCAGCTGAAGGGGAAGTCCCTATTTTAATCTCTTTTAGGTTCTTAATCCATCACGACCACTGTGCAACAAGAGGCCCTGTCTGTCCTAGAAATATTTCCATTATATAATAAGAATGGTAACATTCATAAAACAATAGGAAAGCACTTCACTCTCCCTGGACACTCAGTAGCAGACTTGAAAGTTGCCACATTTCAAAAAAAAAAAAAAAAAACTTCAAAAACAGACTTCAGCGAGACACTGCAGAGCTGACTCATATACAAGCTTGATACTATCAGACTGGTCTGAATAGGGACTTGGAATGTCTAGCTCATTACAAAAAGTTATTGTCCCTCCTCACACATTCTCACCTTCTAATCAACTCTTGGGAATGGGCCTCATCTACCCTAATTAGATTGACTTTGTTAGCACTTGCCCTCCCCACTGTAATGTTTCTCACCCATCCTTATATATGTATATATACCTCCTAACTGTAGTTTCCACTTCATTTACGTTATCTCACTTATTGGGTTGCAGCCCACAAAAGCTTATGCCTGAAGAAATCTGTTAGTCTTTAAGGTGCCACAGGACTCTCATTGTTTTTGCTGTATACAGACTAACACGGCCACCCCCCTGGAACTGAAAATATTTGTAGCTCACCCAGTGTTTAAACCCCCCAATGTAGATTTTCTGTACCAGTATGACACAGTGCCTGCACTCTGTGACTTATTCCACTTGAACCCTCATTTTGTACCACAGCAACACTCTGTGAGGAGGAAGGAGAGGGGCAGGGGCTGCAGGGAGTAGTGCAGCTGTATAGTTCAGTTATCCCGGGAGAAGGAGGGGCATTGAGAACTTGAGCATTCTTCCAGGGTGCGTGGATTAGAATGCTTGTGGGAGGAAAGCATTATTCTGTGATTCTTTAAAAAGTTGTGTAGGTGGGGGATAGACATTGAGGCAGCAAAGGGGTGTTTTTTTTCTTTTAAATGAATACTTCCCATTTTAAAAACATTTTAGATAATGTGATGACTTCCCATAAAAACATTCTTCCTCCTCATGACCTGCCAGGTAATCTTGTCCTTTATTCATCATGATTAGAATTACTTTTTTTGTTCTTTTCAGTTCCCAGAAATAGCTAAATAGTTTCTGGTTAAGCTCAAGGGCAATTGGGTGCACAAAACATGTGTGTTGACAAGTTCCAAAGGGGTAGCCATTGTTAGTCTAGGTCAGTAAAACAAACAGAGTTTAGTGGCACTTTTAAAGACTAATTTATTTATTGCATGAGCTTTCGTGGGAGAAAATCCTCTTTCGTCAGACGCTTTGAAGAACAAGTGTGGTTCCTGCAGACACAAAGGGATAGTAACTGTGAAAAGATCATACAGGCTAGATTTCAGTGGTAGATGAACTCTCAGAGGAACAGAATTTCAGATCAACAGTTTGAGAAGTATCTATTTCAACCTTTGCAAAGTGAGTATACAGGGCTTTTGCCTGCAAGATGCCACATTCCTAGCTTTCTACATAACGGATACAGTCACGGAACAAAAGATATCTCAGACTATATTCTCAGACCTGACTCAGCCTGCTAGGGGAGCACAAAGCCATTAAGGGCAGCTGAGGATTCTACCTCATACAAGAGAGACCATGGGTCACATCAAGCCAACCTAGCTACTTTTACATCACTGGCTTCCTTCTACTTAGCTCATAAGGTGTGTTTTGGGGCCAGCATAATAAGAATATTTGCAGCAGGGCACGATGGAACACAATGTTCCACTGGAATATTCCCCAGCACAAACGATCCTTATGATACCTCTGCAGCTTAGGGTGCTCTAAATTATAACAAAGGCTCTTTTGGGCCCAACTATCCCAGGACCATGTAAAGGAGATTTAGTATCTCTTTTGTCCCCAGCTCTCCTCAGCTATATTGAATGTCAACTCAGGACAGCTATAGATCTGATCCTAGAACTTGCAGAGTTGGTCCCAAATGCCAGTATTGCTAGGTAATGACTCAGCTATGCCTTCAGAAGAAGGGTTGGAGAGTTCAGACAGAACATTCCTAAGAATTGTCTAAGCCCAAAAGAATGTAGCATTACAGTCTTTTTACTGGGGTGGGGGAAGCATTTGCTAGCACCAAACCTTGATTCTAAATGTTTCATTCAGTCTGTTTCTTACTATTCTACCAGGACACTGAATTCCATGCAAAGTGCAGGCATCAGTCCAAGTTGCAGTCTCTTAGGATTCTTTAGACCTGCTTACCCTGTATTTTGCAATGTCCATTTGCTTAGACCCAGCACCATAATAGTGTGCAGTCTGGCAGTATTTCCATTTGCTCTTGCCTGATTTAACATGAACATAGCAGAAGTCAATTTGTGTCATACTTCTCCCCTTTAAATCTCATGGTGGCTCCCTGTAAATGACCACACAAGTGTATTTACATTTAAATTAAACATACATGTTAAACTAAATTAAACATGTACCCTTAGTTAAAGATATAGAAACTTGCCAAGTTTGTGCAAATTTCCCATGTTGGAGACATCTCAGGTCAAAAGAGATGACTCACTTACTTAAAAATGAAGCACATGTTTAAATGCGTTGCAGGATCAGGGTCGGAGAGTTCAGCATCTTGCAGGAACAAATCATGAGTGAGCAATGTTAAATTTGGTTTCCAAAAGCATTTGTGCTAGTGAAACCCAGTGGGATAAGACTTGTGGGAAGCAGACGCTCAAGAAGCACAAAATGACCAAAACATAGTCCTTGACAAATATCCCGGCCCTTGGAATGTGGTGGGGGTTTGGTTGATTGGGTTTTGGGGGGAGGAAGGAGGCTGTTTTGTGTTGTATACAGTTAGCTGTGAATATGGACAATTCTCGTTAGATATCGGACTTCCTTTCATCAACACAGTATGATGTAATGCAGCATCACTCACCTACTGGGCTGAATTTCTGTGCACTAATTAGAATCTAATTATTAGATTATGTTGACAGTTTTCACTTTGTGAACGTAATCACTCAGAATGTGTGAATGATTTGTTGATTTGTGTGATTTTGTGTTTTGTTTTGTGTAATAGTCCTGTAGTGTGCTGCTGTTATCATGCAGTCCAGATAATGTTATTTCTTCTCCTTCCTTCCTACTTGATTGTCAAAGACAAGGAGTGACAAAGGGTTTCTCCTTCTCATTCCATTCTGATTTATTCACCGGTAGGTGCAGAATAATAGTAACGAGCCATATTCTGAGGCTCACACTCAAGCAATGCTGTCATTAAAGCTGTGGTGTTTTACTGGAGAACAGACCAAATGGTAATCTCAAGAATTAGCCAGTTATTAAAACTTTGCCCTCGTACAGCACTTCTTGTGTTCAAAGCCCTGTTCAAACATCAGCTAATTGGTCACCTGATGCAGAAAATAAACTTCTATTATTCAAGTTGTGCTCTGGCTGACTTCAAGACTGATCTGTGCGTAGTCAATTAATCGAGTGCTGATAAAATGTGTCATGAGCTGGAAATGAGATACTTTATTCTGCATCCCAAATGGAAACATTCAGATGACCAAAAGTTAGTTTTAGCACTTTGATTTTATTCCGAAAAGGTGATGAGCTCTCAAAAAGTTTTGTCCAGTGATTGCCCAAGATTTTAATTGCCTTTTCTTCCATGCAATTATAAATTATGTCATTAATGCGGCTACTCAATGTACAGCCTAAAGGCAAGTCTCATTGCGTGTTATGTGGCCAGTTGTACCATGACCTATTTTCTCACCAAGGCTGGGGGCGTCTAATGTGCTTGCTGGAGTTACCAGATCTGAGGGCTTGTCTACACTGAAAATGCTGAGCGGCCAGTGCAGATCCAGTCAATCAGTCCTGGGAGTCCCATTGACTCAGTAACTCCACCCCTCCAAGTGGAGTAACACTATGAAGAAAGAGCACTTCAAGTCGATGCAGCCAAGTTAAGACACCGAGGTAAGTGAGAGTCACTGAGTTGACAGGAGATACACATTCTGCAGCATGCCGATTGCGTATCTTGCATTGACTTAGCCCCACAGTGTAGACCCGGCCTGCATCAGTTTTGCTTGACTTGAATCTAAAAATAATGCCAGAGTTTAGTAGTGCTATTTGTAACCCTTCTCCTAGGGTGTCACTTTCTTCTCTCACTGACTCGCTCCATCTTTCTGTGAACAATGTACCACCTCATGCTAAGTTGCCAAGAAAACTTTAAGGACATGATTCCCCTGATGTGCACTGGTGTAAATCAGAAGGAGCTCCACTTAAGCCCTGGAATTACACATAAAGCCAGTTTAAGTGAGTAAAAAATAATCTAGCCCTAAAATTTTGCAATTATTTAGAAACTGTAAGATTTCATCTGCATGTGTTGAAGGCTGTACTTAAGCTCTTATTTCACACAATAGATATTTGGAACTATTGTCTGGGCATGGAAGCACCAATACACAAGTTGTGCTTTCGTTTGCAAGACATTCATCAATCCAAATTATTTTGTTATTCACAGATATGACCTCAAACCAAAGCACCAGGCCTAGTGAGTTCTGAATCCAAATCTAATTTTCTCAGCCCTCCCTTATCTTTAAAGGGCCAAATCAGAACTCCAAACCCTAAAATACTGAGCTTCAAGGGAATACAGGTCCATCCTGAGCTGTAACATATGCGGCAAAGAGAAAAGAGAGGGGTGGCTAGAAGGGTTCTAATAGGTATTGCTGGGTGCACTCCCTGGCTTGCAGTGGTTTCTGTCATATAGAGCAGGAGTCGGCAACCTTTTGCCAACCCCTGCGCCAGCCCCTCCTTAGCCGGTACCCCTCTCCACCAAAAAGGAGCAGTGGCCACCTGAAAATTCGGTGGCAGCCACAGCTGGAGAGTAGCTCCATGAAGAAGAGGTTTCTTTCTGCAGCATGCCTGAGGCATGGACATTGCAGGGACCCCTGGTTCCCAGGCACTCCCAAAAGAAGCCACCTGGAGTGGTTTTCAGTGGCAGGAGCAGCAATTTCTGTGGCACCGCAGAGGGTGCCATGTGCCCCTGTGAATGGGCTCCCATGCCATTATCAGTACGCTTGCCGGGGGTTGCCTACCCCTGATCTACAGAGTCACAGTTTGGTTCAATGGCTCTCAGCACCACCACTATGAAAATTGTTCCAGCACTCCTCTGGGTGGTGAGACAGGATTTTCACTTTCGAGAACAGACGTAGGCCTCTGATTTTGCTCCCACTGAAGTCTTACTGCCTTGAAAAGCATTGGATCCTTTGATATGCAGAGCTCTCCTACAGCATGAAGTTCTTTTAGGGTTTAAATGAGGTGGGAGAAAGGCGAAGAGAACCTGCCAGAATAGCAATCTGCAAAGAACGGTAAGAACGCACTGCATCCCAAAGCATTGCCCCAGCATATTTCGAGATCTCAGACACCAAGATTTCTCAGTGCTCCAGTGACTTTCACTGAGGCCTTGTCTACACGAGAATACTTGTTCCGCAATAAGTTATTGCGGGACAAGTAAAGCGCTATAAGTATTGCGCTTTCTCGTGTACACACGTGCTCTTTGTTTCGCAAAGGAGCATTCACCCTTGGAATGCTCCTTTGCGAAAGAAGAGCAGTGCATGGTGGGCACCGGTCCCACCATGCACTGCCCACAGCCAGCCCCCTAGC
>ML685788.1:13486851-13652580 GCA_007922175.1 Pelusios castaneus | reverse complement strand
CCCCCAGCTGGGGCGGCAGTCAGCTGAAGCTGCGGCTTAAAGCCCCGCGGCTTCAGCTGACTCCCGGAGCCCGGGAGCTGTGCTGGGGGGCCGACTCGAATCGGAGCCAGCCCCCCAGCACAGTCCAGGGGTTCGGCATATATGTCAATTTCACTGCTCAGCTTGAGCAGTGAAATTGACATAGTTGACAGCTCCGATGTCCCAGAGTGGCCTTCCGGAGGCCAATCATTGCGCGGTAAGCGTACACACGAGCTCAAATGCGCAACAGATGATCTGCAACAGCTGTTACCAGTCTCGTCGGAGTGGTTGTTGGATTGCGCTACAACAAGGGGCTTGACGTGCAACATCACCTTTGCACGTATGTACACCGTGCTTGTTATCGCGCATTAATGAGTTTTAAGGCACAATACAGTGATCGTGTAGACAAGGCCTGAGAGTGGTGGCATACTGACTCTCTGCCCTGTTTGCAGCAGTTAATTTACTTGAAAAGTTGTGAAAAGTCCATATGTGCTTTCCTAATGTTTCTCATCCTTGTAAGCCGGTGCTGTATTTGCCACAGGAATGTGTGCTCACCAACGGAAGGGAATGTGTCCACAAGACACATTTCTCTGTTAAGATGCAGACTACACTGCAGAAATGATTGTGAGCCTCTGAATGATTCAATTGTTACAGAAAGCACCAGAAACTTTTGCTTATTGCCTCTGGCACGCCCAGTTATGGTTCTGAAGATCTGTGGCACCAGAAAATGATTTTAGTGCTGTCTCCAACTCGTAGGAGCTTAAAATCTCTCTGATCAAAGGTTCTCTCAAAAGTGTTAAAGATAGTGTGTGACATTTCACAACTCTTTCCAATTACAGTATATGCCATTTTGCCATCCCAAGTGATGATTATTCCCGAGTGCCTCATTCCTGCCACTAAATTGCTTCCGTCAGTTTTATTTCTTTTCCATTCACGACGCAAAGCAGTCTCCTCTTTAACGGTGCAGGGAAGGACAAAACTACATGCCCTGAGCAAAGGGCTGCCCTGAAGGACTCCTCCCCAAGGAGGATTTAAAAAGGAGAGGACAGTAAAAGTGGTCTACATGAGAGGCCAGTGTGGAAAAAACTAGGGTGTCAACTGAAAGCAAAGTAGCTATTCTGCACTAACTCCCTACATGGATTCTCTTATTCCACGCTGTGGTTAGGTTACTCTACTTCCATAGTGAATAAGAACATAGAAAATAGGGTCCACATGGCAAGTGAGTGAAGGATAGCTATTCCACACTAGCAATTTCCCCATGCAGACAACTAGCACTTAGCAGAATGGGGTCCTAGTCCAGAACCAGGTCTCCCAGGTGCTACTATACAATTCCAAGTAATAATGCCTTGGCTTGAACACAGATGTGCAGTGTAGGGTGGACAAAAGGGACCTGAATAAATATCAGGCTTAACTGAGATCCCTACTCTTAAATGAACGCAGGGACAATTTCCTCCCATATTCCCAAAGGGAGCAAGGAGGAGTAGGTTCCTGGCCCCATGCCCTCTCTGTGCCAACACACAGAGCCAGCGCATACCATGGGGGGCAATGTGCAGCTCACCCTACAGAGCAGGAGCAACAGATCCTGAGTGAGGATTCTTTCCAGAGCACTCCAGGGGCAGTGCAACACTGCACCACCTGGAATGCCCCGTGATCCATTTCCTCTGAAACATCTGGCTCCAAGGATGGGAGCAAACAGATGCATGGGAATGAATTGCTCTCAAGTTTAATTAAGTTTTGGTATTAGTTCCTGGTTCGTAAACACGCTCCTCCTGCTGATCTGATGCAGCACAGCAGCCCAAACACATCCCAAGCACTATTCCTACTGATCACTCTGAGATTTCACTTGGGATGAACCTGACACCTCAGGCCCATTTTCTTTTCCTCAATTAAAGATTTTTCCAGATAAGCCCTTTACAGCGTAAGGCAGCCACCTCTCACACCCAGCATGCTGCTTAAGCAAATCTGGAACCACGCTGCTGGTTTACTGACAGAAAGAGAGGGTTGTCTTCCAGCCTGATAAAGGCAAGATTTTGTTGTTGGGGTACAGAGTGGTGATATCTTTCCCTTGTGTTTGGGGAGACATTTCTGCCCCCCAAATCTGCAAAACAGGAAGATTCTCTGAGCAAAGCATATGTTAAAAGCTATCTGTTAGCCACAATATTTGGATGGCAGGGGCAATGTGTGCAGAGACTGAATGACTGGCCCACTTCCTCTCCAGAAGAACTTGGGCACTTTGAGTTCCTTTGCTTGGCAATTGCTGGGAAGTAGAAAGAGTCAGCAGTGACTTTGCGTTCCATGACCAGGGGGAAGTGGGAGAGAGATGGGTACATGTCAAAGGGTGTCTGCAGAGGAGGTATCCATTACGGTGCTCTGAAATATCGCTTCCGCAACTTGTCTATCTCAGCATTATGCAGAGCAAATGGTAACTTCCCTTTTGGACCAGCTACCTTTTCTATTCAGTTTTGGTACTTATGTGCCCCACTACTATCAGACCATCTCACAATCTTTAGTGTATTTTTTTGCTCAACACCCTATGAGGCAGGGCAGTGCTTTTATCCCCATTTTACAGATGGGAAGCTGAGGCAAAGAGAAGCTATACAACTTGCCTAAGGTTATGCAGGAACTTTGCTGCAGAAAAAGAACTTAAGCTCAGGTTTCCCAAGTCTTAGACTAGTCCCTACATGCCAGACCACACTTCTCCTCAATTCACTACAACACAACTCAGTCTGAGTCTCTTCAATCCATTTTCATCCCAGACGTGGGTTCCTGTACATATGCCCAGCCTATTCCCTTGAGGTGGGAATTTTAAAACTGGAGATATTTACACAGATCTCCACTTTCAAAGTTGTATTGCTGGGATGGGAGGGGCTTTATTCCCTTGTTTGCAAACCACTAACAGAAGAAATGTACAAGAGTCAGGCAAAGTAACCCATAGCTTCACCAAGATAGTTACATCAGTCTCCATTTTCAAGGTCACTGAGAACCTCTTGACATGAGATCCATCATAGAATCACTACCACGATATACCAGGCCCTGCCATGTAGTGACTCCCACCCATCTGAATGCTACCTAGTGAAATGCCTCTTTAGCAGGTGCATGGTGCCAAAACAGTAGTAATCAACAGTGATCCAAGAGCCATCATTGCATTGGAGTGTATTACATTTCTTACTAGGCTATGGATTGAAATTAACAGAAGTTTACTATGCCCAGCAAGATTGGGAAATTGAGGCAGAGAGGTTCAGACAATTAAGGTCACAGAGGTAGGTTTAGATAGGATTCGAATGTAGATATTGCTGGCTCCTGGTACTACTTGGGATCTCTTCTGTGCTATAGTACAGACCGGTGAGCTCATCATTGAGTGTAAGATGCTAGAAAGCACTTTAACATATGCACTGAAAGCTTAACTACAATCTACATACAGGGAAACTGAACACGGGTACCATATTTATATTTGGTGTCAGACGAGCTTCAAAGTTGGCATTCTTTTGCAAGAGACATCTTGACCTGGTTGATCTGAACAGTAATTTATTAGCACTAAAATACCTTAAATGTCAGCGAGACCATCTAATCTAAGCAGCACAGGTCAGGCAAACCTTTGCTGTTCACATGAAATTAACTGAATGAGAATTATAGGGGGAAAACCAAAGAGATCTGCTGAGTATTCATTCAGACAGTAGAATCCCAAAGTGATATTGAAATTCAAGGCCCCTGCCCAACATTCACCGCTTGGGTCATGGGGATTGGAACACTCTCTGATTCCTTGAAACTGAGAAAGTACTGGCTGGTACAGAATACTTAGACAGTTCTTGGAACAAAACAGCAGATAATTATTGCATGATGAAGAATTCCATTCTTTCATTAAGGATAGCATTTAAACAACTATTTTTGGCAACTTCAGGCAATTGGGAAAACTATCCTGTTCTTATCAAATGACTAACAGGCACACTCTAAAATAATCAGTTTATTGTTTACCCAAGCTCTCCAAAATTCTCACAGGGCAGCATATCTGATTGATTATTCCTTACTTCTCTGTAATTCTTTTTAACGAAACATGTAAAGTACAGAAATCAGAATTATCTTCACAATACAACACTTATAACCTTCCGAACAAACAATTGCATAGAACTGCTATAAAGCATATTGGCATGGAAAATACTTAATGCAGAACAGTTCATGAAATACTGTGTTTTGCCAGCAGAATGTTTAGGGGTCAGTCACATCTCTATAAAGCATCTTGCTTTGCATCTAGGGTTAGAACAACATGCTCAACATTTGTTATTAGAACAAGAAGACTCTTCCCCACCCCTCTTGGATGGAGAACTTTCTTTATCTCTCACATGTTCTGTGGAGAAAGTAAGTAAATGCAATCCTCTGTATCCTTTTAGCTATGCTGGGTCATTGATCCTTCGTGGGTCACTATGGGCTGGAATCTGGAACTGTACTAGTCAGGGCAAAATATTCCAAGACATTCTGTCCAGCGAATGCTTTCAGGAGCAGGTGCACGCTACTCTGTCCACACATGCTGTTGAAAGAAGCACCATGCTCTACCTGGTAGCACCTGGCATCAGACGCTAGTGAGCTACGCTCCATTCCTCCTGGGGCACCCCTTTGGGGCGGAGCAGTGATGTCCCATGTGCCAGCTGTTTCAACTGCAGCAAGATGTAGGTGGCACTAGTAGCTTATGAAGTGAGGGAGCTCAGACTAGATCTGGCCTTTCATTCTAGGACGATGCAGATTTGTAGCCAAATTCTCCCAGAGTTTTGGAACGTTCCAGCCCAAGATCTGGCACAAAGCCAGCCTCAGAGTGTGCATCCGGATTCCTTCAGATCCCAGGAGTGTTGTGAGCCAGGATTTTGGTTTGGGCTCGTCTCTTTTTGGAATGCTGGCACTTCAGAAAAAAGGGCAGATATACAAAGCAACCAGGAAAATTCATTTTCCCCCACATTCTCCTGGCAGCTTAACCAATCACATCGGCGTTGCCTAAGACTATCTTGGCTCACTACATTAGGTACACCTATTAATTCTCGCTCACTCAGCCAGGTGTCCACTGCACAGATTGTCCAAGATCTGTATTTTCAGAGACCCATGGATAGCCACAAAGCCACAGGGGGCTGGGGTAGCCAAGGAGACTTCCAAACCCCCCCAAGGAGAAACGCAGTAAACTGCCATGCTCGCAGGCTGGAAAAGAACACTAATGCTTACGCATTTCTCTGCTGAGAAGCCTGGGCCCTCCAACGAAACAAATTGTTCTTTACCGTACTGCACATCCACAGGGTAATTAAATAAAGCTGCTCTTTGAAATTATCATCCACCTATAGTTCATTCAAATCCCTTAACACAGCACTATGCTCATTATCGTCCTACTGATTAAACATCCCCTCCCCGCCCCCTTTTATCTTGCCCTAGGCCACAGGCCACACACCTGTGGAGATACAAAGCAAAGCAGAGCAAACAGTCTCAGAGCATTGTGTGACTGAACTCCCAGGGTACAGACTGTACAGCATCTCCTAGGTTTGACAGTTCAGGATAGTTATTTTGGACACATTTGTTGATAGACAAATGAGTTCATATGTATCCTTAATTCTTTGTTCTATTATTAAGCACCTGACTGGAATGACCTGTCTAGCAATAATGTTCCCACCCCATACCACTCCTGGGAAATCTCAGCTACTTGCATTTGAACCACATGTTCTAAGGCAGCTTCTAATCATTGTTTCAGGAGTCACAGGATTGTTTTGCTTGGGTGTTTCTGGCTCAATAGACCACACATGATTAGGTTTCTTCTCTTGAACCAGAGCCTCTCAGCAATAAAACGTGTGACAAGACTGTCACATTTAACAGGTTTCAAAGAGTCAGGTCCAATCTACACTGCAAGATGGAACTGAGTTTCTAACTATTTCAGGGACAGCCATGTGGTAACTGTGTCCCTCATATCACTGATATTGCAAATGTGGATGTAATTTTAATTTTGATCACTTGTTTCCTTCTTTTTAGGCCTTTACTCTGGTCCAACAAAGGCCTTCTTAGTTCTGAGAAATACCCCAGACTTCTAAAGTTGGGTTCAATTCTGTGTCAAAATGTAAAATAATGAGACAGTTCCTGGTAACTGGAGAGATTCAGAGGTCAATAATGCTCTAGGCCACTGGGTATCTGAGTCATATAAACATGAAGGCTAGGAGAATTAGAGAATTTGTTTTTTCCTCCTTATTTTCCCACCTGGATCAAAGAACTGAAGTAAAAGAAGAATCTCTTGCTGAGAAACAAAATCAAAATTCTTCTGCAGAGCTGAATACACACAGAACTGGCTCAGTCAATTAGAAATAGAGGGAAACTATCACATAGTAAAGGCTCGGCTAATTGGGAACAGAGGACACCATCTGACTTCTCCATTACAGCTATCCCAATGAAAATGGTCAGAACTTCAAACGTACCTCAAGCGGTAGCCCAATAAACACTTTGCAGCTATTCAGACAGAGCAAAACAGTTTGAAAGTGGTCGAAGGCCCATATCCTTAAAAGTGTTTATTTAGACACCTAACTCCCATCAAACTCAATAAGGGTTGGGCACTTAAATAGGTTTAAGAATCTGGGCCAAGACATCAGCAAATTTGCAGTTATAGTTCAGATTTGAACCATGTGCCTTTTATTAATCCTTATACATAAAACAAATCACCTAGAGGCCCCATTGGACCAGCGCACTTTAAACCCATAATGGGAGACAGTCCTTGCTCCAAACAAGTTATAATCTAAATAGATAGTTGGCCAAAAGGTGTTAGGAGACACAAAGGGATGAAGTAACTTGGCCAACAATCACACAGCACTTTAACAGCAGATTCAGAAATCTAAGTAGGTCTCCTGAATCCAAAATCAGTTTTGTCTTCCAAAGTGAAAAAAAAACCCCAAAAAACCCAACTTCACAAAGCCCCAGTTAAAAATCCAAGCTTTACTCCTAACCCTGAATTTCCTGGATTTGGAGATTTTATATCAGCTTCTCATTATAAATGACCAGGACTCTTTTGTGTAACAGTTGACCAGTGAATGACTAGCTGAGGGGTATGAAAAATCACCTAAGATCCAAGCAGATCTTTGAGGACATCTTTTAGCCTTTGATCTTTGGGAGAGCAAGTCTAAGTTTATAATATTCCAAGTGCACTTAGATATCTTAGAGACATTTTCGCATCTGGCACTCAATACTTTTTTTAAATCTCTGGTCTTAAGTATAAGAGGCCAAGTCCTGGAGTTCTCATTCAGCTTTTACACAGTTAAAGTCATGTAAACTCAAGAAGAAGGCCTTTAGGATTTTGCCCAGTAAATGTAAGCAGATCTGCTGGTATTATAACAGACTGGGTTCTGGATATAACTCTAATCTTTCAGACAAGACCTTTGTTCTTGTTACGACTTCTTTATTTGTCCAAGTAGATTTTGTTCCTCTGCGTTGACTAGTTGGTATCAGAAGACTCTTAGAAAGTGCTCCCGTTGGCCTCAAAGTGTTGGCTACATATCATGTGCCAGCCATAGATATTAGGCATAGTGGACCTTCACCATCCATTAATGATGAAAAAGGTGGTAGCTGAGTAGGTCGCCATGAAAGTCTCACTTGATTGAGGCTGGGCTGCAGTGAGCTTCCACCTGTGGTGCTTTTGCGGCTCATACGTATGCAAAGTCTATTAAGCAAGGTGTGAAACACCGAAACTATGCTTGCTTCTTTAATAAAGAATTTTAAAAATATATATATCACTGCAACTGCCAGTGACTTCTTTCCTAGAAGGAAGCAAACAGCTGCTTTGTAAAATGTGCTCCCACGGTGCTTTTGTGGGTGCAGCACAGCAGTCTATCAATCATTGCACACTCAGAGACAGGGATTAAAGTAAGCACGGAGAGGATTTGTAAAGAAGGCAAATGAAACACTCTCATCCACACATTATTTTGCACTATATCGACACAGGCAAGCCCACAGGATCCTTAGCAATCCTTTTGACCAGGCACATGCATACTGCTCTTTTCACTCTGTGGAAAGGTAAGTTCTGCATCTCCAAGTCCCAACATGTAACGTGACATAATGTATCATAAAGGACAGCAGGAAAAGCAGAGAAGAGAAAATACCCAAACACTCTCCTTGACATGCTATAGTAGTCTCTTCCCTGGGTCAAGGGAGGGTTTGTCCGAGCTCCCGCCTCACTCAAGATTCTGACAGTGCAAAAATGCAGGTGTAATTTACCCAAACAATTACTGTGCTCTTACATGCCTTCCAATGGCTTATTACCCTCACTGTCTAAAAATTTACACCTTATTTCTGATCTGAATTTGTTTTGTTTCAACTTCCAGCCACTGGATCTTGTTATATATTTGTCAGATACATTAAAGAGCCCATAGCATCAAATCTCTATTCCCTGTACTTATAAACTATGGTCAAGTCACCCTGTACCCTTCTTTGTTAAAGAAATTGAACTCTAAGTCTTTCACTATAAAAGCATGTTTTCCAATCCAACTCTCGTGATTCTTTTGTGAATCCTCTCCAGTTTATTAATTTGCTTCTTCAATTGTTGACCCAGAATTGGATTCAGTATCACAACTGCAATTGCACCAGTGCCAGATACCAATGTAATATCATCTCCCGACTCCTGAACATACAAGGACTGAGTTAGTCCTTTTGGCCAGAACCACTCACTAGAGGTTCCTACTCAGATGATTATCCACTATCAACCCAGAGTCCTCTCCAGAGTCACTGCTTCCCAGGATAGCGTCCCCTGTCCTGTAACTAAGATCTACTTTTTCTGTTCCTAAATGCATGACACTATATTTGGCCATATTAAAATGCATATTGTTTGTCTGTGCTCATCTTACCAAATGATCCACATAGCTGTGTCAATAGCCCAGACTCTTCATTATTTACCATTTCAAATCTTTAGATCATCTGCAAACTTAATCAGTAATAATGACTTTATGTTGATAAAAATCAAACTCATGTAGTGCCAAGAGCCAACCACTGCAAATCCCCACTAGAAACACACCCACACAGTGATGATTCCCTGTTTACAAGGACATTTTGAGACCTGCCAGGCCATTTTTTATAGAGTCGTGCAGCTGTGCAAATCTGGACTATGAATTTGGATTAATCTTTCATCATAATCTCCAAAATTTAACCAAGCATTATACTGCTGTTTTACACCAATACATATATGTATTTGTTTTTAATGTAATGTGCAGTGAGAGATGACAGACATTTAACCAAACCCCAGTTACAGATGTGTGTGCTCCTACAGTGGGCTTGCATTCATGATTTCCCAACACCAAAAATGCCATGTTTACATAGGTTATCATCAGCTTTCATGGTCTGATCACAGTTGACCTTTCCAAACACAACATGAAGTCAAAGTGTCTCTCTAAGTAGGACAATCTGAGCAAATGCCCTTGTCCACCTGACTCCTGCTGTTTTTCACAGTCCCTGTGTGTAGATCAAATCTTGTATTCTTAGTTACTCAAGTCCTTACTCAGGGAACAAGAGATTCACAGGAGCTTTTTAACTCATAAAATTTTTATTAAGCCCATAACTACTCAGGTATGGCATAAATATGCATATATTTGTTAAGAACAGGAAGCCTTATAGGGAGAATACAATTTTTTAAACACATGACCATGTACGATTTCCTAACACTACCTGTAGACTATGCTTCCTCCCTCTGCAGCCCCAGGACTATCCTGATTTCAACAAGGAGAACCAATGCAACCCTAACTGAGGGGTATGAGAAATAAATTCATCTAAGAGCCAAACAGATCGTTTAAGGCATCTTTTAGCATTTGGTCTCTTGAGGGCATGGTGAAAACCACTTTCTCCATTGGGCTCACTGGGATCATCCACCGGAACAAAGCAAATAAAGGCCCTGCAAAAAGAGTAATTGTTCCTATTCACACCTGGTATATCTACTGAACTTAGCTCTCGCCATAGAGATTGTTAAGGCAGAGAACATCCTATTACATGCTTCAGTCTTTCATGGGACTTGCCAACATGAATTATATAAAACTGATTTGAGCCAGTAACTTTTAGAGGCTCATCTAGCAAGTGGTATGCGAGCAGTAGGAAAAGTGGGTTTGAAAGCAGGAGGTGGTCAGAAAGAGACAGAATGAGGGAAGCAGGAAGCACAGAAAGAGCAAATTGCTCTTCTAGCAGCCCTAGGATTCGGATGGGTTTTTTTCCCCCTCTGCTGGTAGGTGTAACCCGCTTCCAAATCATGCCCCATCACTTGAAAAACTTCTAATGTCCATCTGCTTACAATGTGTCAGAATCCCACTATTCCTAAATAATCTTCTCCAGCTTGACACTTTCTAAGGATGATGAGGGACTCCTTGATCAGGTTCATTGAGGTCAACTATATGAGCCCGATTCTCATTTACACCAAGGCCCCTTTTACACTGATCTGGCAGTGTAGCTACCAGCCAGAGGGCAGCACAATTACACAAACATTTGAGCAAACTGACATTCCTGTTTGTGATTGAGGATTATGGAAGAAACATTGCTTTGCAACGTGAAAGGAAAACCACTTAAATGGCATGGTGCAAGTGAGTCTCTCTTATCCACCATGGGGTGCTGGATGTCTTATTTACTTTCTAATTGAAACAGCTTGGTTTTGGTTGGAGCTAACTGGGGTGGTTTTTAATGCTTTATCCAGAGAATTTTTCAGATCTTGCATCGCACAAACATACTGTATTGAGTCTAAATTTTCTAAGAAGGTCACTTGCCTAAATCCCATTGAATTTAAATGGGATTTGCATGCCTAATTCTTCAGCTCTTTTGAACATCCTATCTTAACGTTTAGAGTTGTATTTTCAAAATGTTTTGGTCTTTGAAAGAAATGGCTAACTTCAGGGGAGCAGAATGCAATCCCAAAATTAGACCAAAGATGAGCCCTTCTGTAAGAGGAGAAAATAAAGCTTTAATTTCCACATTTTTTTGTTGCCATCTTTGCAAAAAGCTACATCTGTAAAAATGGAGATAGCATCACTTATTCACTGTTCTAAAGTGCTTTGGGATCTACAGATGAAAAGCAGAATAGTAAGAGCCAAGTAGTAAAATGTATTTAATTTACTCCCTTTAATTACTAATCCACAAACACAAGATTAATGAAGGAAACTGTGACTGTCCCAGACTATGCTCCTTAGCACACGTTGCAAACACTTGCAATCCTTCTTTTCCTGGCTCCTCACTGTCTAATGGCCATCATAATTTACTATTTCTAGCTATATTCGGTGCATACTGAAGCTTGAGAGAAAGATCTGTGCTGGTTGCATGAAAATGAAAACGTCATGGTTTCACCTACATTTCTTTGCTGCTTTTTCCCCCCAAAAGCCCCCCCCCCCAAAAAGACAATTATGAAACGTCGATAAAAAAAACAGTACAAACAAAAAAACTCCCTTTGTGGCAGAGAAAATGGTGAATTGATGCCTGGGGTAAAACGTGTGAAGACTTACGATTTGTTCAAGGGTGAAATCTTATCATGTTTCTTTAGCTTCAAGTGACTAAGACAGATAAAGAAAAGTCTTTTCATTTGAATGTTTTTGCAGTGCCTGGGGCTATGTACATTGGACACTGTCTGCAGCTGCTTTCATTTAGGGATGAGTGAAGTGGTTCATAAAATATATGAGCAGCTAGTGACCTCTTGCTATGAATAAAATGGTATCTTTCTGGGAGACCATTTAATTTCTTGTCACTATCTGCCACTCTGCAGTTCTGGGTTCTGGCAGAGCATAGATGCCAGGGTGCCCAGTACAAGCCATGCTTATTTCCCTTGCCTCTTTTTGTAGGCTCGGGAGGCTTGGGCAGTTTGTGTTAGCATCATGAAAATTCCAGGAGGGGAGACAGGGAGCTCTCTGAACCAAATCTCAGACATTTTCAATTCCACCCATTGCTAGCTTCCCATACCCACTCGTAAACTAATAATGAGCAGAGAGAAAATCTGTTTGCAGTGACTAAGAGTAGGCATCGTAGAGGATCATGTATCCTTCCACTGCTTCAAAGCCAACTACCTCAGCAAGCTATAGCCACTAGACCATGCTCCTCCTGTTCATAATTCACCTCCTTTGGGTTTGGCCCATGTCATTGTAAAGGCTCATCACACCCCAGTCCACCGGGGGAGTCAGTTTGTAACAAAACTCAGGCGCAGGTCTCAACTCATGAAGAAGCAGGAAGGGGACGATCACAAGAGACAGTCTTGATCTCAGCCTCTCCTGTGCATCCCAGCCTCACAAGCTCATCAGGTTCCCCTGGTTCAGCCAAACCTGAACTAGAGCAGAGGTTTTTAAACTGGTTGGGACCCAGTACTGGGTCGCAGACCCTCAGGTACTGGGTTGAGGCATCCCCTGCTGCTGCCACTGAAAGACTGGAATGCATTGCTGAAAGGTGGAATTGTTGGGTCGTGGGCATTAATGATTTTTTTCAACTGGTCTTGAGAAAAAGAAGTTTGAAACCCACTGATCTAGAGGACAAAGCAAACCAGGAGTCCTGCGGCATTTTTAAAGACTAACAAATGTATTTATCACCTGAGCTTTCATGGGAGAAAATCCCACTTCATCAGATGCTTGAAGAAGGATGCTACTGCTGATTCTGGGGCACCACCAGGAGGATTAGGTGCATTGATTCAAAGACACCACAGAAGCCTTCACCCCAGATCAGGGTAACTTGCACTATTGCCGGCAGCGTCAATGACTAAACGGAACCTCGGAGACCGGATTCCCTGCTCAGCTCTGGCAGTGGTTATTTCAGAAGAGGACGGTGGCCGTGTAAAGGCAGCTTGACTTGCTGCTGCGGCCCTGTGCCACACCAGTTCCTTGCATAGAAATCTGTGTTCTCCGGGGCTGTTTGTGATCCAGCTCCTGTTACCAGCATTTGCTCTGCACTAACCCATCATTAAACCTTGCTGATCTGAAAGGCTAAACTGACCATTTCTTTTCAGGCTGAGTTACCTTACTGCTCCCTGGAGATTATTTAATGCTATCTGTGGGTTCCCAAGCAGCTCAGGCCTTTCAGTTCCATCCTACTTTTCGTTTTGCAGGCTAAGCAGTGAACTTTAATATATTCTGTGCAGATTAGTACCCAAGATGACAGCCTGGGTCACTTAGCACCAGAGAAAATACACAGTTTGTTAGACCCATTACTGAAAAACCAGTGAATATAAAGTTAAGTGGGAGAATGAACATCAAGTGATCGTGCTGGCTCAGAAAAGGTTTGGTCTCAAGAAAACAACTAACTCATCTCTCACGTGTTTCCAGAAGATGATGCCAAACTGGTATTGCTGGATGCCAGAGAAGCTGTATAGGGCTGGTACTGTTACTGTTGTCTAGTTAGGCTATTTTTTTACAACCCAAGTCATAACAAAGTAGGACGATCACATACCCCCTCCTCCTGCCTTTGTAACCCAGGTGAATCATATGTTAGAGAGGCATGTTCAGCAACCACATAGCTAAGATTATAGATTTGCATCTAAAGCAAGACTCCATTTCATCTTCTGGGCCTCAGTCTTGCAAACATTTATGCATGTGCTTACCTTTACTAGGCCTGGAGTACCCACAGAACTAGAGTTAAGCACACGCATAAAAGCGTCTGCAAGATCAGGGCTTAAATGACTGAATTTAGCCTCTGTATGTGGCACAATTCCTCACAGGACAGTTCAGTTTTCAAAGCAATTGAGCAAAATATTCAGTGTGATTGTCCAGAGGAAGTATCTCAAAATTCTCCCTTCTTGAAACATTGCAGTTCTGCTCATGCATCTTCTAACTTCCTTTTACATAAAATATTTCATCAAAACACTTGGCATTTTATACAGTAACTCTTTTTGTGAAAGCGAGTGAAACAGAAGAGGAAGCCAGAGAGAGGAAGAAAGACGTTTCCTCAATGGCTATTCAAGCAAGTTATTCCACAACTACACTGACAGATAGACCAAGTTGCCGAAGTACAAACTGGAAATCACCTCTTCTGTTATTAAACACATAGCTATACACTGCAGTACTCATTTAATTCAGGTTTCCCTTTTGACCATCAAACTCTTGAAACTAATGAATAAACCTACTTACAGAAGCTGTAAACTAAAGGAACAGACAACATAGAAAATAATTATACAAGTGCTCAGGGACTGTAAACCCCAGCCTTTCAATGAAATAAGTAAATCCACCCAAGAATCCAATCTTTTGTGACTGGCCAATAGTGTTGTTTTGTTTACCTCATGAAAAGCCTTATGGGTAATTTGAGCTTTCCATTTGCAAGTAGAACAATAACAAGTGCTCCAGATTTCTTTACCTTCATCCAATAGCAGCATCAATTAAGGGGTTTTATATATATTAACATTTGTAATATTTTCATAAAACATTACTGTATTATTTATGAACAAGAATAGGTTGTTTCTTACCACAGTGTTCTGTGTATTTGTGTGTGCGTATATTAATAATAGGATATTTAATACGATCACACAGCGTGACTTGTGTAAGAGCCCTAAATCCTATCAGACAGCCCTTAATCCTGGAATTGGGCTCTATAAACCAGAAGGCCTCCTGTAGAACCTATCTGGTGTCATTGTTTCTTCCCTGAAGGCTTTTGGTGTGTAGATTTTTGACATAATTCATTGATACAATATCTTCTGTGCAAGTGAATGTAGGTAATAAACTGAAAAGCTTTGGTATGCTATGCAACTAATTTCATACATTCACCAAGTTTGTTTCCCATGCTCCCAGTTTAAATTTAGGGATTTCTTTTTGTCGTCTACTTCTCTGTTGAGAGAGTCTGTGCAATAAAACTGAAATTTAGGGAGTTTCCCCAGTCACATTGTGTTCACTGGGGAGAAGTG
Source organism: Pelusios castaneus (assembly GCA_007922175.1). NCBI lineage: Eukaryota > Metazoa > Chordata > Testudines > Pelomedusidae > Pelusios > Pelusios castaneus. The sequence continues at coordinate 13,637,732 of ML685788.1, read as the reverse complement.
GACAGCAATAACCAGTAACTCATACAATAGGAGGCCCCATCCAGTCCGAAAGTGACCCACTCCCTTCTCATGCACTAATCCAAGATTGCCTTCAACTATTATGAATAAAAACTAGTTTATCTGTTCCAGAGTTTTTCTTGAACATCTCTGCTGATCTCTTTGAGCAAGTTGACTTCACAGATAGTAATGTTTTCTGAATATCTATTTCAGTTTTCCCACATGTAGGTTTCAAGGTAGTTCCTCCACATTTTGTTCACATTCCGTTTAGTAATTCCTCATCATAACAAGCATACTGGCCTGATTTTAGCAGCTTTCCTTTAGGCCATATATGTTGTGGGTGGAATTTTCAGAAGTGCCAAGGACCGTTCAGAGCATTAGTCCCATTGGTTTGTGCTAAATTTGCTCTTTTCATAAATCTAAGCATCACTTGATCAATCTTTTTCTGTATTCTTCTTGAGAAGTAAAGCTATAAGTGTGAAATGCTGTGAAAACTCCTGAAGAAATCAAAGGACTACTACATCCTTTCTAAGCTACACTCAGGCTATGAATTTTTGAGCCTTGAAAGTTATTCTATGTGACTGCTCTAAAGAAAATATTGAAAGGGGAATATAGTGTCTGCAGAGAATTGAATGGCAAGACCTGAGGGTAGATGACATGAAAATTCTGTGGGTAGATGACATGAAAATGCTGCTCTGAGAGTCTACACCGTGCCATGTGCTGCAAGAGAATCTAGTTACATCTAGGATTTTGCACTTTGCAGGAAAACCTGGATGTATGTAACCCAATACAAATAGCCTTCTTTTTGACCCTCTGCCCGGGGGGATTTTTCAAATGAGAGGCAATGGCTGGGATTTTTGTAGAGCAGACACTGATGCTCAGAAAGAGCTCTGGTTTGTCCACTTCCCAACTGGTCCCTGCCCTGCATCTGCAACTGCTGGAGCTCACCCACCCCAGGGCCCAGCTCCCAGCCAGTGGGGAGGGAGTCCCACAGGAAGGCGCCAACAGACAGCCAATGCGGCGCTTGCCCCAGTCACCCTGCCTGACAGGGAGCAACACTGCCCCCCACTTGCAGTGAGTATCCCTGATGCAACATGGATCATCTGCCATTGCATGGACTGTAAGTAGGACAGGGGATGATGTAAGCATCCCTGATTCTCAGTCCTCCTATATGATCATTCTAACATCAAGAAATCAAGAACAGGCAATAAACTAAACGTAAGCCCTCAAGCTAGAGGCAAGCTTTTTAGTGCAACATTTTCACTAGAGATAGGCTAGAGAGAGGAGCCTAAATTAGAACCACATGGTTGAATTTAAGCTTGTGCTTTGAGCTTCCCCTTGAAGACATGGGTTCAAATGTGAATCTATGCCAATTTTGATCCCTCAGGTTTGTGAGCACTCACAATCAAGAGATTGGCATGGGTTTTGATCTGGGCCCACCTTTACTTCTGAAGATCAAGAATGATAATTTTACATGAGCCAAATCACTAAAGTTTTGTGCTTTTTTTCAATCTTTCGATTAGTGAACACTGGACGGCACCTGTCCTGCACTCAGGGAACTTCCTCTTATTATATTTAAAATGTACCATCTGCCACATATTGCATCATATCCTATTTATGTCATAATTACAACTATTCTTCATACAACTCTGAACTTAATCCTTAAATGTTAATTACATTTTTTTCTCTGAACAGCTTTCAGTAGCATGATCTCCCCCCATACTCCCCTTTTAACTGGATGAGCAAACACGACTGGACTCAGATTCCCCAATGGGCTGAATATTAAGAGAAAATTCTTGGTTTGAAGAAGGAGACTACAATGTGAATTGAAGAAAATAAATAAATAAATCCACCCATTCATTCATTCCTTCCCAGCAACATTCCTTGGCCCAGAGCCAGCTACCATTTGCCGTCACAAACCTAACCAGGAACATAATGTTCTGGCACAGGGACAAATATTTATTATGGAAAACTCAGTAACAAGTTGAAACATATTAGAGAAGCCAAGGGAGAAGGAGGTAGGTGGAGACAAAAGATGGGGGGCAGATTGGCAGAAAGTGAAATCAAGTTTATTAAAACCCATGGTGGGTTTTTTGGCACCTTCACTGTACTTTGAGCACTTACGCCACTTACACACATGAAAGCTTCTGGCGCACGTGGTAAGTACCAGTCTTATAACACTAGCACAAACAGTAAAACCAATGGCAAGTTGCTTATTTAAAGCACTATTTCTTTTCGTTTCTTGCAGTGTTTACTAAGCTAACAAGGAAGGTCCCTTCTTTCATTCCTTTTTTTCTTTAAACCAGTTCAAACCAAGTATTCCCAGAAGATTTTTTTTTTCTGTAGCTGTTTTCTTTTTTAAGTTCTGTTCATTGGGATTAAACATTAACTGGATCTTGTAGGGGAAGGGGGACAGGGAGGAAGGAGGGAAAAACTCAGTGTTCCACAGCCCAGAATTAATGCTGTAAAGCCAGTAAGAAGCTTGAAGACAAGAAAATAATGCTTCCAATAGCCCCTTTTACACAGCTGCAGTTAGTGGCTGCTAGAAAAGAAAGTTGCAGGGCAGTTTGTCCCTAAGGTAGTTTTAGCTTGGGGAGGGAAAAAAAATACAGAAAAGGGGCAGAAGAGATGAAGAAATAGGTGGGATGGTGGTGGCAGTTATTCCTGCAGCTTTAGGACAGCAGACTGACTACCCGCACACTCAGCCCGGATTTGGCAGTGAAAGCTTCCCCACTACGACTACTCCTGAATGGAGTGACTGATGAAAGGGTTCACTTCTTGGCTTTCCTGCCAAGACTACAAAAAAGGTGGGGGGGGAAGAGTCTCTTCAGAGCAGCATGGTCTAATGCTTAGAGCATTGGAAAAGGACTCAGGTGACCTGGTTTCAACTGCAAACTTTACCTCCAGCCCACTGTCCTCTTGCATGCCCTAGCAGTTATTGTCATATGGTGCAAATTAGAACAGCTGTGAGGCTAAATTGCATCAGTGATCATGCCAAGCTCAGATATCAGGGAAATTAGGCCCAAACCATCACCACCTCTATTTCCAATTACCACATCCACGAACTATAAACAAGCCTCAAAGAGCTAGGTTTTGCACTCAGGCCATGTACACACGATCACTTCATTGCGCGATAAGGCTCCTTACCGTGCAATAAAGCTTGGAGCATACACACGAGTGTTTTCCCTGTTGCGCGGCAACACCCTCTTCCCCGCAACAGTTAAACCACTCAGCTGTTCCGCGGTAGTGCTTGTGTGTACAGATTTTCCACAGTAGACCGCCTCCGGAAATGTCCCAGAGTGCCAATCCAGGCCACTCTGGGACATTGGAGCTGTCAAATATGTCAATTTCACTGCTCTAGCTGAGCAGTGAAGTTGACTATTGGAGCTGCCACCCAAGCCCCGGGGCTAAGCTAGGGGGCTGACCCGAACTGGCTGCCCTCGCCGGTTCGGGCCAGCCCCGTAGTCCAGCCGCAGGGGATCGGGTGGCGGCAGGGGCTGCAGCCAGCCCCCCTAGCCCAGGCTGGCTGTGGGCAGTGCATGGTGGGACAGGTGCCCACCATGCACTGCTCCTTGTATCGCAAAGGAGCGTTCACACGTGTGAATGTTCCTTTGCGATACAAGAAGCACGTATGCACACATAAAAGTGCTATATTTATAGCGCTTTCTTTGTCCCGCAATAGTTTATTGCGGGACAGGTTTGTCGTGTGTACATATGTTACTGCAGTTGCTTCACTCACTAAAACTGCTTTTGCTCCAGACACTGCAGTGACACTTTCCAGCCCACCCCAGTAAGCCCCAAGGACAGTCTACACTGAATTGACACTTTCCAGCCCACCCCAGTAAGCCCCAAGGTCAGTACTTAGCTTTGCACATTTCCACCTATATGGATTCCACATGGAGTTCTCCCTACATGATTCTTAATCTACAAAGCAGCAGGTCTAAAAGATGTCCTGAATGGGCTGCTTAAGTAGCACACCTCAAGTTTAGAAGTAGATATTGGTTCCTGGAGTCCACCAGGAAACCTTCAGCAGCAGTATCTCAAAAACCATCAAAGACATCAGATGCACAGTGCCATTTAATGATGCCAATTGTTTCAGACTGGCATCGAGTGAATATTAAAGAAACCAGCACAGTTCCCAGGGTACCCACCCATTCTTTATTGCCCTGCTTTTGCTACTGCTGCTACTCACACTCAATTCTTTATTTCCTCACACTCTGAAGTCCTTGGGTCTGTTGCTCAGACCCAGCACCAAAGTCAAAGAGATGTTGATCACCTATTAAATCAGTCCAATTATTTTGATGCTGAAGTGTGGCTCAGTGGCTATGTCTACACTAGAAAAGTTAAGTCGACTTTAAGTCGACTTAATAAGGCCTACTTAACTTTTCTAGTATAGACATAGCCTCTTGTCGACCTTATTAAGTCGACTTAACACTTTAAGTCGACTTAATAAAGTCAATTTAGGCGCTAATCCCCGTCCACACTGGCTTAAGTTGACCTAATAAGGTCGACTTAAGCGTTAAGTCGACCTAAAACGAGGTATTAAGTCAACTTAACCTTTCCTTAAGTCGACTTAAAGAAATGCTTAAGTTGATTTAAGGAAAGCCCAGTGTGGAAGCGGCTTTGTTTAGGTCGACTTAAGCCTCCTTAAGTTGGCCTAACTTGTAAGTGTAGATGCACCCAATGTGCCTACATTTAGGCACTCAACTCAAACTTGTATCCAGTCCACATTACTATAGTAAGAACATGCTTCTTGTGCCCCTGAAGACATTAGGCATCCCCTTGCCTCCAAATAGGTGCTATAGTCCCCTATCCTACAATCCACTCTGCACACCATTGGCTCCCCAGGCTGTAAATTGTCCATTGCAATGCAAAATGCATTTGGATCCCAACCCAGATAATCACTGTGCAAGCAGATATACTTTTTACCAATCTCCCCAGACATGAAAATGAAGTGGGAAACAAGAGCAATTGAGAATGCAGGGCGGGTTCTAGGCAACAGCTCTAGTGTCTTCCACAGTGGAACAGAAAATTTGGTGTTGAGTCTGGACAGCAGGCCCCGGGAGGTCAGAGTGATAAAGAATGTAGACCTGCAGGTTTCCAAGTAACTTCCTTGGGAACTAGAAGTGCACAGGCCCTGACCAATAAGCTTTATTTAGTTGCTTCCATGTGGATTCAGGCTGGACTTTCCAAAGGCAGCTAAGGAAATTAGGTTCCCAATTCTCATTGATATTCCAGGGGATCTGAGTGCCGAACTCCGTAGGCTTCTTTGAAAATTAGAGCGTTAGGCATTAAACTTGAGGCAACCACAGTTTATTTTGGCATTGACACATCAGAATTTTTTAGAATAATCAAACATAAGCCTTGTAGCTTGTGTTCTCTCTCTTCGCAGAGTGACCCCAGATTCTGGAAGCATGCGGTTGTGCTAAAGCTAACGTCATGGCGAATTGGTCTTTCTGATCCAGAAAATGCTTCTTTGGGGACCTCTTGTTACAGACAAAGGCTGTGAAGGGGCTGAGCACCTTACGTCTTTTGAAGCCAAGGCACTTGAGATTGCTCTGACCCTAAGCAAATGCATGCCTCTAAAGGCAGGAGTTTCTCAGAGATCCTGTTCAGTTCAAAAGAGGAAGGGGATCTTGGGCATGAGTTGCACACGTACTTCAGCAATGTGGAGCCAAAATCCACTCAGGCAAAGGCATAAATTCCTGAAGCCTGTGGTTTTATCAGTCATCATTCCTTCTTGGCAGTTTATGACCCTCAGACTCACGGCATTAGTAAGCAGGGTCTAAATCCCTATAAAGTTGAGCATTTACAGTCATTACACATGTGCAGAAAAGAGTTCCTATGTGTTATATTCCATTGGAATCTGGAATGAGTCAGGATGAAATTAGACAGATATGGGCAGTAATATACCTCATTCCTGCATGGAAAACATACTGCTTAAAGCACCATAGAAAGCTATTCCATGGGAACTGTAAAGTGGGGCACCAGTGTCCCATGAATCTCTTGTATTTCACTTTACCCGTGTAACCAGCTAATTGCCACTGACTCCATAGAAAGACTCGCTATAGAAAATTCAGAGTTATTGACATCAAGTTAGTTATTTTTTATTCAATCCTCAGTCAAAATACATTCCTGGGGGGGGGGGGGGGGACCAGCACACTTGTCCAATTTGGGGGGAAAGTTAACAGACATGCCTGGTCTGTTAAATATGTATATAGAGCTTTCACTCAATTTAAGAGTCCCTACAAATTATACAGGTGTTGTAACAACGTTCACTATAATATGGTAACATTAGTATGTTAAACAGAGAGATTGAGAGCTATATTCCTGTATGTCTGTGACAAACTGCATCCCATGTAGCCCCCTGGAACCTCTGTATTCACAGACATGGCTTGATTATTACATGTTTTGTACAATGCATGCCTTTGAGGTCTCATTTAAGATCGGTTGAACATTACTCTCTTGTCAAATTCTACATACTATCTTTATATGTACAGTTATGAAGTATTGCTATATGTTTGTTTCTGAAATGTGGTATGCCCGCAACTAACCTTTCAGTGGCAACAAAGGAGCAGCTACCACTAACCAGAGAGATTCACATCTAGACTGGCTAGACAGGCATTGATGGCCTGTTAAGGAAAATCCTCTCTCCCACTGACCCTCCCAGAGACGCCGCAGAGGGCAGATACAGGACCTAACCCCCGAAACACAGCAACGACCTTTCTAGCAGCTGGAAGAAAGTGTAAGAGAGGGAAAATGACATCACCACTCGGTCTCTCTCCTCCCCATCGGAGGCTATGTCTATACTGAATGCACTGCCGTCAGTGTGCTCTTCCGTGTTCAATTGAGCGGTCTGTTAAGACACGCTCAATCAAACACGGAACTAGACCTGTCACTCCAGCTCTGTAACTGGAGTAGCACTACGCCGACTGAATGCCGTTTCCAGTCAGTTTAGTACAATGTGTAGGGGATAGTTAAGAAGTCGGTGGGAGATACGCAAAACACTTTACGTACCTTGCATCTCTCCCGTCGACTGTCGCCAAAAAGCGCAGCAAGTATAGACTAGGGCTGACTTAGAAATCCACAATATCGATTTCCCTTTGAAGATGGACCTAACATTCAGATGCAACGTTCAGTTTGAGATCCTGATTTCAAAATCCCTGTAGCTTGGGTTTCAGTCTAATCAGTTATAAAAATGGGGCCAGATGTAAAATTTAGATCCCAGTGTGGATTCTATATCCAACCCAAGTGGAACCTTTTAGTTCAGAACTTATTCTAGAACCTAAGAAACTGCTGTGTTATCCGTAGAGTTGGTTAATGGATGCTGTTGGTTTGAAGAGTTTCATATTTTTCTAATATAGCATTTGATGGATCTGTCTCCATTGTACACACAGGGCTAGTCACACACATTCAGGGCATGCAACCCAATCAAACCATGCTCAGCTGCATTCTCTAATGTCCAATCCCACACTTTTTGACTTTGGGTGTGCATGGCCCCACCTATGTTAACCACTGATGCAATGCCAGGTCTTCAAGCCATTAGTGGGTTAGGTGTTCAGTGACACTGCTCATCTGTGTAATGCGTGAGATGCAGCACATAGTCTGTGCAACTTAAACCAAGCGTGAAAGAGAAGATACATGAAAAGTTTACATGAAAGAGAAAGGGTTATATATTTTAACAACTCTCCACTAGTACAGAAAAGCTAGTATGGGGGGAGGCTGCATAGGTCTTTATTAGGAAAGGGAAATAAAAACTTAAAAGAATCGGGGCCCATTTTACCCCCATAGTGTCTGGGTATTCATGAACCTTTGTTAAACCTGCTCAACTGTCCTGATTAACAAGAAAAGACAGACACGTGTACTGCAACAGCTGGGACATAGAGAGGTACAAATAAAAAAGATCAGACATGTAGAATAACCACATAATTTAGACCTCCTCATAAGACAAGCCCTCAGCGTGCTAACATTTATATTAAGCAGTGGCAGCCAAGAGTAACGTATTGCAGAGGTGAGGCTTCATTCCTGACCCTGTTAGCAAAAGAAGCAGCATTCGGTTTCTCCAGTAACTACCCTCACTCATGACAAGGCATTTGGACAGCAAACATTTATGAGGTGGAAACAATTCAGTAACAATTGAATAAGTGTCTTACAAAGTTTACTGTACAATACCAGCCCAGGCAGCATTTGTACTAGAGACAGTATTGGGGATTTATGAAGGGCAGGTAGCTAAAAAATGTCTACAACAAGTTCAAACTCATAGGCTATGTCTACACTTGGAAATTTAAGTCGACTTTAGCTAAGTCGATTTAGTGAGTCTACACTTAAATTTTAAGTCGACTTTGGGGGGAACTTACAAAGTCGACCTAGAGCGTCCACACTGGACGCCTAGGTCGACTTCTAGGGGCTAGGGGGACCTAGGGGAGATCCACGGGGGCAGGGGGCTCAGCCTTTGCCCCACTGTACATAGGTACAATGGGGCAAAGGGGGACAGGGACCCTGGCAGGGCATAGGGGCAGGGTGGGCAGGGTTCTGCCCTGCCCTGTGGGGGGCATGCCAGGCTCCCCCTGTTCCCTCCCGGCAGGGAGGGCATTGGTGCAGTCCTGGGGTAGCCCTAAGTCGATTTAGGACTACCCCACGTCTACAACAGCTTAAGTCGACTCTAGGGAGTCGACTTAAGCCTTAAATCGAATTAAAACAAGGTTTAATAAAGTTGACTTAATTTTCCTTAAGTCGACTTTATTTTCCTTAAGTCGACTTAAGGAAAATAAAGTCGACTTAAGGAAACTCTAGTGTAGACGCAGGGTAAATTAAGTCGACTTAAGCAAACTTAAGTCGACTTAATTTACAAGTGTAGATGCACCCATAGAGTTTATGGCCTTCTAGCGATTGTAGGATTGCCCTGGGATGTTCAAATGCATATTTCAAAACTCCAGGGGTTACACCACAGCCTGTATCCCTCTGATGTTTCTGCCTTCTCTTAGATAGTTTGAATTTTTAACTAAAGCATGCAGGTAAGAACCATATAAGTTACAATTTCCTCCACTCAAATACTTCATCACACACAAGTTAACCAGGATTTGTGTGTGGACAGACACTGTTTTGTCTAACAAACTCATCTGTGGACAGGGCATACTACTTTACTTATCAAACAGAAAATCTAATCCACCAGTGGGAGTAGGGTCTAGTTGTCATAGTAGAGGATTAGAAGCCAGAACTCTTGAGTAAGGTGTTCAAAAAACAAAATAAGAACCGCACGCGCACGCACACACACACTGATTCAGCAACATGAAGCTTTTTTCATAATTACGTTCGTTTTGAGGAACTGTCTGTGGGGATGGAATTTCCAGTCAAAGCCAGAGTCAGACACACAAAATACCCAGTGGATAGGGCGCTCACCTACTATAGGAGATCTATATTCAACCAAGGTCTGGTTTGGACTAGGGACTTGAACCTGGGTCTCTTACTTCCTACATGGCTGCCTTTCTCACCAGGCTATCAGCTATTCATAAATGCAAGAGCCAGAAGGGACAATTGTGATTTAATCGGACCTTCTCTATAACATGGGCCAAAGAACTTCCCCAAATAATTTCTAGAGCATATAGAATCATAGAAACTAGAAGGAACCATGAGAGGTCATCGAGTCCAGTCCCCTGCACCCATGGCAGGACCAAGTAGCCTCTTAAACAATCCCTGACAGGTTATCTTTTGAAAAACATGAAATCTTGATTTAAAATATCAGTGACTGAGAATCCACCATGATCTTTATTAGTTGTTCCAATGGTTAGTAACTTCACTCTCTGTGAAATGTACACCTTTTCTCTAGTCAGAATTTGTCTAGGTTCACTTCCAGTCATTGGATCACATTATATTCTTCTCTGCTAGACTGAAGAGCCTATTATTAAATGCGTTCCCCATGTAGGCACTTATAAAAGGCAATCAAGCCACCCCTTGAGGAGCTCAATCTACTTAAAAAAGGTTGAGTCTATTATTAAGGCACATTTTCTAATACTTTAATCATTCTTGTGGTTCTTCTCTGAATCCTCTCCAATTTTTCTACATCCTTTTTTAATACGAAACATCAGCATTAAACACAATATGCCCACAGCTAAATACAGAGGTAAAATAACTACTCCTACTTGAGATCCCCCTGTTTAATCCTCCAAGGATTGCTTTAACCCTTTTGGCCATGGAATCACACATTAAAAAACACTTTGTTTGCTTAGACACACCTTACCAAGCAATCCTAATTGCTATGTATCAGGGACCAATCTGTTATTTTCAGCTCCCTTGTGGTGATGATTTTATGCTTTCTTCCCACTTATTCATAAAAATTTTAAATATTGTAGGGCCAAGACTCAATCTCTGCAGCCCTGCACTAGAAACACTCTTGCTCTGTGATGATTCCCCATTTACATTTTCATTGAGACTTATCAGTTACTCAGTTCTTAATCCATTTAGTGAGTGGCCTTGTTACTTTTGTATTGTTTTAGATCTTTTTTAAAATCAAAGCATCATGTGGTACCAAGTCAGATCCTTACTGAAATCTAATTACATTATTCCAGAAGTTTCAAACATGTGGCCCGTGGGCTGAATGTGAATCTCTTCCATCCAGTCCATGATTGCACTCTGCAGGACCACCCCCTCTCCCTAAGAAAAAGAGAGGTATCGGGGAGTGCAGTTCCGTATACACAGCACTCCGCAATGCCCCAAGAGTGCAATAGTATTTTGATTTATGATATGCACAGCCCACTTGAGGAACATTAAGTCAAATCTAGCCTGCCATAGCAAATTAGTTTGACACCCCTGGAATAGACTATCAACTAAACATGTAACCTCATGACAAAATATCCAGTTATGGGATCTACTTTCAGAATACCTATGTTGAAGGTAATATAGATCAATCAAGTACCATAGCAGCTGCACCATTAACTTACCTGGCATTGATGTTAAATTGACAAGCCTATATTTACTCAAATCATCCCATTTACCATTTTTAAATATGGGCACAACACTGGCTTTCCTCCAGTGTTCTGAAACCTCCACACTGTTCTAAGACTTATGGAAAATCAAAGTTATGATTCAGATAAAATTATTGGATGCAAGTTAAAAGAGGTGGGTGAGCTATCTGGACATAGTGATGTTAAAAAGTCTTACTTTAGTAGCTGCTATTTAACATACTTCTGAGATACCAGTGGAATGGAAAGTGTTCTGTTTTTCCCCAGATGCAAAACAGAAATATTGAGTGAACACTTCTGCCTTTTCTACAGTATTAATTTACCAGATATACTTAGTAATGGACTAATACCATTGTCAAGATGCTCTATGTTCTTAGTAAACTTAAGAACGTTAACATTACTGGTTGTAGATTTCTCCTGCGCACCTTTGCTTCCCTTATCAATTGACTGCAATTCCTAGCTTCTGAATTACATTCATTATTATCAACTTTCCCTTCCTTTCAGTTTTTATAGCTGCCTTCACTGCTTTCTAAACTAAGGGTTGGCAACCCCTGTTCTAAACCAAGCTGGCTTTTTAACCAATATGGCCTTTGTCCTTGATTGTGGCTTTTGGGCATGTAATAGAGTGTTCCTAAATGGCTTCCAATTATTCAGATTTCCCAATTATTCAAATTAACTTTTCCTCCCCGCAGATTTGGCTCCCTTGTTTTCATTTTTGTGAAACTAAAGCACCAGCTATATCTCAGTGGTCTGGACTTTGCACATTATACATATGAGTCATGATCACTTGTATTTAAGTTACCATTCTTTTTAGTTCTCTGATCATTCCCTCTATCTGTCAAGACAAGGTCCACTACAGAATTCCCATATGACAGATACAACATAGGAGTTAGGAAATTGTCATCCAATATTTAGAAATCCCAAAGATGTTTTAGTACTGGCAGAATGAGACCTCTAGCATGTGTCATTCACACTGAAGTCCTCCAATTTTTTTGTCTTACACATTATAGGTAGGTGCATAAGGAATCCTGTTCCTTAGCATGACCTGGTTTTCTGTGGCAGACACCAACTAACACTCTTCATCTGGTGCTTTATCTGTAGGACACTGAACTTGAATGCTCATATGGATCATTTTTTTCTGAGCTATCAATAACTTGGAAACAGGTAATGCCATTTTTAGCAGAATGACACTCCCTTTCCCCTTTTGCCCACTGAATTCTTCCGACATAGGGAATGACCACTGATTATGACACTCAGTCATGGGAATCAGCCCACTAGGATTCAGTAATACCAACTAGATCAAATTTATACCCATAAATAAGTGATTTCAGTTCTACTTGTTTGGAACTCAGCCTACTTACATGGTGTATGGCCAATAAGAGAATTTAGTCTCTTCATTTGCTTTGGTTCCTTGATTAATTTTGTTCTCAATTTCTACATTTTGTGCTGAGTGCTCATATCTTAAACTAATAACAAAAGGGGAGAGGTAAACACCCTCTGAAACATCCTAGCCAATCTGTCATTGAGATGATAGATCCAACACGGAGGCCATCCAAACTATACCGCCCATTCTTCCCATAGACAGTGGACCAATATTTCATAAAACAAAACCCCTCACCTAACCAGCTGTTCACTTCCAGAACCTTCTGTCTTCTTTTTCTCATGGGACAGGAAGGAACTCAGACAATCTCCTGTGCTGAAGAAGAATTCCAGAGATTAGTTAATGTTTATTAAAGACTTTGGGTTCATTGGACTGAAAGATACTTTATAGGAACTGCTCAAAATGATCCAGCATGACATTTCTAACATTTGGCCAGATTTGTGCCTCATGTACCTGCCAAGGTCACTAAACTTAATGGAGTTCACCATCAATAGTCAATTTGGAGGGGAATTAGATTATATTGTAGTATACTAGGAATGCACAGCATTTAATAACTAGAGCCACTAAGTGAAGAAACACAGGCAATCTATTGTTAGTTTTATTTTATGCTACGATAATAAATCATAATGAACAACTGAAAGCATGGCAGATAGTATCTAAGAATTTTTACAGCGCTGTGTCACTTTCTACATTTTAAAATAGATACACATCCAGATTTTCAGAATTGAGATCCCAATTAAAAATTGACACATACATAACTCAAGAGGATTACTCATGTGAGTAATATAAGCACTTCCTTCAGTACTTTGCTGAAGCAGGACTTGCTACCAATTTCACTTCCACGAACAAGTGAAACATCTTTATTCTGAATCAGCACCAAAACCACAAAGGGACAAAATATTTGCAAAATACGTTCAACCTGAAGGCTTCTCATCTGAATTGCCCTGGCACTGACAGGTCTGTAAGTGTAATCCCAAAGGATGTGGGCAGAATGTGGATCCCCAAGTAATTTCTCCTCTGAAGCTGCCATTTCATTTCATCATCTAATCTGAAAACTGCCTTCACTTTCTTCTCTGGCCCAGAGGAAAGTACAGACCTATTCTGAAGTGCCAAATGCTTTTCTAACAGAGCATAGCATACATGCACTCTGACACACATTACTGGAGTGTGTATCTGGACAGCAATAGCTCTGTCAGAGAGCAGGCAGGTCATTGACGCTTTAAGGACTTTTCAGTCTTTTAGAACTCAGTTGTGACTTAGTGGCCCACATTTTCTGCATTTGGCACATAACTCTACACAGTTACCTTGACTTATCTAAGATAGGATACTCAGAAGTACCTAATTTACTAATGGAATTTAGGAACTTATGTGTCTTTTGAAAAATTTACTTGAAGCCTAACATTTGTGCATAAATTTGCTGTGACTATGTATAAAATGGTGCAGGCAGATTAGGTTTCATGTCGCATTTTCTCCTGGAAATGTTCGTGTCTTATTCAAATATTTCCCTTCAAATGAAAGTGAAGTGAAATTGACAAGCAAGGTAGAATAAATGTCTCCAAATAAGAGTTGGCTTGAGTGTGAGGTATTGATGGAAACCTGCTACTCATCCCCTAAATATACAAAGTTTAAAGAAATGTCTTTAACATATCTGGCCATGCAGGCACTTCTCATATGAATTATCCCATTGTGAGCAGTGACTACTCATATGAATAAGGGTTTGCAGAATTGGGCCCTAAATACACATTAATTTTGTTGTCATGCAGACCTGCTCTTCAAAAAGGTTACAGTGACCTGTTCACACTGATCTCCGTGCAGAAAGGAGTGAAATGCTTCAGCATTTTGTAAGAGCATTTATGTTTATAAGTGACATTTTTTTCAGTAATCAGAGTAAATTACTTTGACTGAACTTCCTCCTGTTTTTATCTAATGTGAACCGGAATAATAAGATACAAAGAAATGCCATTGACTGATTCATTGCTGTTGCGTAGATCTTCCCACATTTAAAAAATACAGAGATCTTTCAATTTAATCCTCTAGTAGGAAGCATTCATAAATGATTCACACATGGTGTCCTCTTATTAATGCCATGGCCAGAAAAAGCCTGATTTTCAAAAAAAAGCCAAACATGCAAATGTATGCATAGCGCTCTCCCCCTCCCACAAAAAGAGTGCTGGTACTCATATCTTGATAGTAAATTTGAAAAATGCCTCTCCCACCCCTCTTCTTCCAGCAGCATGCTCCTTTCCCCTGATGACCCCAACCCCCCAATTGGGCAGCAGGGCCAGCAAAAATGGTGCTGGTACTCTGTACCCCTGCATACCATCACAAAAAAAGCACAGTGTGCACATTTTACACACAATGGCCCACTCCTTATTACCTGAGTCTGCTCTACATCTTTTGTGCCAATCTGGCACATGTCCTTACTTATTGCCTGGTTAGTTACGTGCGCCTGCAACTTACTGATTTATATACAAGCATGGCAATTGTACATGCAAAATTCATTAACATGCAGGGTCGGCCCAACCATATAGGTAAACTAGGCGTTCGCCTAGGGTACCAGGCTTTAAGGGGTGACGAAGTGATTTTAAATAGAGAAAAAAAATATATTAATGTGTTATCTCTTATAAATGAAAGTATTGCCCTCTGACGGGGGCGCCAAGGTAATAGTTTGCCTAGAGCACCAAAAACCCTTGGGCTGGCCCTATTCACATGTGTCTAACTAATCTGATCTAAAATGTTTGCTACTGTACACAAGAAAAATACCTGGGGGCTGAAGATCTATTTAACATATTTTAATCACACATTTTTAATAAGGACTAATTGCAGGTCTATGCTACAGATGTACATTAGCATAGCTGAGGTATCAGCAACCGAAAAGAAAAGAAGAGCCATTTAAAAAAATTCCTTCAATAACCAAGTGTTCTGAGAGCCACAATGGGTGTACCTCCTGCTGGGGTGAGCTGGGCCCAGCTGCCACGGGGACAGAGCCAGGAGCAGGTGGCAGAGGCGGGGACCCTGAGCCCAGAGCCGCAAGGGGGCAGCTAAAGACCTGCATGCGGCTCTGGATCCGCAGGTTGCAGACCCCTGGATAGTTGCACTGATTCAGCTGTGCCACTCTAAAGTATCTAGTGAAGACACTAAGCTGGTAGGAGAGAGCTCTCCTGGCAATTTAGTAATTCTACATCCAGGAGAGTTGATAGCTATGTTGGCAGGAGAAGCTGTCCCATCAACATAGTGCTGTCTACACAAAGGGATTAAAGTCAGCATAAGTAGGTTGCTCACACCCCTAAACGACGCAGTTATACCAAAGAATAACTAAGCCTCAGTAAATGATAACCCCAACATCTTAGGTGATGTCTAACTAGGATATTGCAAATGTGAAGTCAAACTCTGGCTGCCTGCCATATATGGACCCAAAGAAAGCTCAGGCTGGAAGTTTTCTGCTCCAATTCTGGCTTCTCTCACGATTTATGGAAAAGCAGGGACTATATGCAAAGCGTTGCTCTGCAGGCCTTAGGCATGTGTCGCTAATCTGGCAATAGCTGCTACACATGGATTCTTTGTATACACTGACCCTAGCAATAGTAAGGAGAAGTGTCTGCCTGCTGCTGGACAGCAGATGGATGGATGCTCATTAATGCTGCTTATACAACATTTATATATGCTTATTTGAGAGGTAGATGTGGTTTGGGGACTTGCCCTGAGAGGCTACGAAAAGCCAAGATGGCAAGGGCTATAAAATAAGGTTTCCCTGTCAGCTAGATTTAGAAGCCTCCAGAAAAATTAAATTATTTTGTTTGGAGCTATATCTTGCTTCACAAATGACTGCATCTAAACATTGCCCAGATCGGAAAGTATTCTAATGGGAGCACACAATGGGTACCGGAAGAGGGGGAAGAAAATTAAAAATAGTACCCAAAAACAGAAAGAAAGAAAAACAAAATCAAATATCAAAGCAGATTTGGCTGGAAAGCTTACTAAATTGCTGCTTGGAATAAAAGAATTCAAGACTGCTCCCCTTTGAAATACTAGGGATGAGCTTACTCAAACTTCCAACTACTGCACTCTTCAGGGGGGTGATTTGTTTTGGGGTTTTTGTTTTTTAGGAACGTTCATATCATGGACTCCTAGATGTTCAGTTGCAGTTTTATACATTTCAAGGCCATTTTTTCAGGCACTGTGGTGTCACAGAAGCTGCGTTACCATCCAGAGGAAATCATTAGGTATCTTGGCTGCTCTATACCAGCCATTGGAACATGTGCCTTTTGAGGTCTGAGAAACTTTGGCCCCTGTGTGTTGGCCAGCAGCCTGCCTGCCACCCCTCTCCAGCCCCAGTTCTGTATTGCATAGTTTCACCACTACTTCTCTAGGTGATGAATTGATTTTTCTTGCTGGTTTAAAGATAAAGCCCCTCGAGCGCAACAATTCTCCCTCCCTCCCTCCCTCCTACTACTATTTATCTGTTGCTGCATTCCGCCCCACCCCACCCCACCTTCTCCCACTCTGTTTATTTTTGGATTTAAACACAGCAAAAAGTTGACTTTGGCTTCTTTGCCTGAACTCTGAAGTGTTTTAGTTAAGCCTGCTAATGTGATATTTCAGTAGTTCATGATATGAAGTTCCACATTTTTAAGAGCAGCTTGGCTCTGTCTGCACTTAAAGTTAGTTTGAATTAGTTAATTCGAACTAACTAATTCAAACTACTTTTAGTTAGCTCAAATTAACTTAATTCAAACTGGAAAAATTTAGTTCGAAGTAAGCTAGGGCCATTCATACCACTTGCTTAATTCAAATTAGCGAATTGCATTGAGTTCAATGGGCCAGTTAGTTTGAACTAAGCAATTAATTCGAACTAACATGGCCACATTGGTTAATTCAAACTAACTAGTTCGAATTAACCCTTAGTTCGAATAGCATATTCAAATTTATTAGTTTGAATTAAGGAAGCCCTTAATTGGAACTAATTAAAGTCTAGTGTAGCTATGGCTTTAGTTAGTTCGAATTAAGCTTCCTTAATTCGAACTAACTTGCCAGTGTAGACATAGCCCTTGAGTTTATACAATTGTGCATCTAGATTTGTTTGTGCATTACTACCGCTGCACATGCAACTCAGGACATCCTGGGCACAAATGGCTGGCATCTGCATGCACACCTATGTTCAAACTTCTCAAGAAATGGGGCCTTTTCCATGTGCCTCCATCATTTATCATAACCTAGAGATGTTCCAGTCATTGACGTGAAAGCGATATGGAACAAATATCTGTGTGACCTCAACTGCAAGGGCAAGTATTTGGGCTTGCAAGAGTGTAGGCTTAGTTATATGGGCAGGCTGAAATCCCGCCCCCCCCCCCTTTGTGTAGAGTCAGCCATCATTTGCATTTTTGAGGAATACGGCACAGTAGATTCCATACTCAGAATAGCCATCCCTGCTTCAAGGAATGTTGAGAAGAGGATGAAAGGAAGCACCCATAATATTTTAGCTCCTCAGAGGTACTTCATCCATTATGACTTAAAAGCAGTCTCCTCTGGAGTGTAGCATCGCAAACAACAAGCCTACAGCACACCTGCATGGGTGGGCAGAGAACAGAAATGTTGGTCAAGGGCACTGAGGTAAGCTTCTCGTCACAAAATATGCCCTGTATTAACGCCCACATAGAGCAGCCAGAAGCTTGTTCCCAACTGACAGTGTCAAAGTGCACAGGTCTCCATTTCTCAATGTCAAAAACTGAATCAACCGTGGCAGAATTTGATCATGGGCTTTCTAAAATCTGATGCTCAAAAACAGACCCAGCCCTTTGGGAATAAATGTGATTTTCTCGTACTTAACACTGCTTCCCACTAACAAACTATAGCTATTCTTTTTTATTTGGTGCATGACCTAGAGTTTCTAAGAGCAGACAAACTATATTATCTATATAGCACAAACAGATTGTGAGGGTATGGCCTACAGCACCATCCAGTGGTAAGATGTTCTTCTACAGCTAAAATTTGCCACTGAATACTCTACCACCCATGTTGTGGCCAAAGTTAAAATCAGAAGTTATGAAAGAAAAACAGAGAAACTGGGGTGGGGAACTTTGCTGCTGGTAATTGGAACCATATAAATATGATAGATGGATGGATATTGCCAGTTTCATTTCCCCAGAAGCTAGTCGCATTATGACAGCCCATACCCTAAAAACTCCTTAGGGTAGTTTAATGTCCTAGGTGGGACAGACAGGGAGGGTCTGTTCTAGGTGCGTAGGGCTTTAGTCCATGGCTGTGGTAGTGCGGCGAAGTCCAAATCAATGCTTTGCTGTCTTTTGAGTTACCAATGAAGCCAAACCCCAGAGAGAGAGTTTGAACACTATATCAAGTCTGACTGCATAATCTTCTTAGGATGGGATAGAAACTCAGTCTGTCCAGTGTCAAACAGGTAGCTAAAATAAACTGAATTAAGAACTGTTCTATATGGTGCTCTTTTCAAAGTGGAAGTGGGCTAGATGCATAACAGGCTGAACACTTCCTAATCAACTATCCAACATTTACTCAACATGATACCAGCTAAATACCCCCAAAACAGCTTTCTGTTTTTCAGCCTGCATACTTTTAACAGCTGGGAAAGAGCGACACCAAGTGGTTACTTTTAAATTTTCCTTATTGTCTTTCACCACTTGCAGTGCTGTAGATGTGTTCGTTTCACGATACTGGAGACAAGGTGTGAGGCAATATCTTTTATTGGATCAA
This sequence comes from Pelusios castaneus, assembly GCA_007922175.1. Classification (NCBI taxonomy): domain Eukaryota; kingdom Metazoa; phylum Chordata; order Testudines; family Pelomedusidae; genus Pelusios; species Pelusios castaneus. Next base: position 13,618,670 of record ML685788.1, on the reverse strand, counting down.
CTTCTGCTGTAAGCTTGTCCCCCCTCATCTACAGAAGTTGGCCCAATAATATATTCCCTCACCCACCATGTCTTTTATCATATTAATTTTCACCCCACAGAGCAATTCATTAGAAGGGCTTTCTAAGGCCAAGTTAAATTACCACAGTCTAAGTGGTAAGAGCAGTGTCATCATTTAAGGAAAGCCAGGAAGCAGTTTTAGACTAGTAAACTGAATGTCGGTTGGTTGGGATGGGGAGAAGGGGAGAGAAAGATACTAGGATTATCTTGTAAGATTTGAGGGCTACATTTCCAAAACTAAATTAGTTCCTGAAATAATCCCTAGCCACAAATTGAATAAAAGCCAGTCGTCATTAGCTAAACCATAAACATAGTAGTATTGAAGAAAAAGCCCAAAATACTGAGCTTTGCCACTGGAGATAAACAGAAAATACTATCTGTTGGCTGCCATTGTATGGTACTCTCCAAAACATTCATCACCAGCCATGAAATCCCCTTGCAATTGGTCTTTTTGTCAAAAATGCTTGAAAACAAAATTAAATCCTTTTTTAAAAGTAGAAATAAGACTATCCCCAGTTCCTACCACCCTCACATTAGCCTGGTATGCTCCCTCTTCCCCAGAGAATGGCAGTCTTAGTTAAAGCAGGAATGTCAACCAGGAAACAGCGGCCTTAGTTGAAGTAGGAATGTGAATAAGGACTCTATTCTTGGCTCCATTGTGATCTTAAGCAAGTAATCCAGCCTCATTGTTTTTTAACTTCTATGGCTGTACCATGTGGACAACGCACACCTATCTCACAAGGTATCTGTGGCGTGGTGAGCCAGTTACTTCACATTTGCAAAACATTTTGAGAAATTAAACTGAAGGTACTACAGATGGACATTCAGTAATTAGGAGTAGGACAATGCTCTGGCCTGCAGAGCGGCAGAGTTTGTGAAGCCCTGTGCCAGTTTCTCTTCACTGTCCAGCCCGTTTTCACTCTTGTGGAATGGATGCTCCCTCCACCAGGCCCTCCCCTGTGCGGTTCTGTATTTCTTTTTCTGCACATCCCCACTTTCAGGGAAACTGCAGTGATTTAATTATATTAATGGCCCCAGCATGATCCTGAGACTCCTACCCTTAAATGCTTTGTTTGCACTGGAGCAAGAACTTCCTGTACTCAAAATACCAGATAGCAAATTCTAGCTTCTCTGTCGCAGAAGCTAGTTTCCTATCTATTACTCTTTATATTTGCACTAACCTTTTATAGACTCTCTAATGGAATTCTTCACTCTTATTGCAGTTGCATTACTGGACAATGTCAAGTAAACATCCCTTCAATGGAAAAGAACTCAGAAGAGGCTTACTCTGTTGCACAGCCATGGCTTCTCTTAAGTGTTTTAGAAATAAGCTGTCCTGTTAAAAGATGTTTTACATTTTCCCCAACAGCTCCAGCACTGCACTTCAATTAAGGAAAAAAGTCCTTATTTTCACTCCCCCACTCTGCATCACCCTCATGTTTAAATAGTTTATCAACTTCTCTCTAAAAATGTGCAGTAAAGCCAAGAGAGCAAGCTCGAGTCAGGCCAAGGACTCTCATGCTATAGATTCCTAATGTAATCTATTAGTATTTTACAGTTGTTTAGCAGCTGACTAAAAGAAACCTTCAAGCCAGGAAATCATTTGAAGGCTTCCCTACACAAAAGGATGGAACTAGTGATAGTTGCAGAAATAATTCAGCCTGCTTCCTTGTCTTCATCTGGGAGACAGAATCCAGGCAGTCTTCACTGACTTCCTCATGGGTTGAAGCCAAGACAAAATTCAGCATCCCCTGACCAAGTAGTGCCAGAAAATTTAGTGCCCCAATTCCCCCTCCCCCACTTATTCCCCCACAGTTGGGCTAATCTCTAGAGCCCTGCACGGATACAAATATGTGGATCTGCATCTGATCTGCATCTGCAAGAAATGGTCTGTGGATATCTGTGTTGTATCTATGGACGCAGATATAATGCCGATATCTGTGGATATCCGTGTATTTGCAGGGCTCTAGCCATGCACAGATAAAAATAGGTGGATCTGTATCCAATCTTAATCTGCAAGAAATGGTCTGCGGATATCCACATTTAGCCGCAGATGCGGATATCCGCAGATATAATGCAGATATCCATGGATTTTCAGGGTTCTACTCATCTCTCAGATTTATTTAATGTTGCAGGTTGACACTAACAGCCAGCAGGGGTCTGACAAGTTTTCTTTCCACACTACTTCCTCAAAAAAAGAGAAGTGCTTTCATCAACCAAACCTGCTGCTCTTTGCTGTTTTGAGAATCTAGCACCAGTAAATACCTTTTTGCTGCATCTGGGAGCTACTTTCTTTGCTGAGCTCCATGGATTCATTTAGCTTTGTAATTTGCCTTTTCTGTAAAAAAGGTTTTGGTAACAGCTTGTTTGAGCATTCTGCCCTCTTACTGGCATTCGTTTACCTTTGATGTACCAAAGACAAGGAAGTCAAGCAGGAAAGAATCCTTGTATGTTGGGGGAGCAGTGTGGTTTAGTATTTTAGGTGCTGGTCCGGGAGCCAGAACACTCAATTCTAGTCCAGAGTCTGCTACTAACCTGCTGCGAGACCATGGGTAGGTCACTTCAGCACTGTTTCCCCTTCAGTCTTTTTTCTGCCTTGTCTATTTAGATTGTAAACAAATGTATTATGCACTTGGACAGTGTCCCACTCTCAAATAGAGGCCCTTGATGCTACAAAAAACAAAAACTTGTAGTGGCAGGGGAAAAAAAACCACACACACAGCCCAAGTCTCTTACCCTAGTGGAATTCAGAAACACTCACATCAAAATAAATTAAGTTATACTAGTGTAAGAACAAAATCAGGCCAATAACCCAAATAACCACGTTTTGAATCAGACTCCTTTTATGCTGCAGATAGGATGTTAGTAATCCCAGAAAATAATCCTATGGCGCTCAGATCAAGTTTTACATTCTGACCACTCAGTAGGAAAGGAATGGTCTCGTTTCCTCATATTGAAGACAATAGCATCAACAGCTTAGAACAGTTGTTTTCAGACTTTTTCATTTGCAGACTCCTAAAAAAAATTCCAAAGGGAGGTATGGACTCCTTTGGAAATTCATCCTGTAGTCTGTTGACCTCTACCATAGAAGTCAGACTGAAGAGTGACTGAACTGAATTCAGCTATAAGTGTTGCAAGTGCTCAGCGTGAGAAAGACTGCTAAACTGTGGGGTGCCGTGGTGGTAACACTCCCAGCCTGACCTGTAAGTGGGGGTACTCACATACTGTTCTGATTAGTCAAATTCCAAAGGGGTAGCCGTGTTAGTCTATTGTAGAAAGACAACAGAGTCCTGGGGCACTTTTAAAGACTAACAGATTTATTTATCGCATAAATAAATCTGTTAGTCTTTAAAAGAAGTGCCACAGGACTCTGTTGTCTGTTCTGATTAGGTGAGAGGGGGAAAAAAAGGCTTTTCTGAGATCTGAAGCTTTATTTTCAGAGTCACCTGTTGTGGACCCCTAACGGTCTGTAGGCCACAGGTTGAAAAAAAATAAAAATAAATCACTGGATTAGAAGATGGGCAGCAGGTCTCATCATGCTAGAACAGGATCATCGCTGCTATCCATGTACAAACAAAAACCTTTAAACCTCTGCAAGGTCTAACCCAGGAGTGTCAAACATGCAGCCCAGGGGCCGCACCTCTTCCATCCAGCCTATGACTGCACTCTGTGGGACCACACTCTCTCCAGAACAGAGGAGAGAGAGTGTGCTCTCGTATGCCTACTGCTCTGCAACACAGAGTGTCAGGTCTCGCGACATTAGAAAACGCTGAGTACATGGGGTTGCATCACTCTCTAAGAGAGCAATCACGGAGCACAGTTTCACATACACAGCACTCCATGATGCTACCAGAGTGCCGTAGTTTTTGATTTATGGTACGCATGGCCCACTTGAAAGACATTTAAGTCAAATCTGGCCCACCGTCACAAATAAGTTTGACACCACTGGGCTAAGCACACCAAGAGGGTTTGCTCACTCTGCCAGCGCATAGGGATCCGTGCTGCTGAGCTGACACAGGTGGGCAGGGATTGCTGAAGTGTGCAGTTACTATTGGTATAGGCGCTTTTCCCCAAAGCAAGGAGGAAGCGAGAGGCATTGTGACAGAGGGATATCACAATGCTCTCCAGCATGGCCCCTGATGTGACATAGTCAATTCTCAGGCCTAAATGAAGAACATAATCCATAACAAGCCACATATTTGCATTCATTGGTGACTTGTTAACAGAAAACTCTTAATAAAAAAGAGCCCATCTCTCTTTTACCAATAAATTCTATTAATAGTATAATGTAAGGCCAAAACAGGACCATTAGATGTTTTAGTCTAAACCCCTCTGTATCACAAGCCATTAAACTTCATACAAATACCCATCTATTAAGCCCAATAACTTCAGTTAGACCAAAACATTTTTGTCCTCTAAAGACGTAACTGTTCTCTGCTCGTGGCACATAACAGGGAAAACCACAGTGCCAACAATGCCTGTGGCTCGGGCAATGGCAAGGAATGATTAGATTAGTGGTTTTCAAACATAGGGTCGGGGCTCAGTCCTAGGTTGCAGACTCTCAGGTACGGGGTCTCGGCACCCCCTGCTGCCACCACTAAGAGACTGGAATGCATTGGTCAATAATGCAATTGTTGGGCCAAGGGCAAAAATGATTTTTTTCAACTGAGTCCCCAGGAAAAAGGTTTGAAAGTCATTGGATTAGATCATGTATGCCCAGACTGTGCAGCTGGCAGACCCAGTGTGAGATCATGCCAAGACCCCAGGCCTTACTAAAAAGTGACAAATACATGGCTGGAGGCAAGTCTGCCTCATTCTGTGGGTTACACTAGATAAAGATGCATTTAGACTTCTGGGAGTGCTTGAAGGATGCTGCATCTATTAACCCCGCTCATAATATGGTTAGCCCCCGGTATAGAGTTATATTAAACATTTGCACTGCAAACAGATTCCAAGGCCAGAGGAGTCTACCTCAACCATCCAAAATAAGTCCCCCTGTACACAGGTTACAGATTTATCTCCCAGAAACTAGATTAAAGTGTATCTTTAGGAAAGACATCTAATCCCATTTTAAAGACACCAGACAATGGCAAGTCCACTTCCTCCCCTGGTAAATTGCTCCAATGTTTAATCATCCTCACAGGTAGGAAACTGCATCTTATTTCAAGATTGACTTGTTTAACTTCAGCTTTCAACCCCTGGAAGCTATTTACTACCTCTTGGTCCGACTCAGACAGAAGAGCCCCAGTCAAGGAGTGGGCTCACCACTGGTGCACCCCCCATGACTGGGTGTTGCAGAACAGACTCAGTTTCTTTAGCACCCACTGTTGACAACCACCCACTCCAATTAACTGACTCATCTCATGATATGGCCCTCCACCCAGGCCCTGTTCAGCTCCATCCCATCCAGCATGGGCAAAGTCCCACTCAAATAAATATAAAACTCTTTACCCTTTCAGCTAAGCTCACTCCTTTGCAGACTCCTCACCCCTTCCCAGGGTCTGCAGCACTGTCCTTCTTCCCAGAAACCCAGCTCCAGAGTCAACAGCCCTTTGTGTCAGGGAGTTTCTGCACCTTTTTCCTGGTAACTCACACTCAACCTCTGTTCTGGGTTCCAGTTCAGAGACTCTATTATGAGCAACTAAGGTTCATTCCCCAAGACCCCTTACTGCTTCCCTGGATTTTTATCCTATTTAGCCTTACTTCAGGCATCTCCCATAGCCTCTCTATAGACTTACTATGTATCAGCTTATTTTTCTTCCACTCCCAGGCAACAAAAAAAATAACAAGAAACTGCCTCTTTCTCAGTTGAATTTCCTCCCTTTATGCTAACCAGCCAGCTTCTCCCCAACAGAGCTTTATCTTCAATTGAGCCAGGCCCAGCCTTCAGGTGCAACCAGGTATACTAATAGCTCTCTGTGGAGAGTTAACTCCTTCATTAACTGTGAAGGGAAACACACCCATCAGAGCCTCCCACTATCAAGTATCTTGACCATGTGTAAGTATCAATACCCAGAAATTGAGCCATCTCTCAATTAGAGCTGTACAAAAGTCACGGCAACCCACAGGGAGGGACAACCCCAGAGCCATGGATCCTGTAATTTGGTCATAGGACTTTCAGACCATCCAAGCAAGGAGCATGTTGCAAGCAAGGAGCATGGATGCCTTGGCATGGCTGAGCTGCTCTGTAGTCGGGGTTCTCAGAGCTTCTAGACTCCCCATAGCACCACAGGACCATGTGAACCTGACATGAGACAGGATTCCTGGAGAAAGCCTATAAGGAGAAATTTAGGGCCCTGTTGTATCATGTTCGCTACCCTCCTCCTGCCATTTCACTTTATTTACACAGACATTGCAAATATTTTGGAAGTACCCTGACTTTGGGGCCCTGGTCCAATCATCTACCCTTTCCCTGACTCTCATCAGCCCTTCTTGGGGACTGGCTTGGTCCTTTCCACGGAGCTAGGAGCCTAGCCAACTCTGGGAGCCCCAACCAGGGATATCGGGGCAGGGAGCTGGCAAAGCCCTGTAGGACAAGCGCTGCTGTTGCAGGGTGAAAGCTGAGCACACTCACTCTGGAACACCCTTTTTCCCAGGCCACCCCTCAGAAGCACTTTTTGGAAAAGTCGGGGATTCCATTTCAGGATTTGCTCTGAGCTCACAAGTCTTTGTGCAGTCCTGGCTTCAAGCACATGACACTTGGTTAAATGACTCATCACCATCATGTGTTCTCTCTGGAAACTACAACTCCAGCACCCCTCAAGGAGCCCGAGGGCCGTAACAGACATACTGGGCTATGTGCATGTGCTGCCAAACCCAGTTACAATTTTTTTCCCCTCACATTTTGGCATTCTCAAAGAAACGATGACTAACCTTGGGGCATAGACCCTATAAGCTTTGTTAGTACCGAATACCGAATGTGAGGGTTACAAAGTGATTTCAAGCATACTATTTCCTTCCCCCCTCACTCAGAACAGAATGGGCTGGCGGAGAGAGCAGTCGAGATTACGACAATAAAAAGAGCTGCCCTGAAGAGCTGTGGGGCAACAGCTCAGGTTCACAGAGCAGAACAACACAGCCAATCTATGGGATAAGTCTCATGGACCCTGCTTAAAGGAGATGAGACTCATGGGCACTTTCTTCTTTAACAGTCTGACTTGACTCAAGTTTAAGTCAGCTGATTCAGTCATAAAATTGGATGAAGAAACCTGTTAGACAACACCAGCTATAGCCACTGGATGTTGCTGCATCCCAAATCATACCTGGTTGAGACCTCCCGAGGTACTTCAAACAGAAAGGAACAGGCAGCATCTGTGAAAAGAGTCATATTGTTATTGGGAAGAATCTTAATATTATTGAAGAGGACTCTATCTTTGGGGATTGAAAATGCAAGCGAATCATAATGGAACAAAATGCAGATGTCTAGCTCTGGGTGAGTAGGAAAGTCAATGATTCATCTGCATCTATAATTTGTTGTTAAATATTAATTCTTGTTTCCTTCCAAAAAAAAAGGAACAGAGGTGATATGAGGCTATCTGTTGAGGGGGTTAACCTGTAGACAACTGAACATCAAGGAGGGCTGACTAGGAGCAGGGCTGGGGAAAGTAGAAGCTGTAAGGTAGGGAAGGGATAGAACTGTTTCTCTTATTCTAAATCCAAAGGGGGAGCCGTGTTAGTCTATTGCTGAGAAACAAACAGAGTCCACTGGCACTTTTAAAGACTAACAGATTTATTTATCGCATGAGCTTTCGTGAGAGAAAATCCCACTTCGTCAGACGCTTTGAAGATGGGAAACTTACAGAATGGGAGGAAATTAAATGCAGGGAAGTGTATGACATAGGATCATGTCAGGCTGTAACAGCAAATCAAAATAGATGTTAGGATTCAAACACTGGGGAACAGCACATAGAGAGAGAAAGGTGAAGTCAAATCACCTGCTGTAAGTTAGGTAAGGGAACTGTTTCCCTGATTCTAAATGTTTTTGTTCAGTGTTAGAAAAAAAAGTGATTCTATCATTTTTTCACCGGTTTCCCTTTTAAAAAACAAAACAACCCATTAATTAATATCGAATTGCTTTCTAGTCCTAGGAACTTGTGCCCATGCAGTGTTATGTAAATTAAGGTGCAGATACTGTCTGTATTAGATTTTGTTTCTGATCTTACAGGTGTTAAGAGAATCTGGGCTCCCTCAACTCCTGGGGCAAGGGCATCAAACATGCAGCCCGTGGGCCAAATGCAGCCCACAAACCTCTTCCATCTAGCCCATGACTGCACTCAGCAGGACCACACTCTCTCCTTAACAGAGTGTGGTCTCGCATACACAGTGTTCCGCAATGCCACAAGAGTGTCAGGTATCGCGACATCATGGAGCACTGGGTATGTGAAACTGCGCTCCGCAAGACCACACTCTCTCCCTAACAAAGAGAGAAAGGCAGAGTGAGTAGTATTATGAAGCACAGTTTCGCATACACAGCACTCCATGATGCCACAAGAGTGCCGTAGTATTTTGATTTATGATATGCATGGCCCCCCAGAAGTATATTTAAGTCAAATCTGGCCTGCCATATCAAATGAGTTTGACAACCCTGTCCTAGGGTCTGACCCTTACTCACTGCATTGTATGCACCTCATATGACACTGTAGCATTACTGGGGGAGAAAAACATCAAAACTGAACTCTCTTGGCTTTTCATAGTAAACACTTTGAATGCCTAACTTGCTATCAGCAGAAAGTAAGAAAATAAGGGCAAAGAATGTCTGAGGCTCAAGACCCAAAGGACATCTCAGAATCTCACAATAAAATATTATCTTTGTTTAACACAGAACTATCTTTCTGTTAAATAAAACAGAGATGTGTTAATATGGAATAATGGAAAAATTATGAGCAATTTGATGGTCTGAAGTATGCTGAATGTGAATGATAACCTTTCCAGTTTAAATGAACACCCAGCCTTCTGGAACGGTTACTTATTATTAAATGTAATTGTAAAGTTAGATTCACAGTGCCACAATGCAGGAACATCATGTATCTTATTTACAGGCTTTTTAATGGGGATTTATTGCACTGCCTGTTTTAAACTAGCTCATCTTGAAATCTCATATATTACAAGCACAGATGTATCTAATGGCTGAAATGGACTGTCATTTTGTGGGTCTCAAACTGCTGAAATATAGCATGTTCTTTGTGTTTTGGTTGGTGGTTTTGCTGTTTTCCACAACCTTTTTTTTTTGTTTTTGTTTTTTGTTAAATTGATCTAACTCAAAAAACAAACTAATTTTTAAAATGAAACTTTGCAGGTACTAAGATTTCAGTCTATATCATGGGAGATGTTAAAATTAACCAGGGATCCCTAAGGACGGCTGACTGTACAGACCAAAGATTAGGTGGAGTGCTGTGTACTCTGACCCCACCACTTCTTGACACATACAGAGGGTGTCTGGTATGGGATGTAGGGGGTGTTATTTATTTCATTTGTCAAGGTTTATTTTTAGCAATTTTTTAGTTTTATGCAGATATCTAAAAATCAGGGATTTTGGGGACTTTCTTTTTGTATACGCTGTATGAGTAATACAATAGTATAGACTGTAATGAGTAATCTCTTTCTAATGTTCCCTATTTACATCATTAAAGTGCATAGGAAACTGTTTAGTCACTAAACTTTAGTGCATACCAGCAAGGTCTTCATGGATCAATTAATGTTCAACATATTAGTGTGCTTTAGAAAGCGCACCTTATAGTCTGCATTACAGAACTATGTAGAAAACCTTTACATACAAATAACCATTTCTGGTGTTTTTTCAGGATTTATTGGATAAACACTGATTTCAAAGTATTCCCGTACTCAGGTAAAACTTCTGAAGGTGTTTTAAGTGCCCTTTGTACTCCTTCACCAACACAAAGGGGACTTAATGAGGGCCATGGATCTGTTCATTTGCCTTTAACGCAGACTAATGTCTCTACCTATAGTTTAACATACTGAGCCCAGACTTTTAGGAAAATGTTGATGCCATTGCAAGAACCATTCTGTCAGTTGCAGGAAGAAGTCACCAGCTTTACTGGCATCTAAGTAATCATTTGTGCCCACTGTTACAATGATTTATGCAAACAGTTGTGGCAATTGCGTGCAGAAATTATATACAGAAATTATACACGGGAAGTTCTAAAAATCTGGTCTCATTTTAAAACACTAGAAGCAATATTGCACTTATTGTAAGTGTGTTTCAGTGAATACTGCTTTCAGTTGGTGTCAGAACTCCTATTTGTCTAGGGCAGCATATAGCTCTTAAGTACCTGGGGCAGCTGTTCTAAAACAACAGTACCTCAGCAAATTTGGTTCTTGGTGGATCCTTGAGGAACGAGACAGTACTGATTTTATCTATAAAGTCAGAGCAGTGACAGGAATGCACAAGTCTATGCTACCTTTCCTTATGAAAAGCGTTTGTCCTGCAGTAATTCAGTTGCCTGCAGCCATAGCATCATGGGTTTTGATCCTGCCCTAAGCAGGTCTGTATCATAAAAAGAAATGTCCAAGGGCTACCTATATATGCAGTAACTGCTACTGGTGACTAAATGCCAGTAAAGACCTGTAGTGCTTCACTACTGGGGGTGATGCCTTTCAGTCAAGTCCTCCAGCTTGGAGGGGGCCCTGCTCCCCTGCTGGTCTGTCAGTCCTCAGACCTGGGAGGGGGCATGACTCCCTTGTCTGTCTGTCTGTCAGTCCTCAGACCTGGGAGGGGGCATGACTCCCTTGTCCATCTGTCTGTCTGTCTGTCAGTCCTCAGGCCTGGGTGGTGGGGGGCCCTGCTCCCCTGCTGGTCTGTCAGTCCTCAGACCTGGGAGGGGGCATGACTCCCTTGTCCGTCTGTCTGTCTGTCTGTCAGTCCTCAGGCCTGGGTGGTGGGGGGCACAGCTTCCCTGTCTGTCAGTCGGCAGCCTTAGGTAGGGGCACAGCTCCCCTGTCTGTCTGTCAGTCTGTCCTCAGGCCTAGGGGCACAGCTCCCCTGTCTGTCTGTCCTCAGGGCTAGAGGCACAGCTCCCCGTCTGTCTGTCAGTCCTCAGACTGGGTGGTGGGACACAGCTCCCCTGTCTGTCTGTCAGTCTGTCCTCAGGCCTGGGGCCCGGCTCCTGTCTGTCTGTCCTCAGGCCTGTGGGCACAGCTCCCCTGTCTGTCTGTCCTCAGACCTGGGTGGGGGCATGACTCCCTTGTCTGTCTGTCAGTTCTCAGGCCTGGGTGGTGGGACATAGCTCCTCTGTCTGTCTGTCAGTCTGTCCTCAGGCCTGGGGGCAGGGCTCCCCTGTTTGTCTGTCTGTCTGTCAGTTCTCAGGCCTGGGTGGTGGGACACAGCTCCCCTGTCTGTCTGTCTGTCTGTCTGTCCTCAGGCCTGGGGCCCGGCTCCCCTGTCTGTCTGTCTGTCAGTCCGTCCTCAGGCCTGGGCGGCGCCGGCCTGTCAGCGTCGCTCTGTCCGTCTCCCTCGCTCCGCCCCCGGCGGGCCGGCCCGGAAGCGGCGTGGCCGCGGCGCGGCGTAGTTCCCGTGGCCGGGCGGGGGAGATGCAGAGCGGGCAGCGGCGGCCCCGCGAGCAGGCGGCGGAGCAGGGCGCGGCGGCGGCGGGGGGCCAGGCCCGGGCGGCCCCCACCATGGAGCTGGAGAAGGAGTTCCGCCGGCTGGACCAGGCCGCCAGCTGGGCCCTCATGTACCAGGTGCGGGGCCGCCTCCCCCCCCCCCCGGCCGGGCCGGGCCCTCCTGCCCCCTCCCGCTGCAGCCCCGCGCGCCCCCCTCCCGCCCGGCTTGTGCCCCTCCGCCGGTCGGCCCGGCCCAGCCCTGCACGTGGGCCCTGGAGGAAACTCCCCCGCTCCCGGGTGCGCAGCTCGGGCAATCCCGTCCCCAGCCGGGCCCCCGGGGCTGCCTGTCATTCGGGTCTCCGCAGGGCAGCCCCCTCCCCGGGGACCGCAGTGACCCGTGTGCAGAAGAGAGACCCGGGCCCCCTCTCTCCGCCCATCCCAGGCCGGGGAAAAGCGTTTGCGGCGCATGTTTCCTTCCCCCTCCTCGCAGCAGGCGCCTTGCTGATCTCGGGCAGTGGGTTGGGACCCGGGCCTGGGTCGCTGACCTTCAGCCGCCAGACTGGAAGGCATTGCTGAAAGATAGCATTGTTGGGTTGCGGACATACGTGATATTTTTTTTTTCCTACTGGGTCCGGAGGAAAAAAGTTTGAAAAGCACTGATCCAGACAGGCAATGCATTCCCTTCTCTGCCTTTTCACTCCTTCCTAAGCCCGGCAGGGGAATGAAGTCACAGACTCACCCTCTGCCCCCTTTCCCCAGGGCAGGTATGGTGGGGTGCCTTTTGAATAATTTTACTGATACAAAGACTGTAACATTTGTTAAGTGTATACTTGTGTATAACTGTACGGTGCCCCAGGATAGAGGTTATTTATCAATAATACGATTTAGAATATATCTTTGAATTGTTTTGCTATACTGTTCATCCTAATATATTTCAATTTCACATTGGCACACTTTACAAAAAGATATTTGTTTCACTGGCACTATGGAGAGTCTTGAGTCTGTCGTCCTAATTTACATTGCTTATGTTGTCCACAAGCTCCCTGAACAGAGTGTCCCCAAAATAAATGTTAGGTGGGACTGGTTAGGGAACACTTAGTTAGGCTGACAAACTCCAGCTTCTAATATAATATGATGAGATCAGGTTGCGTTATTATAAAGTAATAAATGATTATAAAATTGTAACTGTGTGGAGAAAGTAAATAAGGCAGTGTTGTTTACTCCTCATAACACTGACTTGGGGTCACCAAACAAAATTAGTAGGCAGCTGGTTTTAAATGAACAAAAGGAAGTATTTCTCTGCACAGTGTACCAGTGGAACTCCTTGCCAGAGGATGTTGTGAAGGCCAAGACTATAGAAGGGTTCATTAAAGGGTTAGATACATTCATGGAGCACAGGTCCATCAATGTCTATTAACCAGGATAGGGCAGGGATTACTATTTGCCAGAGTCTGGGAATTGCTGATGGGCTAAATCACTTGATTAACTGTTCTGTTCATTCCCTCTGAAGCATCTGTCATTGGCCACAGTTGGAAGACAGGATAATTGGTCTGGCTCAGTATGGCTCTTTTTATGTTCTTAAAGTTGCTCTTAATGTATCTTGCTGTCTGGTGGTTCTACGAAGGTGATGTTGTGTGGGACTAGGTTATCTTCTCCAAGGCTCTAATTGGTCTTTCTGGTGATCTGATGTTTTGTAAAATATCTTTTTTAATGGGTATGTGACAGTGTTTTAATTCACATGCTGCCAGGTTGCTGTGATCTACAGAATGGATACAAATGTAAAATTGGGTTCCTTTGCCCATTCATTCTGCATTTGTCTCTTCCCATGGAGTTTTATAGAAGTGGCATAATTGAGTTTGTTCCATATACACAACATGCAGAGTGTAGAAAAAAATTATTGGGATGTCTTGAGCTGCTTAGGGAAGACGTTTGCTTCACAACATTTGAGATGAAGACTTAAGGAACACCCAGTTCTGGGGTCACTTCTGGGAAAATCCACTACTGATCTGAGTATTTTGCTTCCTGCAGAGTTCCAGTAGTTACTAACTTTGTATCAGTTGGAAGTCATGTGAATCTGTGACATCTAGTTTTTTTTTTTTTTTCTTATCTGTTCTTGAAACATTCAATGTGTCACTGGCCCAGTGCTCAGGAAATGACTTTGATTAATGTATTACTATAACAAAGTTGGTCTAATGTTAAGGTTGTGAATTACAACAGCAGAAGTAAAGAGATTTCATTCTGGCTGCTACGCCACTTTTAACTTACATCATCATCAAGCTGAGGTTCTTGCAACATAATCATGCTCTACTTGCTCTACTCTACTTGCTTATATTTGCAAGCAGTTACTTGATATAAGCTGCAGACGCAATCTTAAAAAGGATGCTTTGGATGTCCATAGCTTTTCACCTTTCTCTCTTTTAGTTACTAACTTGTGCTGGATTTGAGTTGGCAGTGATCAAAAGAGAACATCCGATTGCCTTTTTGTGAAACAGTAGTGGTGGGTCATGTTTTAGTTCCTATTCACGTGTCATTGAAGAACACTAACTGGCATCTTTTGCTGGGAGTCACAGCAAGGCCATGGAATTAGTCTCTGGTTGGAGCAGAGACATGTTGGCTGGGCTGGGTGGCATGGAGATGCCTGAACAATAAATGTTAGTTTATGTGAAGAGTAAATAGAGAACTCTATCTCCAAGGTTGACAGCTGTGTGGTTGTCACCTCTCCATCACTCCAGCAATGTGGGTGGGCCACTGACGTCAGTCATTTGGGATTTTGGTGTGTGTGACAGTGCTAGCTGTGGTACCTAGCTTCCTGTCTCCAGGTGTATCTGCAGCAACCCCCTTCCTGTTTCCATGGGAACTGCTGACACTTGGGTGGTAATTGCTGGACTAATGAAGTAACTGGCTTAGTACAAGGGAGGAGATATAAGTGGTGGGAACAGGAAGTAAAGAGGAAACTCAAATGGTGAGCTTGGGTGGAGAGAAGTGGTGTGAAGAGTTCCTACTATGCTACATCCTGCCCTGTTTTGATAACAGGGGTTAAAGATACACACGGTAGAAGAGTAACACTGAGTGTTCGACTGAGGGAATGCACAAAAACCGGCTAGGAGGGCTCCTGACTGTATACCTCAGGAAGCACCGTGATGGTCCGTGTGTGCTGCAGGGACTATCACAGGTTTATTCGTGTTCTCTGAACCGTGCTATGGATGAAGTCTGGATGTCTCTTCTGATTCTTCCGGCTCGGTGATCTGCCTTTGGTCCCATTAACCATAAGGTGGTGGGATATATGACTGCCGATTCCGGTAGGACCAGCAAGCGAGTCTTCAGTAGATCTCCTCCTTTCTTACTGAAATATCCTGGAGCGTAGGCATGGGCAATGGCTCTTTTGTTGAGAGACCAGTTTCATGCGGGGTTTCACCAGTTATGTCCTGTCACCCCCCCCCCCTCCTGTTTTAATGTCAATCTAGGAGTGTTAGAAGGATAAGTGAAAAGCAGTTTCAGTATGCTTGTAACATTCAGCTTTATATTTAGATCCCATCTCACCTGGGCAGCAAGGTTCAATGACTTGCTGTAGCATAGCCTTGCATACAAAGGGGCTTGATTGAGGGCTGGGAGATTCAGTTCACCTCTGAAAGACTGAGATGACGCTTGGAGGTTGGGGGATGCCACTGGAAGGAAATGAGATTTCAGGTCAATTTAATAAGAAATATGTTTGCCTTTGTAACCCAAGTCTCTTTTTGGGTCCCAGTTGCTTCTAGCTAGCCAAGTATTAACAGTAGACATGTTTTCTAATCTAATTTGGCTAAGGAAACGCACATCTTTCTTTCACAAGGACTTTGCTACAGCCCATGCTTTTACTATCATGAGAATGGATTACTTTAATGGGCTGTCAATGCAACTTTCCTGTGTTTAGCAAAGATTAATGCATTCTCGTGAGATATATATGTAGCTGTGCCAATCTACAGGGACCATATTCTATTTTTCTGATATTCTTCCTTCTATTTAATGGATCATTAACTTTATCAGAAGTTTCTAGTGTCTAGGTGGTGTCAAGTTAACTGCTAAATGTTCAGGAGTAGGATGTAGACCATGTCACTTCAGATTGCCTTGAATGATGCTTAGTAGCAATTAACTAATAGACTCATTGGTTCATATTCTTGGATATAGATTTTTTTACCAGGCTGCATTTAGTATAGGGTAGGGATAGTGAATGCTACAAGCAGTAACAGAAGTGGCAAGTTTAGATCACTCTCATAGTAGGTGGTGGAAATAGCCTGTTTGAAACATTTGACTCAGTCAGATCTGCTGATCGAGTTAACTGGGCATCCTAGTATCTTCTGCAATACCAGGAGGTCTTTGGTTATTGGTGCCATGTGACGACTAAGAATGTCAGTTACCTTTTTTTTTTTTTAACCTGGGATGGAGGGTCTACATGAAGCTGAGAGAACTCAGTCATTGTGAAGAAACAAAAATAAGTCTTGCAGAGAAAAGTATCGAAGAAAATGACAAAAGAAGATAATCTTTCTGAAATGAAGTACTTCTAGGTATTGTGTGTGTATATTACAAAACATGATGAAATAATTGGCCCAACATTAAGTACTTACTGGAGCTACTCTGGTTCATTAAAAATAGTTGCTCAGAAGTGGGAAAATGGTTTGTGAAACACTCAATTTTTCTCCACCAACATATCCTCTCAACCCTTTAACCAATTCTCTTTGCTGCAAAGAGTGTAGAGCATGAGATGTTTGGAAGGACGCCAAAGAAAAAGGGTTCAATCTCATTTCAGCCTCTCCCAGTATAATATGGATAAGTCTTGCTTACCAAATACTTGAATAAAGTGAGAAGCTGTTCTAAACCGGCTCTAATGATGGATCTGTGCCTTGCACCATGCATACAAATTAGGGCCCACTACATGAAAAACAGCTAGTTAAAGAAAAAGCTAGGGGCAAGGGTAGACAGTAAATTAAGAATGAGCTTTGCAACGTGTGGAAAAGGTATGCAATCTAGAAAATAAGTGGCATATGGGTGGGTGAATGACATGTTCAGTACATAAATATCTTCAAAGGGATCAATAGGAATGAAGAGAATTCATCCTCTGAAGGTGTTCCAACAAGGAGCAAAAAAGCCTGAAGCTAAACAAAGTGTAGGTTTGGCGGTGGGGTGGGAGGATGGTGCATAAAGGGGACATTCAGCCATGACAGTGAAACCTCATGGTTCTCCATGGAAATAGGCAAGATAAGATTTTAGTGAGATTGTTGAAAGGAGTAGTCCTTCAAAATACGGGATAATTCTTTGTCGGCCCCAGGATCTAACTCTCGGCCCCAGGATCTAACTCTATCAGCCGTGTCTAAAGAAGTGCTCAAATACTAACAAGAGTTGCCCACTCCAGGATAGAGTGTTACTCCCACTGAAACAAATGTATGATCAAGAAAAAAACTAAGGCAAAAAGTCTGTTGTCTTTCCATCGCAGTTCACTTTTAAAAGGGACACCATTGACCTGAAATCCAGCAAATAAAAGAAAAAGACTTAAAATTAGTTTCAGGTACTATACCTGCCCCTGAGTCTCTATGCTACTTCTGATATTTTTACAGTCACGTTTTTGTGGTTTTTTTTATTGACATTCTTTTCGGTCTGCTTTTGCTGCAAGAGGTTGATTATAAAGAGGAGACAGTGAAATTGACTACACACAACCTACTCTCAAATGCAGAACGAGAAATATTTTCCTTAATTCTTCAGTTATCGGTATTGTTAGCAAGGAGTCCTGTGGCACTTTTAAAGACTAACAAATTTATTTGATGCGTAAGCTTTCATAAGCATAATCCCACTTCCTCAGATGCATGAAGTGGAAGATTTGGTATGTCGGGTGCATATATACACATGCAGAGAAGCATGAGTCACAAAGTCAGTTCAAGGCGTTATTTGTAACAATAGTAGATCAAAAGTTTTTTGACAGAATACTTTCTCAATTGACAATGAACCTTTTAAGATATGTTGCTTAAGCTTGAATACCTTTAACCTACCTAGTTTAAAGATCATAGACAACTAAACTGAAGCTTGTGACTTTGAAAATGAAACCTTCTGTTTGTCTTAAGACCCAGCTTGCACGTGAAACTAACACAATTTATAAATCAATTGGCTTGTCCCATAGGTTGTGTGCACTTGAGGGCTTCTAGTCCTTGGCACTTCAGTTGAGAAACTGTTGCTGCTTTTTAGGTAACCATTCTGATTTTTGGATGAATGTTGATGGCCAGTACAGATGTTGATTTGTGGGGTGTAATAGTGGATATGATTTGGAATTCTAATTGCAGTCCAATATCTGAATTTATAAGTGGTTGCTGTCCAAATGATAACCCAATGTAACAAAGCATTCTGTATGTATAAATCAGGCCAGGCTCAGACATTTGTAAGGGGGCTGGATGACAGGGAATGATTACTTGATGAATGTCCTGTTCTGTTCATTTTTTCTGAAGAACCCGGCTTAGCTGCTGTCAGAAGACCGGATGCTAGGCTAGATGGACTGTTGGTCTGACATCATGTGGCTGTCCTTTTGTACAAATCAAGTATAGTTGCCTACAGGTAAATATAAGACACAGAACCTACTAGTGGGGTGGGAGCATGGCCCAGAGGACAGATGGCACAGGATTGAAAGTCAGGAGATCTGTGTCCTGTCTCAAGTTTTGCCACTAAATGTGTTTCCTTTGCCAAGTAAATTACCGTCTGGCCTATATTTTGTTCACTTTTAAATGGAATTATGCTCAGTAATAAGATATCCATAGTGAAATATAAAGCACCTATAATTAGTCATTAGTTTTCAAATCTTTTTGGTAGTGTGGGAAGAAGCAACTCTAGTAAGTTCTTGATCCTGTTCCCATTAAAGACTATGAGAGTTTGCCCATGGATTTCAATGGGAGCAGAGTTGTACCCTAAGTTTGCCAAGAAAACATGAACACTTACTACTTAGGCCAAAATTTTTGCCTATGGTATTGGTGGTAATCTACAAGTGATTGGCATATGCGTCAGGCACTTGTAAATAGTGATTATGAACCCAAACACCAACCTCTTGTAATACTGAGCAGTTGTAATAGTAGGAATTTTACATCATACAGGGGTTTTCTCCTGTGATGATTATCTGTCTTTATAACTGATTTTTCTTCTTTCAGAACAGAGGCCTTTTTGTCTGAGTGAGTGGAATAGCCTCTCTGTCTTGTGTGAAAGTGTATGAGAATGTGGACTGAGTTAGAGGCTACATCTCATTAAAACTGAGACTGATAAACACTGACACATGAATGCTATTCTTGAAAATAATTTGAATGCCTAGGTGAAATGTCCCTGAATTTAAGTTTTTTAATACGAAATTTTTACTTTATGCTGTTAATTTTAAAAAGCACTGTCTCTTAGTACATTAATTCACAGGAAAGGGTTACTGTAAACAGACACTTATGAAAAAATCAAACATTTAGGGGGATTGCCCAAGGACTTTTTGGCATTTCTAAACACTTTAAATGTGCACATTTATATAAATATAAAACATCATTATTTTCAGAATAAAACTCTTGGCACATATTGATGTAATGGTGAGAATTGCAACGTGCTATCACCCGTCACTTACAGGAAAGCAGATGCTGAGCAATTACCCTAACCATTTGGAGTTCTTAGGGAAAAAATAATACCAAGATTGAACTAGTCCTCTCATCTGTAAATGAAGACTGGTTCAGAAGAAATTCAGAACAAAAACCTTTAATTTAAAAAAACCAAAACCCCAACCTGTTTAAAGGTAACTTGACCGCCCTTCACCTTGAGTTTGTCATGCATACACTGTGTCAACTTCTGTGCTTCACTTCAAGTTCAAGAACTGTTTGTATGATTACGGTTTAAAGAGTACCCAATTCATAGGCGGCTGGTGTCTTCCATAGCTATAGAGTATATGTATTATTTATTGGAAAACCTTGCTGCAAAAAGTCTTAAACATAGCCTTTGTTCAAGGCAGTCTCTGTAAATATTTGTTTCGGTGGGAACAGATGACCACTCTTCAAGTGGTTTAACATTTTATTCTTGTCATTGGCAGGTGTAACAGTTTTTACACATTCCATGGTGTTAGTCCTAGATAGTTAAGAACACAGTCTCCCTCAACAACAGCACTCCACCTAACTATAAAATCGTAAACTGCAAGGGTTAAATTTGTGAGAGATGAGAAACAGGCCTTTTGTGGCTGGAGTGAGACCAGAGATCTTGCCATTTTAAATGTCACTTTTCTTTTATAACTTTAGCCTAGTTTCCCCCAGCATTCTCAACAAGGAGAGGAGGAGCCAGCTGCACCCAAAACAATGAACCAGATGCATCGAGTAGAGAGGAATCCTAGAGCACAGGGATTACTTTATTTTATGCTAATGTTGATTTATAAAGTGTTGCTGTAGATAAATGCAGTATAAAAATTTGGAGAGATTATATATGGAGCAAACAAATATTCAGAGCAATCTAATAAATTACAAGGTTAAGATTTGGTGTTTAAATTTTTTGTAATTGTTTACAACAGTTTAAAATTGGGATTTAGTATCTTGCGTTGGAAACAAGTTGACCAATCATTGTGAAATGTGTCTTTCCAGTGCCAATAGACATGCCCTCACTGGTTTGGCTGGGGGAGGTAGCGTACATTATCAGAGCGTCTGGTGTTTTTGTAGGCAGTCTGCACAGATGTCAGTTATTCTTAATAAATAATGAAACTCCTCTGAGATATTCTCCACACTCACATTTCTGCATCTTGTCTCAAACCTCTTTTTTAGCATATGATAAAAGTCACTTGCAAACCTATAAGATTCTGTCTGTGGTAAGAGAAAATACGTATCACCAATTTGAAAACAGATCAGTGTACCAGCCAACTAGGTCTTGTGCTGTTAGGGTTAGGGAGGTGATTGTTTCAGAAATCACAGCATTATTAAACTGGAATATAAGTAGTAATGAGTATATTAGTTGAGATTATGCAATGGTAACATATTGTGTCATTTGATTAAATTGCATACCAGCCACATTCATCTGAACTTCCTTAATGAACACTCCAGGAAAATGCTATACGTTCTTTAAATGGCTTTCCTTATGTTTCTAGATAGTAAAAAATAGTCCATATCCACAAGATCTTAACTATCTAATGCAGAGACAAAAGTGCGCAGAGTGCTGATTTGAATTGGAGAGACGCTTCACCGGCAGTGGTCTTGCAATAAGTTTGAGTGCATTTCTTCTTAAGTGAAAGATAGTACGGTTCAAAATTTACCCAGTATCGCTTTCTTTTTAGTGCATTCTCCCCTCCCAAAGTAATATGGTTCTTTAACTGTTGGTCCTTCAAAACAAGGAGTATTGGAGATTTAACATACTTTAAATAGATCTAAGTAAATTTGTGTTTAAAAACAGCTCCTCATTTCTTAATTGCTTCAATCTTTTTTTATGCTTATGCCTCAGCCATAATCACATTTTTTCTATTTCAACAGCAGTTGAGTAACAATTTCATGTTACAGAACAAGCAATATGAGATACATACTTGGGTCTCGTATCTTAGTAATTGATTTATATTATCTGGGAATGCACCCAAATGGGCACTTGTTTCTTCATGTGGATATGGTGGTTAGTTTTAAGCAACTATCCTGTGTGTGCAAGAAAGGGTTAATTTAAATTTGAATTCTGCCAGATGTGCTCAGTTACTGCCCACACACACAGGCAGAGAATAGCAGCATAATAGTTTTATTACAGTTTTGATATTAACTGTGAAACATCTAAAATTTGCTTGACACGCTCCTTTTGAGGTATTTTTTTCTAGGCAAAGCATGAGATGAAGTATTTCTGACATCGATTAAAACATAATAAGTATTTAATCTCCCCTTTACAGACACACGCAACAAAGTCAAAGCCAATAATAAACAGACCTTTGCAGCAAAGCTGAACTTGACAGAAATCCAAACTATAGAAAGTAATACAGATAGGAGAGGCGTAGTTATGTAGGGTAGAGAGCTAACCATTGAACTCGTTTGTATGCCACTTACTCTATTCAGTCTTTGCTGATGAATTTTATAATGTGTAGTGGCTGAAAATACAGGGGGAAAAAATCTCATGCACTGCACATAGCAAATGAAAATTACTAAGTAGCTAACTTGCTCAGTGGTGAAGGATTCCATCCCATAAAACAATAGTCAGGTTTTAAAAAGAATTCAGAGACTCGGAAATTTTGAAGGTTAGGATAGCCTCTCCTTCCTACCTCTTTTGAGTGATTTGGTGTTACTGGTCTTTGCCTCTGCTAAAAATTAATTTTGACAGATGAGAGTTTATTGACAAACTGTTTCAATGTTTAATGTGACCTAAAGAAGTGCAGAAAGCATTCTAATAGACGCTCAGCACTTTCTCAATTAACTGGACTGTATAGTAAGATCAATATAGATTAATGTGTTGCCTAACAAATCATTAAGTTCACAGGAGTAGCTTAGCTGGTCTCCTGAGCTACAGAAGATACTTGAGGAAAACCAAATTATAAAGCAGTATTGGTAAGGTTAACCTAGAGCTAAGAAATGGGATCGTAGAACTGGATGCAGTTGATTTTGAGGATATGCTGGAAAGCAAGATTATGGATTCAAAATTCAAGAATACGAGAGCTAACTTATAAAAAGGTTCTTGGTACAGGTGTAATAAATCTTATGTTAAGAAGGGGGAGGATAGTAAAATATGTTTGGCTAGTAAATATGTTGTAAGATATTCCAAAAGAGGTTTTCAAATGAGACGGCTTTTTATTTTCATTTTGGGGAAATGTAGTTCCATTTTCCACCCATACAAGCCCATGTGTTAAAATATCAAGTGTTGACCAAATTATTTCCATGAGTTATTTTTGCCCTTCCACTCATGAGTAGTTAGTTGGTAAAGGGCATCAATTTGTGGAAATGTCAACAGAACCTCTGATAAGCTGGCTGTGATTTATCACTTTTAAAAAAAATATCTTAAAGAATTGATTTTAACTCTTTAAAAAAAAAAAAAAAAAAAAAAAAAGTACTCATTGTTGCCATGACAAAGAGCCATTGCACCTGGCTGTTCTGTGTTTTTTATGGAGGATATGAGAATACATTTCCACCTTAGCCAGTGGCTTATCACTTCTTCCTTTAGCTACCTAATCTCTGTCCCTATCCACTTAGGTATAGCAAACCAAATGCTGTCTTAACCTTCTAAGAGGAGAGTCTTTTCAAATTACTGATTTAAAGCAGATAGCTGTGCAGTTTCCCAAGATCCAGAGGGGTGGCCGTGTTAGTCTTTGTACAGCAAAAACAACGAGAGCCCTGTGGCACCATAAAGACTAACAAATATCTTTGGGCATCTGACGAAGTGGGTTGGAGCCCATGAAAGCTTATGCCCAAAGAAATTTGTTAGCCTTTAAGGTGCCACAGGGCTCTCGTTGTTTTAGTTTCCCAAGAGTTAATCTTTGAATGACAGAACAGTACGATAAGTGTTCTTATGTAGCTGGACAGACTTATTTGGAGGGATGGAGGGAAGAAATGGGCTACGTGCTGGATTTAATAAAACTTAAGCTAGCTTCAGAAGTATCTATTATGGCTTTATCTGGATACGTACTATTAATATGCCAATATTTAGATTAGGGAAGCCTATTTCAGAGACTTTCATGCTTGTAGACTGAGGTTGTATTTCTCTTGTCTGAAATGTTTGGGAATCATCTGATCTCTTCACAGTTGCTTCCTGCTTTAATAGGAGAGCCGTGCCACAAGGTAGCTCTTTCTTTCCTCCCCACTTCCTTTTTTCCTTTCAGACACAGTGCTATGGAAAACCATAAGCAGCTCGTTCTGTGCAGCAATTGTCTCCTCCCTTCCATAGCAATATCTTTGTCTTCCGTCTGTGCATAAAACTGCTACTCCCACCCTTTGGAGGGACAGCTGACTCAGCTGCTGGTTCTGGTGTGCTCTGAGCACAAATCATGGAACAAAAGAAGAAAGGCACCTTTACTACATGAAGATAAATGTTCACTGAGGGCTAAGGTCCCGCCTCGGAAATCTTGGTCCTAGGCATCAGTGATTTAATCACGGTTAGGTGTGTAGGTCTATGTTTTTCCACTGTTGTATAAGAACTTTGAATCATATCAATTTAAAAAAAAAATAAGTTGGGGGCAAATTATGCCCTTGATTTCATCTCATAACCCCAATAATGTTAGTGGAGCTGAATAGTTTTATTTTTGCCTTTAACTGTACCTATCAAATGGCTGGTAAACCGATCACAGACCGTGTTTGACTACCTAGGTGGATTCACTTATTTAAAGCACTCTTCTGGATCAGGTTGCACATCAAGAATGAATAGTTCTTCTGATCTTGATCTTTCAAATGTGTTTTTTGGTTTTTTGCCTTTGTAGCTCAGAACTTCATATTTCCACTAAAGTGCTTCGTTTGTCACATATGGAATGTCTCACAGCGTTAATTGAAAAGCGGTTGTGTTTGTCAGATTCTTTGTGGAACAGAGCAAGTGGTCTACATACAGAGTAATGTTCTCATGTCCCTCTTGTGCACATTTAAATGAAAATTGCTTGTTTATATCATCCTGTAATTCCACAGCAACAGGGTTCCAGTATTCTAAACAGTGTGACCTTTAAGTGTGATCACAAGGAAAATAGATAAGATCTATTTTTAAAAAGAATCTTTTGACTAAGAAAGACTTTACTTCCTTTTGCTAGCAAGAAAAATAACCTGTATTGATTCAGATGATCTCAATTCCACTATTACATGGGGGCTGGGTTTTTTTCCACTACCCTGCATGGTGTAATAGTCATTTAAATGTGTGCAAAGTTAGTGTGAAGTGGATATAGACTGCTACCATTCTGACTGGTAGCCTTTTACACCCAGTTCACACAGCTATAAAACATTGTAGAAGGTAAGGGAATGTAAGGGAAATGTAAGGGAAAACAGAGTGATGGCCTTTGACTGACTGACGGGCTGAGGATAGGGGTGGGAGTTGGAGGGAAAATTGAACAAATACTAAATTGCATTTTAAACATAACCACTTTTTTCCACTTAAAAAACACCTCAAAATAGAGGTGATATTACAAGTGACAAGGATAAATGTAGTTCATTGACTACTATGCTAGTGTAGAAGGTCTCCATAAACTATCCTTGTTTTCATCTTTTACACAGCTGGCTGAAACACAGAGCAATATTTCTTTGCTAACTTCCTGGCAGAGAAGTTCTGCACACGAACTGCAGTTGTCTTTCTTGCATGGTTCAGATGGTGATGGGAATAAGTAGCATGCCAAGTTCACAACAAGTAGTGAAAAACTTGGTGAGAAATGCACTGGGTCGTATCGGCAATATTGATCTTCTACAGGAGCATCCAGAAGCATAGAGTGTGACTGCTCTTATTGGTGATGCTTCATAAGGAACACAAAACTTGAAGCATAATAAATACTTGAAGGATAAAATCTGCTGTGATTCCCAGCAATTGCATCCTCTTTGTCCCTGCATAGTTTGGTTACTAGCAGCGATTCAAGTGCTCTGCCAGTACTATTCAACCGCTGAGTCCTCCTCTTTGTCAATGAGTGGTGTCAGAAGAGACCGTCAGAACAAACACATGGTGGTTTCCAGACGGTAATGCAAAGCAAAGAGTTTGCCCGTGACGCTGGTAGCCCTTAGTCATTGTGTGCTGTCTGGTAGAGCCGTTACTGGAGACTCTGCAATTATACACTCAAATACAAAAAACTAAGTCATAGAAATGTGGTATGTATACTATACAAGAGTGAGAATGGGTCTTAACGCCTAGTTTCTTAACGTGGCGGAGGTAGAAGCGGCTCCTTGGACTTGGGAAGGGCAGGGCTCAGCTAACACTTCTACCCAGAAAAGAAGTGACGGCATAGTCTGCAGCCCCAAACCAATAGACTAATGCTACCACAAATGAGATAAACATCCTCATCAAAGTCCCTGTAGCTTTGACTTCCTTGCCTCTCCCCTAGTCTGAAATAGTCCTAAATTATCAATTTAAGGGAATGCTGCACATCCCATACGTTTTTCCTAGATATGGAGGATTGAGAATACTCTGGAAGATTAAGATGTTAAATAGGTTCTCCGATGCTATGTTATGTAGACTTCTGTTGGAGACGGTGTTTTTAGTAGCGTGGTCTATTTTTATAATCCTATTTTGAAAGTGTCAGGAAGGATATAGAGCAAAGGAAAATCTCTTTAATGAATGGGTGTATTTAATCAAAAGGAATAACTGAGCTTCCTAGGTGTGAAGCATTACATCTGAAGTTATATTGCATCATTAATGGCCCGGAAACCCATTATGTTATGCTCTGTACAGAGACAGAAAAAGATGGTCCCTTCCCTTCCTGTTCACTCTGGTCTAATCCTTGAAGTTCCTTAGTCTTTTCTACTGCATCCATTATGTTCTGTGCTGTGCAAAGATTGAGTCACTTGTGCTGCTCACAAAGGCTTATGTGCCATTGTGTTGGCTTTAATAGCAGTAAATACGGTAATACTGCCACTTAGATAAATACTGCTTCCAGCAGTAATCATCCAAAAAACCCCAAATTCCAGATAGTCTCGGGTGTCACTATGATACTTGTGCCGGTGTGACCTGCAGAATTTGAACATCTTCTGCCTGTCTTGTAAGGGCTCTTAATTTTAAACCTTCCTGACAGTGTGCGTTCTCCACATCAAAGATGTTATACATGCAAATTCTTGTGCTTCTGCTAAGCTTTGAATCTGCTATAAAAAATGCTGTGCTCCCATCCCCACTTCTAGAAAATTATGCTTCTGTGCTTACATACAGGCTTAGTAGCTGACTGACTACGGGCATTGCTATGTGCCTGGTACTCTTATTTTACATGTCTAAGCATTTCTTTTTTTGTCTACATTTTTCCACTTCTGTTTTTGTTTGCATTCTTAAATGTTTCTGGAGGTGGGTGTACTGCATACTTTTTATTCAGTGAATCAGCACCGCTAACAGGGTTTTGAGGTAACTTGCTTAAACATGCTTATAATTTGGGAACTGATATCGGCCAACGCTGACAGGAAGTGGAATTTTATGAGCAAGAGACAGTCAAGTTGCAGGGTGTGGTGTGACGGGCGTGGTCTGGACTCTGAAAGAGTGCGAGGAAGTAATAAGAGTTGTATGTTTCCAAAGAGAGTTCTCTACATAGAGATGTCAATTTTTGTTAGTGATTTAGCTTTTCCAAATCTGTGTTTCTTGGATGAATTGTTTTGGACACAATGTTAATAGAGCAAGAAATGAGAAAGTGTTTATCCTATCTGTCCTGTATAAATTGCTTTCAACTCACAAATCTGAATTATTAACATGAAGGAGACTTAAAAACATCCCATGCATGCTCGGCTTGTCTACCCTTGTTTGGTTTTTAATGTAGTGGAGTGTTACAGTGATGCCCACGAATGCTCATGCGCTAAATAAATCTGTTAGTCTTTAAAAATATATGGACTATATGGAGTATTCTGTAGAGGTGTTCTAAGTGTGAAAATATTACTTACTACTAGCATTGGTATCTTCACAAAGTGTGTGCAATACCTAGTACTGACAAGATTTTATCCTGTTAGTAGTAGGTTTAATAATAGATTTACAAAACTTCTAAATGTTTTATTATAGCCTTTAAATAGTGTAGTGCTAGCCCCATCTATTCAGG
The DNA here is from genome assembly GCA_007922175.1 of Pelusios castaneus. NCBI lineage: Eukaryota > Metazoa > Chordata > Testudines > Pelomedusidae > Pelusios > Pelusios castaneus. The sequence continues at coordinate 13,591,403 of ML685788.1, read as the reverse complement.
CTTGAAGCTATAAGAATAGTTAGGCATGCATGGGCTTCAGCAGAAACTGTGAAGAGTGTCTTTTAACAGCTGATTTCAGTTATGTATTATTACAGAGTATTGAGTGGTCAGTCTGAGTGAAGAATTTAACAAGTCCGTATTCTTTCATGCCACAAGCATTTACAAGTCCCTAAATGTGTTTGCTTTCAAAGGTTTAACACAGATTTTATTAGGGAGGGGAACTTATTTTTTGTATTTCCTTCTTCCAGGAAGGATAAAATATGAATGCTGCATGGTGGTTCTTTCTACCACTTTCCCTTTTTGTAACACATTGATAAAATCAATTGATGTAGTGCATTTAAGATAAAAGAAAACTATTTAGAAGGTGCCAGATGGCTTAACAGTGTGAGAGGGCCTATTTTTTTACAGTGAGTAACCTTTATCATATAATTTTAGTAATGCACCATTTCTCTTGATTGTCTTATTTTGCCAAAAGAAAGGTTAGTAATAAAGGATTCATCTAGTACATGTGAAACTACCAATATTTCTATTTTTAATACTCATTCTTAAGAGTTTAGGGTGGAATTTTCAAATGCTCATTGTTGGTATAATGCTGTTTCCACTGAAAATCGATTGACATTTTGCTATTGACTTCAATGGGAGGAGACTAAGACAACACTAAGCACTTTTAAAAATAATCGCCTTCAAATATTGGCATCACAAGAGCTTATTGGACAGAAACTTGGTCCAGATATAATATTTATATTGGGGATTTGGCTAAAAACAATATAATTTGGTTTTTGATGTACTATCATGAACCTCCAACCCAAAAACTTACTTTATAGAAATGTAGAGAGAGCTTGCAAAAAGTCTTGTTGCAAATCCTAGATGGTTTGGTAATAGAAAATCTCCATTTTCATAATTTAGCTGTTAAATAGATATAGTAGGTAACTCTTCTGTACACATTTATTGAAACTTTGCACTTGCATGTGAAATCAGAACTTGCCATCAGGAATGTATGTTCATAAGCAAACAGCTGTGAATTTAAACTGTCTTTTCAAGGCAGGCTCTTCTGAAAGGGGCAAAGAGAGGAGATAGTCAGTGTCTTTGTAAATGAAATGTTACAGAAAAAATCGTGGTAAGTTTCTAAAGTCTGAGTACCCCACTGCATTTATATGTGGTAAGAGTTCCGTATTGTGAAAAGTAAGTAATATAATTGTAAAAGTTTATGATAGGGAAGTAATCTTTGGCACTTTTTCAGTATGCAAACTGAGAGGTTGCCGTCAATAAGTGAAGAGCTCTAAATTTGCTATTCTTAGCTACTTTAGAATGTCTTTAGTTTTCACCGGTACCCACACTAACTACCTTTTAAAACTGATATAAATGTGTAACTGTAGGGTTAATCACAGTGGGAGAAATGGACACGCTTTTGAGGTCAGCAGGGTGGATATTTAAAACAAATCTAAGGTTTTTCTGCAAGTGTATGACTTTGGGACCTAGAGCTTTTAGGGGGGGAAAATGCCATATTGCAAGGTTCAAGTAATCGTGGGAGTTGGCACAGTGGAAAATTGGAGAATATTTTAAAATTTAAAATAATGTTCAAATAACTATTGTGCAAACCCCTTCTTTGTCCTTATGCTATAAGAACGTTCTGAATTTTTTTAATGATTTGTGTTATGATGCTAAATTCTCCACAAAAACATTTATAATGAACGCATTCAACTTAATCTTGCTTAGTAAAACCCCTGAGTTGAGGTTACTAACATTTAGAATGTTGTCACTTGTTGCTAATTGTTAAAAGGATGCATCAAGAGTAGTGAACTAAAACATGATCATTTTAACTTCTTCACATCTTCTGCGAAAGGCTACTTTTAAAATCTTGTTATTGATTTTGTTTTTAAAATGCTTTACTGCATTGTTACCTTCTAAGCTGAATATGTTAAATCAGCTGTGATGAGGACACAGATTTTATAACAAAGTAAAATATCACTGATGCAGGGATTTGAACACATCTTTTGCTGTTTTAAGGTACAGTGATATAACTGTACTAATTTAAGAACTTGAGAAAGCTTTTGACATTTAATGTATATGGTTTAGCCTTTGTGGAAAGAGCTTACAAGTTCTCTGCTCCTGTCAAGTCAGAAGTAAATTAGCATTTAAAAATAAATTCACAACATACTTTTACTAGTTCTGGTTAGCTTTCGGTATTTCACACACAATTAATTAGACTATCAAAACCTGTTCTTTATATATAAATCATTACTGTTAAATGTATATGTACTGTCCCACATGTTGAACTTTATTAGGTCTTTGAATTTTTACAAATGTATGTCTCGCTTTAACATGCCGGTATAACGTTGGAGAAGATCCTAAAAGTTCTTTGCTTTCCAGAAGTCATTCATAGCTGAAATTTGCATCTGGCAATTTTTGAATGTCTAGTCTGTGTTCTGTGGATTAAAGTAAAGTTTAAGTAAATAGACTGCAAAGTAACTATTATCCCTATTTTATAGAAGGCTAAAATATGGCACATGTTATTCGACCAGCCCCCAAAAAGTTAATAGATATGAGGTACATTGGTCAGTAGTTACAGATTAATCATGTGCTCAACACACTAGAGTCTAGACTGCTCTGCTCTGTAATGGTAGGTATAAACTTCTAAGGCTAGCCCCCCAAAACAGAAGATAGTCAAAAGACAAGGCAGTTTTGAGTTACAAGAATAGTAATCTTTTTCTTTTCTGCTTGTTTGGATTCTGCTGTACAGTTACCTAAAATAAATCTTTAAAAGGTGCACCTCTTAGGCTTTGCCTGACCCAATCCCACCCCAACTGTGCACTTTAAAGGACTTCCAGACATCTTTTTCATTTTGTATTCTGAACAACAGCCACTCTCAGGGACAATCCTGTTCTATAATCTTAATGGCCATGGGAAGGAAGAAAATAATATAAGCTCTTCTTTCTCCCAAGAGACTTAAGAAGACACATCTGACGAGAGTCAAAAAGAGCTCCAAGAAATGCCTCTCCTCCTACTGACAAGTGAAAAGCATAATTATTCTTGCACATTTGTCACCAAAGGGAGCATTCTCAGAGCAGCTAGATCCCTAAAATGATGGTGACCAAAATCCCCTCCCTCCAATGTCACAAACTCAAATGCAGAATTAGTGACAATAACCGAGGAAAGCCTGTCTAACTGGAGAGCAGAAATGGTGCTAGAAAGAACTCAGGTGCCGTTCACCAAATCACCTGTGACATCGGGGTCTCTTATGCCGTAGTAAAGCCTTTTGTGAACAGGCAAAAGTAAAAGTTGCTTCCTAAGAGTTATTTTGACTTGGCAGGAAGGAATCCATTCACCGTCTCTCCCATTCAGATTTGTACTGAGGAGTAAGTCCAGTGTGGAGATACTTCATGTTTTTCTCTCTTAAAACTGGACAATTTAATTTTGGGGGTACAACTTACATGCTTCAATTCAGAATAAAATTCTCTTAAGGCCTGAATAAAGGTATACGCTTGTGTGCACACATGCGTACTGCCTGTATCCTCTTGGCATGCAAACTACAATGAAACATAATAAAAACAGCAACTGAACTCAGTCAGTGATGGACACGTTTCAGCATGCAGGCATTTGAATACATTTCTATGGAACGAAGTAAGATGGTTTCCATTACTCATTGCAGGAGCTATAAACTGTAGACTCTAGGAAGTACCCTAAGGTGCAGAGTAAATTGAATCAGATTTGCAAACTAACAGATAAATAGCACGGTTGTAAAGAACTCGGCAACGCTGCTGGTAAAGTACAAACAATGAGCAGGCTGCTTCTAAAACTCTGATTTTTCTTTCTACCGTTGCCAGCAAAACCTGCCTGGCTGCTTAAAACCCTCTTACCCAATTGAGCTGGTGATTTTCGGTGGAGGTTAGTTTACTTCTGATCATCTTCTTATCCTGTTTCAATTCCATGTGACTTTCAATATTGCCTCAGTAAACTGACCAGCATTCCTCTTCCTGATTTAATCTTTTGTATTTACCTCCTCTGCGAAAGTTTACATTTTCTGCTCTCTGGTATTTCTAAGAAATACCTATCAGTTTCATCCTTGACTTTCTGTTCTGCCTTTGTGAAGCCTCTTTGCTGGTGATCAGATCATCACTTTTCAATTTAAGTGATGTCTGTCTCTAAAGTTACATCTGCACTACAGCTTACGTACGTTGCATATAAACTACTCCTCGGTGACGTAAGCACTCACATGCACAACATTATTTCACCAGGAGAGCTTCTTATGTTGATATAGCTTGTGCTGTTCATGGAGTTGGTTTTGTTATGCTGGGGGAGAGCTGTCTCCAATCAGCATAAATCATCTTCACCACACATGCTGGAGCGGCATAGCCATATTGGCACAGCTGTGCTGCTGCATGGCCATACATGTAGATATGGCCTAAATCTCCCTTGATGGATGAATTAATCCTTCTGTCTATTTGGAACCTGATCTCCTGGCTAAACCATAACTACTTCCTCTAAAATACGCCAAAATTGGAGTCTTTTTATGAGATAAGTGTCGGAACAATTGTTGAATCCAAGGTCATTTGCCTCCACAGCCAGAAAGATTCGTGTTTAACATCCTGAAACTTCATTGCAAACCACTCCCCCCAACCCACCTACTTTTTAAAAAATGTATTACCAGTGTTGGAACTTCGTCATGATTCAGGCTCAGCTTCACTGCCTCCCAAAAACTGGGTTTGCTTTATTTTCCCCCACCATGGTTGTTTTTTCTGCTGGGCTTCCCTGGCCTATAGCACGACTTCAAAGGATTCAGAATGTGGGGTCGTATTCCTTTCTCTGTGAGCTTCCATATCCAGCCCTTGTAGTTTGTGCTCTAACTTACTGTGATACTTCAGACATTACATTCGTCCACTTGCCACCTTCTTCTAGTTTTCACCCTCTGTCTGCTTCTACTGACTTCCAAGTTCATTTAGAATGCTCTACTTTACATCAGTGTCATTTTATTATTCTGAAATGGGGACAGTTGTGTCCAGATTCATGTCCATCTACCCCCTCCCTCAAATGTTCACTTTCTGTGAAATGTTTGGATACATACCGACTTTTGATCGTTTGAGAGAGAGAGAGAGAGAGAGAGAGCTTGCTGAATTGGAATGTCGGACTTTCTGCCATTGATGAATGATAGTCATATGTTTAGGTGTCCGATAGGCCAGCAAGTAGGTGCTCTCTGAAAGAAATGTTGTTTGTATTAGGGTAGTCCTCAGAGATACTGAATCTAAATTGATAACATGAAGAAGTGCACAAATGCTGAGATTGGGTTGTTTTTTTTCCGTTTTTTTTAATGCCTTCAAAGACTTTTTCAGAAGTTTCCTTAACACATTTGTCTTGAGTAAATGGCTGCAGTATTTGGCTGTTATGTAGTTAAACTGCTTTGCTACTTGTTGATTAAAGGCTAAGCAAACTTTCCAGGAAAAGGTGAAAGGACACATACCACAGACCAGTTTCATTTGCTGTTCTCTGAACTTCGAGCAGATAGTCTAGTGTGAAATGCAGTCTTTATACTGAGGCTTGAGAATCCGTAAAATGCAAGGATTCACTCTGTTTCTCTAAGTACAAATCTTTGCAGTCTTGAACTCCATGTATTTGAGGGGGGAAAATGAGCTCACAAAGCTTATTCTCTGAATCTGGGTGCCTTGAAGCCTCTTTACTTGATTTTAACACTTTTTTATAAAATAAGGACAACTAGTTAATTAAGAGAGCTGGAGTTACTGTCACTATTTCAAATATTGCCAGTCCAGTGAAAGTAAATATTCATGCATCACAAACTGCAATTGGGAGAGTGGCTATATGCCCCCGGAAAGGGAGGAATAAGCATATTGTTCATGGAAAATTTCTGGAAGTGTTCAGATGAAAGGGATAAGCAAGACTCTTTACTATTGACAAAGGCCAAAATGTTCCTGCAGAGAGATTCCTCAGATGAAGAGGCTGAATGCAGAGATGGTATAGAACCTAGATCCAAAGAATGGATTTGGAGCAAAGGGAACTGAGGGAGTCTTAAGAGAGATACCCAGGCTATTTTAATTTCCAAAACAATGATGTAAAACCAGGATTTCCATGGGTTAACTTCGCAATGTGTGGCTAAGTGGAGAGTTGCAGTTGCAAGTTAAGGCAAACTTAGAAAGGCAGGATTCGAAAGCAATGCACGGCAGCTAGTTTGGCCCCCATCTGCAGGATTTTTCAAGGTGGAAGAGCCAACTCATGAGTATGGAAACCTTTGGAATCTAGTGTAGAACAAAGGTTTTAAAGCAGCGATACTCAGACTGAGGCTTGTGAGTCACAAGTGGTTCTGTAATGTGTCTCCTGTGGCTGTGTGGAGTGCATGATATTAAAACGTTGATTTAATTATTGACCAGTCTAAGTTATTAATGCATCAGGAGGCTTTTACTATGTTGTTAACCAGTTGTAGTTGATAAAATAATACTTGGTCAATCATTTTGCTATGAGAAGAGAGAGGAAAATGAAATCATGAATTCACACTACTGTGGGTCTTTTGGCCGATGGGCTCCTGAACCACTGAGGCCTGAGTATCCCTGGTTTACGGGGAGTAGAAAGGTGATGGAAACTTGCAGCAGGTCTCCAGGGCACTGCTATGTGAGTGGGAGTTGCTGAATGTTTTAAATGCCGCATGCTGCTGTGATAATAAGGAGCTTTTCCAGGAGGTCGGGGATGTGGAAATTCTTCCCTGAATGAAAGAAAGGACCCTAAGTGCTGCAACTCCCCAATAGAGTCCTACGCTAATATGACAGTTCTGCGCTCCTTATGAGATAACATAGAAAAGTCTCACAACAGGCCCTGCAAATAACACATTTGACTGTGGGTTTGTCTTCACTGTCCCTCCTCGGCCCCCCCAAGCTGTAGCAGGAAGTCTGAAAGCCTGGGTCAACTGGTTCGGCCTTGTGCTGTGGAACTAAAAATAGCAGTGTAGACTTTCCCCGCTCGAACCCCGAGACCCACCTCTCTTGCTGGGTTTCAGAACCCGAATGGGCATGTCTGCATGGCTGTTTTTAGCCCTGTCCTGGGAGCCCGAGTTATCTGACCACGAGCTCCTAAACTCGCTGAAGTGGGTGGTGGTTATTTTTTTGTTTAACGGAGCACTTTGCTGCATACCTTGTATCTTACATGTAACCTAATACTCGTGTTAAACCTTTTCTGTTTTTTTTGTATCTATAAAGTAGTGGTTACACCTAAAACTTAGGTAAGCTACTTGTGAAAGGGGAAGACTGCTCATGAAACAGGATTTAATTACTGTGCTTGTGTTCGTTTACTGGAATCCTTTTGTGGTTTATGTAGTTTATGTAGCCTTATATGTAGTGGTTTCAATATAGTGAAACCAATTACAGGAAATCAGGCTGGACTGATTCATTTTCTGCATATTGATTTCTGCCCAAGGTGGAACTTGTGATTTTAAAGAAAACTTAAGTGATTTCTTTATTTTTCATCTTCATGCAGTCCTTTCAGGGGGTTTCTTAAGTTTCTTTGTGATCAACTCTTGTAAAAGTATGAGATTAGAATCTGCACAGGAGTGGTACAGAGTAAGTCCTATAATAATTTAAATGAAAGCGAATTCATGTTCACATGGAATGAGCATACTTCATGCTGCTTGTGCTCTTATAGGCCAGAATTTTCAAAAGGCCTCAACATCTACAGCTGGGTCCAGATTTTCAAAACAGCTCAGCAGCATCTTAGGGACCAAAATAAATGGCCAGATTTTTGTGGAACATCAATCATCATCACCTTCAGCTCTGAGTTCAAGTTGAATTTCTTTGGGATTACCTTCTCTAATAAACATGTGGCAAATGTATAGATTTTCTTTTGCTTACATAATACTGCAAAACAAAACATTCCACACTTCCTTCCCCAGGAGAGCATGAGAGAAACAGGACAGATTTTAGTCAAGTTGCTTAATCCACTCCTGGAAGGCGGTCAGATTCTGTGGTGGTGTGTTCAATGTAAGAACCCATATAGAAAATTATTTTCAAGAGATCGCAATTGCTTGTTTTAATGAATCAAACACAGTCCAAACACTTGGAATAGTCTTTGCACCAAGAATTGAAAGTAATTTGCTTGCTCTGTTGCAATTTCAGATTTGCTTCTCTGCCCTGAAAGATCAGTTTTGAGACTGCTCGTGTGCCTTTGTTCTTAAGTTTTAAGGTACCTAGGAACTGAAACAAAGGCTACATTAACCACGAATGCATGAAGTAATTTTTTTATTCTTGTGAACTTATTTTCTGTTTGCGTTATAGGTGCTTTTGATAACCCCCTCTCTTCTTTTGAAAAAAGTGAATGGTTGATTTAGCTTGCACAAGAGAATAGATTTAAGAAAAGCAGTGTCAATTCATATGAAACAACCTTAAGCCAGGTAAAACATCTCTTAATTTCTACTTTTTGTGCTGTTTCAGAGTAGAACAGATAGTTCCTACATATTGAAGAAATGAGATCCCGCCATTAATTCAAAACAAGGCAGCAGACGTGACAATTTGTGACACCTTCCATAGACTTCAGAAAGAACTTGTTTATTTAAGAATATGCTAACTTCTTTTCTGTAATTCATTTGCTTTTGAGACAGCTCTTACTGCCCAGAGTTTGACAACTGTTCAAATTTCTTAGACATGTAACCTACTTTGTTGGCATTGGTTTATCAATAGTTTTTGTTTTCCTCGAAGGTTCTCTAATGGTGTTCCGTAGACCAGTACTTATCAGCAGAACACTTGCGAATGGTTCATAGAGAGCAATTAGTTCTCATGCAGTCCTGATACTTGTTTTCAGGTATTTAAAATGCATTAAAAGACTGAATAAAAATGTTAACTATACTTCTATAATGTCTTTTCCACATAAACAATTCCTGTAGCAGATACAGATGTTCTGTGCTCCTGAATAGTGAAGGCAGTGGGCCACATAGTCGACAGTAGTGATGGCTGTTTGATTGATTTCAGTATTATAATGTGGACTACCTCATGAAAAGATTAGCAAACTGCTTGCTGTTTTATCTTCTTAATGCATGATAATAGCGGCTATTCTCTGCTTACATGGACATGTACTAACTATGACATATTCCAAAGGGGGAGCCGTGTTAGTCTATTGTAGAAAGACAACAGAGTCCTGTGGCACTTTTAAAGACTAACAGATTTATTTATCGCAAGTTAGTCTTTAAAAGTGCCACAGGACTCTGTTGTCTAACTATGACATGCATAACTAATCTGTGGACTCGTTACCACAAGGTATAGCTGACACCAATAGCTTGCTAGATGAAGAGAATTAGAGATTTGGGTAATGAACGTCCATATTTATGTTGCACAGCTCTTTTATTAGAGAGATATAAAACCCTTGTGCTCAGGGCATAAACTAATCACTAACTGAATGGGGAGGAAGTATCTTCTTACTGTTTGAGGAGGCTATTACATATTTATCCACTGAAGTTTGTATTTTCCACGGGAATATCTGGTAGTGTCCACTGCTTCGGGGAGAGGAATGGGCCTGACAGACGGCTAGACCAATGATTTTCAAGCTATGGGGCAGGACCCAGTACTGGGTCGCAGACCCTCAAGTACTGTGTTGTGTGGCCCCCCCCTGCTGCTGCCACTGAAGGACTGAAATGCATTGTTCAAAGACGTAATTGTTGGGTCACGGGCATAAATGAGTTTTTTTTCAATTGGGTCTCTAGGGAAAAAAAAATCTGAAAGCCACTGAACTAGTCTGATCTAGTTTGGCAGGCCTGTGTTTCTTTAGTTGCTCTGCTTTGGTCTATTAAGATTAGAGTGAGAAAGAAAGGTGGGCAGGTAAGTCTGCTTTCCACCTTTGTAATGAGGAGGCACAAATGTGGTGAAGCCAACCTTTTCCCGGGCTGTGGTGGTACATCTGATACAAGTGTACCTTAACAAAGCACCATATTGCTATTTCATGTGCCATTAAAAGTGTGGGGCAGGAGGGAGGAAGAATCAGGACTTAGCTATAAAAGGTTTATGTCTGTGCCATAATCATTAATCTACTGTATCAAACAGGTTACTCAAAGTATTAGGAATCCGTTCAAAAGTTAAGTTTTTCCACTAGATTATAACAGTTTCATAGACTAGAAAGGTCTCATTGAGGGGCATACTTGGAAGTTCATTAATTGTAAACCGTGTATTAACGGCAAAAATGCCAGGTTTTCATGGGGAATATACCTTCTGTGGAGGTAAACTCACTGTTTGTCAGCAAGGATGTTGTTACAAGCGATCTGTGAAAATGAAATAAAGACTTATTTAACTGATGTAAATGAAACAAAACATTCACAGATACCTTTATTATTGGACATATTCTGATACAAGTTAGTTTGTACTTACAATTGAAACATCAATTCCATCTGGTTGGCTGATGTTTCAGTCATACCTGGTGATCTGAAATTTGAAACATAGACTTCAATGAGAATTAGAACAGGTTCTTAAGGCCTGACCTGAACCACAGTTAAGTCTAAGAGAATTTTTCTATTAACTTCAGAGAGTTTTGGATTAATGCCATGCAAACATAGCACCAACAATATGCTGCTGTTTATTACACTAAGCTACAAACTGGTCCCTGGCTGCTGCAAAGTCCGATGCACTTGAATATATAGTTAGAGGTTTCTTCTTTTTATTAATGGATTGGGCATTAAAGGAAGATGTCTGTAGGTGAGATTTTTATATTTAAAGAGAATTTTAAAACAGTTGGAATTTCTTGCTAGCATTGTTTAATGTAAATTAATGGCAAAGTTATACACAAGACCCAATCAAGCATTTTTTTTCAATGTTGCAATCTCTTGCTGTTACTAGAGCAATCCTTGAAACCAGTTGAACAAAATTATCATACCTCTATCTTCCAAAGACCATTTTTAGAGTCAGACACTACATAGCTTTGTAATGGGAGGATGACTTTTTTGAGGATTTATACACACAGTAAACTTCTAAAACTCAAAATTCAGATATCTTTTGCAATCTGTACAGTAAGGCTGCAGTAAAGTTTTAGAAAGTTGAGACCTATGTAGGTGACCTTAAAGCATGTATAAGTCCAGGTTTTGAAAACATATAGTTGAAGAATCACTAAAGACCTCCGTTGTGTTTGTGTTTTGAATTAGCTAACAGAATACTGCATCCCAAGACGTACCTTTAACTAAATAAGTAAACCGTGTAGTTTAGTTTTGCTAAATTTATAGTGTCGGGGTAAGTGTACTTGGAATCTCACTGTGTCGCTCAATCTTTGTTGAGAAATGGAGCATGACTGGGCTAGATGTGTGTCAGAATTTTTGCAGAGTAAGAATTAAGAAGATTCCAGTATGCTTCACTGAAAAATGAGGCTCTTTCTCTAGAGGGTTGGATGCAATTGTGCAGAACCCTTTAGTTTCAAAAAGCAAATAAAAATAGCAGTGTCCTGTTGATTTGAAAATATATAACACTCTTTTTCTAGGCTTCTGATGATAAAACCACTGTCCCCTCAGTTCTCCCAAATATTGAGCTCCTACAGAGAATGCATAACGGCAGAGCCAGCGAAAGGGGAGTACTTCTTTGTCAGTTTTGTAAGATGGTCACTTCCTCCTGCATTTCTCAGCTAATTCATTTCCTTTTTTTACCCTTCACAGGTTCACAGCCAAAGGATAATTACAAATTAATATCAGTTTGTCCCACATGATTATCTGTGTGTGTATATATAAACTACATACAGTGGAGTATATGTACTATACTAATTTAAAAACACTCTATAAAATATTTAAGGTAGTGAAATCTTACCCTCTAATTCCTTTTATCCCTTAACCTGTTAAGGTTAATTTCATGTCTATAAAACATACTTCAATATAAAGAAGTAATTGCATGTATATATGTAATAAATAACAGTGATGTTGAGGGAAGACAGAGGAAGTTACTCCACAGGTCCCCTTACATCAGCAGAACCTCTCAACTGAATTGCTTCTCTGTATTCCTTCCAGGGCCATCTACTGTCCCCTTATATCTTGTATACAGTGTGAATCCTAGCTCTGGGAAGATAGTACTCTGAATATGCAGCAGAGCCATCTGATATCATTGTCTTAAAAGGGTGTGGGACAAGCCTCTTGTCTAGAGCCCAGTACTTTTTCTCCCTTGAGCACTTTTCACAAAAATATTTAGATTTGCAAAAGGCTACATATGTTATCAGGAAACATTCATTTTCAGTCATGTCCTTGTATAAGTAACAATGAAGGATGTCAGCAAGAAGTTGACACTTGCTAGTCAGTTCGGGAGTGAAAATGTTATGTAGCAACTCTCTCAACATGTCAGCCAATGAAAGGTTGAAATTATTGAGCAGTCAGAGTGAATGAAATGGGGTTTAGTTCCTCTAAAAACAAACGTTAAGGGAATCCAAACACCACCCTGTAAACTAAATTTTCTTTCTAAACCTGGATCTGAATTTGCTATACAAACTAATGCAGAAATACCTTCAGGACTAAGTATACACCTGGATTTTCACGTACACAGTATACTAGAGATAAGTCTGAGCCAAAATCCTCGATCTGAAAACCTCTATTCTTTGGGGAATTTAAGATCTGGATCTCATCTTCACGATTCATTTCCCTTCTCTAAACGGCATAGGAGGTGAATTAACCGACTCATATCTTGATACTGAATAAGACTGTGGTTTGTTTCCTGGCACTGATTCTTGCTTGATATTGTAAATAGTAAAAGCATTTCCTCTGCAAAAATACTTGTCAGAGACATTTGTTTTTTCAGTCTCCATCTCCAATATTTTTCCCTCACACTCACTCCAGGAGTTTAGCTATCACCCGTGAGCCTTTTGGACAATCTTGCCAATGTATTCCTGCCACCTCTTGTGAATTTTACGTTTTTAGTCTGTTTTCATGTTTTGATATAATGTATTTAAATTTCGAAAACATCCATATATCTTTTAGGCTAACATTAAACTTTCATTGATGTTGTCTTTTAAAAAAAAAAAGGGGGGGGGGGCAGCAGCAGCAGCTGTCAATACAAGTGATTGAAACAGAAGTTGATTGATTCTATTAAAAAAAGTGGAAAAGTCAGAAATATGAACATTTGTATTTGTAATATGCAGGGCCTGACTCAGATCCTCAGCAGGAGTTCCATCTGCAATCAGCCTACCTCCACTGACTTCCCTTCTACAGCATTTTTTTCCTGTTGCTTAACAAAACATTTGCATAATACAAAAAAAATGGAGTTCATAATTTCCAAAGCCAGAAGGTACAACTGTGATTATCTAGTTTGACCCCTTGTGTAACACAAGCCATGGAACTTGCCCAGAATAATTCCTGTTAGAACTGGTGTTTATCTTTTAGAAAAACATTGTCTTGAATTTTAAAATGGCCAGCAAGGAAAATCTGCCAAAACATTTGAGAAATTACTTCAATGTTAACTACCCTCACTGTTAGAAACTAACTCTTTATTTCCAGTCTGAATTTGCCTGTCTTCAGCTTGCCAGCACTGGATCTGGATATACTTTTGTCTACTAAATTGAAGAGCCCATTATGAAATATTCGTTCCCCATATAGATATGTGGACTGTGATCAAGTGTCCCTTAACCTTCCCTATAAAATAAATAGAATCTTGTTTAGGTGACAGTCAAACACTTGAAAGTTAGGAAATGGCAAATTCTAACTTTAATTCTACAATGTTTTAAATTTGTGCATTTAGGGCTGTTTTAATTTTAATTTCAGTCATATATTGGACAGCTATACGTCTAGTGTCTTTCAACAGAAATTAGTCCTGTTTACTCTTTTCTTCCCTTACTACCTGGAAGCTGCCAAATGGCATCTTATAAATCTTGGCCTAAATGTTTTACTTGTGTGGATAAGGGCACATCTAAATGATCAGAATTCAGAATGTGCCTTCACATGAACTAGTTACCTTATTCCCACACACCTTCCTGGTATAGAAGGGTGGACTTACTGCTGGAGTGCATCCTTAAAGCATGGGTGTGGTGGCGGCTCTCGCATCTAACACCCCCTGTCAGCATCTCTGTGGTCCATCTCTTCTCGTGGCTCAGCGATCTGACCAGTTTATGCTTTAGTCACACCCCTTCCAGGGTTACAGAGTCCAGCATAAGTAAGTACCCACCCACCCCCACTCCGGTTCCTCCGCCTAGTCTGTCACCCTTAGTTCATACACCTCTCAAGGTTTCTACTAGTCCTAATTGTTGTCCTTTGCAATGGCTGGTAGGGGAACCTGGATCCATTCGGACTACTCTCTTGCTGCCACTTCCCTGTACTTCCTCTTACAAAACTCATCCCTGGGCTTTTCCCCTCACTCGGTAAGAGCTTCCTGTTCCTTGCAGATCTCTCACCTCCCTGCTATCGGGAGCGTAACTACAAAGTGTCTCCTTGCAACCCTTTTCAGCTCCCTCTGTCCTCTCTTAATAGTACCACTCAGACCCTTCCCAGCTGTGTTCCATCATTAATGAGGCTGGCCCATTGTCTAGGGCAGCGGTTCTCAACCACTGTATCGATAGGGACACGTCACTGTGTAACCACACAGTGGTAAGTGTGTCACAGAGAGCCAGGCAAATGGCTGGATTTGGTCTGGGGTGGGTGGGCTGCTGTGTCCTGTTGAGTTGACATACACCACCAAGTGTGTTGCGACCCGCAAAAGGTTGTAGGTACTCTTAGGCCTGCATTAATTCTTTCACCGGGTGTGGGACAGGCACCCCCTCACATTAGGCAATGCAAATTACAATCCTCTAAAGTTTGACTGTAAACTTCGTAGACAAGTTGTAACTTGCTCACAGTATGCACAAAGCCCTAGGTTGGAGATGCCTGCTTGCGAGGGTAAGTTAAAATGGGTGTAGGTTTCTTTAAGGCCCTTTTCTGCATTCAGCCCTTGCTTACACGTTCTTGTGGCTCTGCCTTACAATCACCACAGCCTGCTGATTGTAGACTGGAACTGCTGCTTCCATTGCATCAGCATAACCCATTTCAGATAGCTCACATAATACTGACTCAGCAAGGGGCTTTCTAGGAAAACGTGGTTGTACGTCTTTGATTACAGTTTCTTAGACTCGTGTAACAGTTGCTTGCTCAACCAGCCTTACGCAGACTATTTGAGAAATGTAACTACACCCCCACTGGCTATTACTTAGATCACAGATGTATGAGCAAGAAAAGCACAAAGAAAGTGATGTGTTGTGAACATTTTTTTTTTTTTTCAATTGTACAACTCTTTCTACAGCTTGTCAGAGCTTACTTCATTAACCTGGGCAGAATTCTGTAGCCTGTATTTACACAGGTCAGATTAGATGATCACAATGGTTCCTCCTTGGCTGTGAATGAATGAATCACTTGACTTGGCACATGTGGTCAAAGCTACTTCCCTAAAGAATTTATATCAGGGCCACTGAAGACTGGTTAACAATTTTATCAGTGTTTGAATAGAAAGGAAAATCTGGTCCTGTTGCCCAACTGGTTGGATGCCAGTTTCTTTCATCTAATGTGATCCTCAGTGTTTGTTAGAATTATTTACATTGTATTCTAGCCCATCAAGGTTCTCCTTAGCGACTGACCAGGGTCACTAGACCTCAGTTCTGCAAAATTCCATCTTTTCCCTTTGAATCTGAAAAGATTTCCCCCTTAATTGATCCAGCTGTTCGTTGCTGCAGGCTCTCCCAACACTTCTTGTTTCTCTTGTGGTCTCAGAGGGAAAAGCCATGTAACTGTATGAAGTCACCCAGCGAAAGAGCACCCCAAAGAGCATCAGCTTTCTCTTTGCTTCTAATTGTGACTCTTTTATTGTCCTGCCCTTCTTAGTAGCCCCTGTATCAGTAATTGGCCATGACTACACTGGCAAGTTAGTTCGAATTAAGGAAACTTAATTCGAACTAATTTAAGCCATGGCCACACTAGGGCTTCCTTATTTCGAACTAATAAATTGGACTATACTTTTCGAGCTAATGCTTAATTAGTTAGTTCGAACTAACCGGCACATTGAACTTAATGCAACTCACTAATTCGAACTAAGCAAGTGCCATACATGGCACTTGCTTAGTTCGAGCTAAAATTCCAGTGGGGACATGCTAGTTCGAATTAAGTTAATTCGAACTAACTAAAATTAGTTTGAATTAGTTAGTCCGAATTAACTAATTCGAGCTAACTTTGGTAAGTGTAGACATAGCCTTTGAGATTAGCATTGGACTAATTACTAAAAGCATTAAGGAAGCTTTAAAGGTTGAATAATGTGATTGTTTCAGTATCCACCAGACTAGTATAGACAAAAGAGTCTTGTGGCACTTTTAAAGACTAACAGATTTATTAATCGCATGAGCTTTCGTGGGAGAAAATCCCACTTCGTCAGACGCTTTGAAGATAGGAAAGTTACAGACTAGTATAGTTCACTGTAGTAGTGCTCAAAGATCTTGGCAACAGCTGTTTCCCAGAAACATAGGCAGACAGTGAGTGACAGTATAGCATAACTCTCTATCTAATGCTGCACCAACTTCATTACCCTACAGGATTATCATGCAGTGAGGGGTAAAATGAAAAATCACGCTATCTACAGATTTAGTGTGATGCAAAACCCACTGAAGTCAGCAAGCCCACTCCCAGCCCCTTAAATGGTAATACGAGTTATAAATAGTGACCTCTGAATGCTTGCAAGGAGGTGACATCTGCCATATGATTAAGAATACAGTGTACCTGCATGATTGCTGACTGATCCACAAAAGGAGTTAGCCTTGTGACATGAAATCACTAGAAGTTAGGACCCTACATATCTAAGTGAACCTGAACTTCAGTTTTTCTGTGGCTCAGTTTCCTGGCCTATAAAATAGGGTTGCATCTAAAGCACTCTTGATATATTTTGATGAAGGGTACTATGGAATTTAATGGCCAGAAACTAAAAAGAAGAAAAAACAATTTGTTTGGGGCTGCATAGAATTATGGTATTTTGTACTATTGCTAATGGTACAGGGCGCTAGAAACACTGCTCTGATTAAACTGTGCTCAGCATGAGCCCCAAGGAGTAGAGGAGAAGTTGTCTTTAAACCATTTTTCCACTTACATTAGGGGCCAAAGTGGCCCCAGAGGTGGGTAACTGAGAGCAGCTCATTTCTCTTGAAGAGCACAGAAAGATCTTAAAACTTTCACCTGTATCATTACAATAGATCTAGATCAGAGATAAGCAGAAAAACTTTGATTTGATTTGTATGAAGTGCAGCATTTCAACAGACTTCCTCTTCCTAAGCTTCAAGTTATTACCCTGAAACAGCTGTGGTGGATACAGGACTTAAATTCACGAGATGAGTGCTATCAAATGAGTCATGCTCAAAACCAGAAGATTTAACTTTGGAAAACTAACTTTCAGTTCTAGTCCTTCCTCCTCTTAAGTTCTGTATTGCAGGACATTTTAAATTGTATGCCATGCTTCCCTTTTAAATGTTGGGGCCTTGACTATGTGCATGGTGACTCAAGACAGTATTAATGATCCTTATTAATCCCTGTATTCATCTACCAGCCTTTCATTTATCATACATTCAAAGTCAATGTTTGTAACATGAAACTTAAACATTTTGAATTATTGAATGAGAGGTTTTGTCTTGTTGTGGGTGGCTTTGTTTTTTACTGTGGCTTCCTTCATCGAGTATACTACCATAAAACTTACATACTTTCAAAATGCGCATGGGAGTAACTGGTCTCTAACAGTGGCCAATACCAGAAGTTTCAGAAGAAGATTCACGAAGCCCCCAGAATAGGCAATTTTCTCCAATAACTTTGCAAACAGGCATTTCTTCCCCAAAACCCTCTCTATTGAGGGCATCTGCTGTATGATTAAGTCATATATTGGCCTGAGAGTATTCTTAGGTTTCTGTTGGTTGCACAGTTAGGCAAAAAAAACCCAACACCCACTTCCACCAGACACTTCTTAGATGAGGGTATACACTTCTTTCAGAAATATATCTGGCTCCTGAGATCCAGGCCTTTCTTGTCTGCAATTTGCCGTATTTAGAAATGAGACCCAGTGGGCTTTTTTTTTCCAGGATGACATGCGGCAGTGAACATCACAGATCCCTGTGACCATCTCACTGCACTGGCCCCCCGTTTAATGTGGAACCCAGGTCTAAGTCTGTCTTGACTTTGAAAACTATGTAGGGATTTCTCGAGCTACCTACGAGAACGTGTCCCCCTCTGTGACTGTGATTTCCTATAAGGAGTGTGTCTGCGCTGCGGTTAGACACAGCTGATTTGGGCTCAATCTTAAGGGCTGTTCAATTGCGTTGTGGCTATTTGGGCTCAATCTTAAGGGCTGTTCAATTGCGTTGTGGCTATTTGGGCTCAATCTTAAAGGCTGTTCAATTGCGTTGTGGCTATTTGGGCTGCAGCCTGAGCCCAAATGTTTCTACCACAATTAAACCGCCTTTAAGCCCAAGCCCCATGAGCCTTAGTTAGCTGGCAGAGGGCAGCCACGGGTTTTTAATCACAGTGTAGACAGACCCAATCCAGCAAAAAAGAGTGGCTGCTATTCTTGGGAGTCACTCAAGTAGCTTTAAAGACTGAACCTAAGTGCCTAAAGCGCCAGTTAGGTACTTAATCAACTCCTATAGCAGTGGGTACCTGTAGAGCCCAGGCAGATAGTCATTGGCTTACGCCCTGGAACATTGTTTATATAATGTATAATTTTTTTCCTATATCTATGAGTATTCTTATGGTCTATATCAGAGCCTAACACTTTTTAACCTTATGAACCATTTGGCTTCAACAATGCTTGTGGCAGCAAGTTCTTGGGGAGGGTGGAGAGTAACTTCGTTTCTCAGTTATTAAAGTTGCTTTCTTCCAAAGGGGTAGCTGTGTTAGTCTAGTTCAGCAAAACAAACCAGGAGTCTGGTGGCACTAACTGAAGTATCATTGTATTTCTTCTGCAAAATCTAAGAACAACTGATGTTCACAGTTTTAGGATCCATTAATGGCTTACAAAGCAAGTTGGTTCCTCCGTTTTAGCCATTGGATTGAATTAATAAAATCATATAGACTTTTTTAACTTACATTTTGTTTTCTTCGTACATGGACCTTGATTCTTTTTCTTTACGCTTACTGTACTGGCTCGGTGGGGAGTATGAGATAGAGATTTACAAAACCTTTTTTCAGTTCCCTTCTTTGTCTTGATACTTCAATTTGGGTACGGTAGCAAAAACACTAAAATAAAAAATAACCAATTTGTGAATATATATCAAGTTGCAGGGGCTTCTTGTTTCTAGGATGTTGTACTGCTAGAGTTGAGACTACATTCTGCATATTGGCAGCCTTCCTTCTCCATTATGTGTTAGCTTATAAAAAGATAGCAGCTGATGTCAAGATCTATTCGATGGGGGCTCTTCCAGATCACTCTACAAATATGGATCAAGTAGTTGTAAACAATAACTCATCACACAATAGCTATGCATCACGCAAGTCAAAACAGCATACTCGTAGATTGTGCTAAATATGTCTAGGGAATAACGGGGAAGAGAGAAATCATGTAATCGAATGCTTGCAGTTGGTAGGTCACTTTAGACAAAAACATTCCCACGTTTTAGCACTTCTTTGTATACCTAATGTGACCGTAGCTCTGCAAAATCGTAAAGAGCACCAACCACTCTGATTTGATCCAAACTCTACAGGCCAGATTCTCATCTTAGCATAAGTTGGTGTTTGCTCCCTTACGTCAGCAGAGCTACACCACTTCAACCAGCTGATTAGGATACGATCCTTTAAAAAAAAAAAAAAAAAAAGTTTGAAAACTAAAAAAAAGAACTTGCACGTTCTTTTAATGTAAAATTAGTTTAATTTGGTTAACCAAATAAATCATAGTATCTCAAATTCAACCCTGATGGAAGGGGATGAATTTGCTCTAATACCTTGTTTAGTATTTTGGGATGTCCTTTGCGTCATGATATACTATTCACTATACACACATACTAGACTCTAAGGCTATGTCTACATTGGCAAATTAAGTCGACTGAAATTAAGCCACGTCCACACTAGGCTTTCATTAAGTCGACTTAAGAAATTCCTTAAGTCGACTTAATAAGAACCGCCTATCAGGTCGACCCAAGCCCCGTGTGGACGTTTAAGTCCACTTTAAGTCGACTTAATGGTGGTTAGGTTGACTTAACAAAGTGGACTAAGTCGACTTAAAGTTAAGTCAACTTAGTCCACTTTAAGTCAACTTAATAAGGTCGATTTTAAGTCGACTTAAAGTCGACCTTATTAAGTCGACTTAACAAAGTTGACCTAACTTTTCCTAGTGTAGACATAGCCTAAGTTTCCTCATAGTAGCTAAATCTCAATTCTACAGCGAGTGTATTTCCTGTGGTTTTCATTCAGATTTTGTTCCAGCCTCAGTAAAACATATGCAATGACGTGATCATTTTCTGCTGTTCCTGGTAATGTGCCCTGGCTTACCATTCCATATATACATGTGCCTGATTTCTGTAAACTAGGGTTTATGTCGAAGGGCATGTTTTGATTCTTTTATTTCTTCTGAGTTTCTCTCAGATGTCTGAGCTGTTAGACACATCTGAAAAGAGACTGGAGGAGGAGCTGGATAGTTCTGTCAGCATTGGCCTGGGGATTGATATTCCTAAACCTCTTTTGACATTTGCAACTCCAGGATAGCTTGCTGACGACTCCAGATCAGGGGCGATCTTAGGGATTCTGGGGCCCTAAGCAAAGATGAGGGGGCCCACATCCTTGGCTTTTACCTAGAACCCTGCTGCTACACCCCATCCCCTGCCAGGAGATTTAAAGCAGCTGCAGTGCCCCCCCCCACCCTCCAAGGCCCTGAGCAAATGCCCAGCCTGCCCCCCCACTAAGACCACCTATGCTCAATATAAGGATCCAAATTAACTTCGATAGACAGGACTGCAGTTTTTGGCTATTAATTCAGGCTTATGAAATGGTGATCTATTGGCCATGAATTGACAGATGGGTTGTTTCAGATAGAAAGACGGTTAGAAATGGCTTAGTGAACTCCTTCATATGTAGCTGAATGGGAAGTGGAAATATTTATGTAATGCCCTATGTCTGCACACATCTGTACGTCAGGTAAAATATGTTTGTCTCAAAGTATACTGTTGAAGTGTGGCAGTACTTCCTTTGTGCAAAGCGGATAGCATATTAGCGTGGCCAACAATGAGTCAGTGTCTTGGACTCCAAGAAATAATCTGACCTCCGTATTTAATCTAAAACTGAAAACATTTCTTCTAAACAGTTGCTGTCCAAAATCCACAAGCTGATTGAAAATGCCAGGATAAGTGGATACTCGCAGGTGACTTTAAATATATCAACAATCCTTCCCCCACAGAGGCAGACTGAGTTGTAAGGTTTTTGTTGAAAACTGCTGGCAAGTTAAAATATTGTGACTTCTTCTGTTTCAGGATATCAGGCATGAAGCTAGTGACTTTCCATGTAAAGTGGCCAAACATCCCAGAAACAAAACCCGAAACCGGTATAGAGATGTCAGCCCCTGTAAGTACCCTTTCTTCCCAGTTACTTCTTGTCTCGGGGAAGGCATTGGGATGTATATTTTAAATGGATGGCTTTACATCTGAAACGTAAATCTTCCCCTTCTAATACTGAATGACAGAGAGATCACATGTGATATGTCATGGGATTACACTGCAGTGGTATTCGTGAACAGACATCTTTGCGGGAAAGCAGGTGTCTCTGGGGGCAGAGAAGAATGATGGGTAAGATAGCACAGATCTCTTATCAGTCTTGAATGTATAGTTTACCCTCTCTATTGTTCTAACAATATGTATTGTATATGGCAGTGGTTCCCAACCCGTGGCCTGCAGGGTCTTGCAGAAGGGGTACCGCTGGTTAAGGACCAGGCGGAGCATGTTGCCGTAGGGCTTCAAGACCGGTACAGGCTCCTTGCTGCAGCCAAGGGAATGGGAGATCAGCGCTCCCCTCTCTCTGGCTGTAGCAGGGAGCACAGCAAAGCGCTCTGCCAGAGTCCATAGGCACTGGGATCCCTACTGGAGCCAGAAGGAGGGGAGCACTGATCTCCCATCCTCCTGGCTTCAGAAGGGAGCTACTGCCTAGGGACCCAGGGGGAGTGCACGGGGCTACAGGATGCATGCCATTTCCCTGCTGCAGCCATGGGTACAGGAGATCAGTGAGGCCGCTCCTTCCATCTGGCTATTGGGGAAGCGGTGTGGTGCTTGCACAGACTGGTGGCCCTTCAGGTTGTAAAAATAATATCTGTGGCCGTAAGACCAAATGGTTGGGAACAAAGGTATGTAGCGTGTTATCAATTAATATAGTACAGAGACTGGGAGGAATCTTGCTAAAATAATATAATTGGAAGTTTGTCATGAGCTGTTTGGAGGCTGGGGGGAGGGAGCGAAGAAGCAAAGCAACAAAGCTGGCTTTTATCTTAATCACATCAGAAACTTAGATCTCCTTCTCCTAATAGAACAGTTGATGACATTTCATATTCAGGCCTCTAGGCCTTTTCTCCTTGCCCAGAGTGGGTCATGATTAGGGCTTCTGATTTCTCAGTGTGAGCTGACCAGCAACAACAAAACAAAAAAAGCAATCAGTGTTTATTGGCTAAACCTCCCAAATGGTCACTTGTATCCAGGAGCTTGTCTACACAGAGACGTATTGTGGGTTACGAGGTGTGATTTCTGACGCGCACTAACCTGTTGCGCAGTAGTTGGTTCTGCTGGTGTTCATTAGAGGCTTCCTAGTATGCTTTAGCTTAGTGCTATTGAAAGAGTATATGTTAAAGCAAACCGGGGCCACGTCCACACTGACGGCAGCAAAGTTGCTGCTGTCAGATGAATCTTTCTGGATCGACTTAGTGGTCAGTTAAGATGCTAAGTTGATCGGGAAATCAACTTAGTAAAACCACAGCCCCAAGTGGTATAGCACAATGAAGACCCCGCGCTGAAGGGGAGTTAAGAAGTTGATGGGAATTAGGAAAGCTACTCTGTGCAGCTTGTGTAACTTCCGTCGACTGCCAATGAATTTTCCCGGCAGCGTAGACTGGGTCTAGGGAACATTACAAAGAGATTACTCATTAAAGTAGTATATTATTATAAAGAGTAATGTATAGAAAGCCCTCTCCACCCCACCCCCCTCCGCCCCCAAATAAAAATAAAAACAAACTATTTGGGGCACTTAAAATGTTAAGAATAAACCTTGAAAAATGAAATTATAATAAACCCCCCAAACAAGAAACCTTAATCACGATACCCTTTTGCAGCATCTTCCCCTCCTCTTGAAGTGTGTATGAACAATGTCCTCTGTTTTGAGAGACAAAGTGAGGGAGTTAATATCTTTTATTGAACCAGCGTCAGTTGCTGAGAGAGACAAGCTTTTGAGCTATGTAGAGCTGGTCTTCAAGTCTGGGAAATGTACTCAGTGCCTCAGCTAAACATGAGGTGGAATAGATTTTTCAGCATAAGTAGTTAACATTTCATAGAAGAAACATGAAAACAGTTGTGATGTATGCTGCAATCACAGGGCTTCTGTACACATTGCATTTGTACAGATAGTATTTCCATATACTGGAAAACGTGTACAGTCACTTCAGAGGCTAAAAATTCAGTTGAGCCTTTCAGGAAATTCAATAGGGACACTAACGTTCACATAGCTTTGCTTACTGATCAGTTTCAGGAGTCTCCCCCTGCCCCCCCTTTTTTTTCCTTTGGCATCGGTGGGTTTGGGTTTCGTTAGGTGGTATTGGTTTCTTAAGGTTTATTTTTTTTTTTTCCCCCCCCCCCCCCGTAAAATGTGAACGTTGTTATGCTTTGGGGAACTACAAATATTGTACTGCATTTCTGCTAGTTCCAAAGCTTGCAGTGAGTGTCAGGATTTTTGTTTTCTTTGTTTGGTTCAATACATACGGTGGCTAGATTAGGAAAAACTTCAGTTGAATAGAAGCCCTGTGAGCAGGGCTGATGGTTTCCATTTGAAGGTTTTCCTGCTGATACAAACAAGCCGTGTTCAAACATCTCTTTTATCCAGATTGCAAGGAGCAGATCTTGACAAAGTTAGACCTGAAAAAATATGCATGAAGTTGTGTATTTAGTTTGTATATGCTGCTTCCACGTGCAAGTAGTACCTTGATATATAATTCTGTGTGCACAATGATCACATTTGCCCATGCAATTGTGATCATTACATGTGCAAAATACATTCACACTTTTTCACAACTTTTTGTCATCAGGCTCTATTGTGTTCTAACAATAAAACAGTACATTTATTACTGTGTGTTCCCAGCACAGCAAGTACAAAAAACTCTTCAGTCAGTCAGATACAATCCTTCATTGTTACTGTTTTATTTTTTGTTCCGTTAGAACGTTAAATATTTTGTCCTAGCATTTCATGAAATGGTACGTGCATCATCACGTACGTTACATATGCAGGCGTTAACCAGTGTTTTCTGATTCTGTGCTGTAGTTGACCACAGTCGAATTAAGCTAAGCCAAGGAGACAATGACTATATCAATGCCAGCTTGATAAAAATGGAAGAGGCCCAAAGGAGCTACATCCTTACCCAGGTAATTACCAGGGGAAAAACCCTGCAAATTCATTCATGAATAGAATTGTTTTAATCTTTCGCAAACCAGCAGCTCCAAGAGTTTTTTTTTTAATATGCAAAGTCATGTTTTGTTTTGTTTTATTTTATTTTATTTTATTGTGTTGTCACATGCTGCACGTCCACACTGGCTCTGACTCTTGTATGTTTAGCCTTTTATGTTCATCCACACTAGAAAAGTAAGGTTTCTAAAATGGAAACACATTTTTAAACACAAGTCATATTTTATAGACTCATAGACTTTAAGGTCAGAAGGGACCAGTACGATCATCTAGTCCAGGGGTCGGGAACCTTTTTGTCTGAGAGAGCCATGAACGCCACATATTTTAAAATGTAATTCCGTGAGAGCCATACAATATGTTTAAAACTAAATACAAGTAAAGGTGTGCATTTTATGTTTTAATTAATTGAATTTGAATTACTTTTAATTGAAATTTAATTTTAGAAAGGTTTTTAAAAAACCTTTAAAAAAGGTTTTTAATTAAAATTAATTTTTAAAGGTTGAGTTTTTTTAAAAAGAAAGACAGACAGAAAGAAAGCAAGCCGCTCTAGGAAGCCGCCGGTGGGGGGAGGGAGGGAAAGCAGACCCCAGCCCGGGAGGCTGATCCCGTGCTGCCCCGCGCTGCCCCGCTGACCCGGCCGCGTGGGGCAGGCAGGCAGCCCCGTGCTCCTGACCCTAGCCTAGCTTGCCTGTCCCGCCCTGGGGGCGGGGAAGGCCAGCCCAGAGGCCGGGTGTGCCGCGGCAAAGCTGCGGCCCCCGGAGGTTGGAGGGAGCAGCGGGGGCTGCCGGGCTGCACGGGGGTCCCTCACTGCTGCGCGGGGGGTGCGACAGCCGCTGCGCGGCCGCGCGCCCGCGCAGCTTAAAGGGAACGCTGGCAGTGAGCCAGATGCAGCCATCAAAAGAGCCACATCTGGCTCGCGAGCCATAGGTTCCCGACCCCTGATCTAGTCTGACCTCCCGCAAAATGCAGGCCTCAAGACCTCACCCACCCACTCCTGCAATAGGCCACCAACCTATGACTGAGTTATTTACTTCCTCTGAAGTCACTAGGAGTTTCACTATTGACTTTAATGGGAGCAGAATTTGGCCTCACCTGTTCTCCTAGACATAGCTTCAGACTGAATCTGCCTTTGGATTAATTTGAGGATCTTTTATTAGATAACAGTGCACCTGTCTTGTCACTTCAGAGACTGCATCTTTTACATGCTAGTATCTAAAAGATTTAAATTCTCAACCCATCTAGTGGTAAATCCTAATTATCTAGTTCTCTTAAGGGACATCTAAAAAATTAGGGTAACTGGAGTTTGGCAAGAAATGAAATTTGTATAGCAAATCCAAAATCCACATAATGTACATTCTTTGGATAAATCAGGCAGTAGGCATATGTACGCAAAATATAAAATCTCACAAATTAAAACCATAACTAAATTAATGCAAAGTTAACTCAAGAGTCCAGCATTCCTCACCACCATTATCACATCTCAAACTCTATTTTTTAATACAAACAATGGAGGCATTATTCATTAATAAATGAAAAGTCAAATGCTTTGACCATTCTGTTTCTGAATCTTTTCATCAAGAGTTTTTTACATGTAGGTTGTATGTGCCAGTGTGCCATCCCTTTGGATAACTTGCCATGCTCCTTTGCAGAATAATATTGCAAGGAACATTAACTTTATATGCCTATGTTCTTAAGCGTGATACGAGTTAATATTCTGGTTTTGCAAGATTTTTATTGAAATCTTATCCTGCATATACAGACTATCCCTTTTGCCTTCAATTTTTAAGTGCACTTTTCACAGATGCCCTGGAAAATTACAGGTGTAAGAACAGTGTAGAGAGGGACTTTCTGGCAGTGGTGAAATCCTTAATTAGTGCTGTATTCGGTGGAACAGATCATGTTTTTGTTCAAAACACCATCAGTTTTAAACGATCTAAATTACTCCCAATTTGGTTGAAGCAGCTGGTACGGTAAATATTGTTGCAAACCTTGAGATTCTGTAGAATGCGTCTTGCGTAGCCCTTGCTGGTGTTCAAAGATAGTTCAATGGATCCGATTTACCTTGTGAGCAAAGGACCAGCACAAGTGCTATGCAGAAGCCCCATTAAGGCCTATTATCAGTGCAGACTCTGAATTTCACCCATTGAGACAGCTTTACAGTACAAAAAGTAATGCAAATATGAATACCAGGGATTTGTAAGTGTACTATAAGCACGGTAAATGTGTTAAATTGGATTGGACTGAAACGATATAAACAAAAACACACTAAGAATTTTCCTTCTGTCAGCTGAATGCTCATAGTTATAAGATGCAGTTATGCTTTAACACTCTGAATTCCTCATACACACATCCAGGAACATGCTGCTAACTCTAATGAAGGGTCCTTCCTTTGACTTTTAATATAGCTGCTTCAACACAGCAATGTCATTCTCCACTGGCTGAGGTTTAAAAATGAGTCGTTTGTCTACTAGGCTACATCACCACTGCACTATTTAGAAACAGTAGGAGTCTGACATTTAGTTTAAATCTTCTTCTGGTCAGGTTGGTTGGGAGCGATCTTCCCGTGTGCATTTGAGGCGGGGAAAAGTGTGGAAAAATAGATTAGATTTTTTTTTTAAATACCATTAAAAACTAGCACCATTGAGTTATATTTCCTGTGAACCTTAATTCCTGCATTTTTTATGTAGTCAGTTTGAAGGGTAGTATAACTTTTTAGTTGCTCACTCTAAGCCTGTGCCAGAATTCTTGTTTGATTACTGTTATTTAGACAATGAGATTTACGGTTCAGTTCCCTGGGGAGAGTAGTCTGTAATGTTTGTATATTTTTTTCTTCCTCCTACGCTTACTAGATAAAGGCAACTGGAATTAATATTTTTTAGCAGAAGTCAGGGGATCTTCCTCCTTGTTTTCAGAAAATCAACATCAATCTCTAATACAGAAGTATAAGAGAAGAATTTGAGAGAACTTCAGTTAATCAGGATCTGTAATAGCCTAGATGCCTCAAGGCAAAATGATTGTGGACAAAGATCTACTTGTTTTATTATCCAGAGCGAGGGAGATCATAGGACTGATAAATATTGATTCTGCAATAGTTATCTACCCTGTCGCACAGTAAGAGGTATACTTCGCTAATAGCTTCTATATCAGTTCTAACCCAACATTTAGTTTGAAATGAGGCCACTCAAAATCCACTTCTGTTTTTTTTCCCCAAGAACCATGCCATGTTGTTTTCTTTGAGCCATGCGAGGTGGGAGAGAAATCACAGCTGCACAACTTTGATAGTCCTAGTTTGAGCCATGCGAGGTGTGAGAGAAATCACAGCTGCACGACTTTGATAGTCCTAGTTTATCAAAAAGCTAAGAGAATTTATGGTGCTGGTGCTGGTGTATCGTCAAGAAAAAGAAAGAATCAGTGTCAAGTAAAATCTTCTTCTACAAGAGAAGATGCTTTAAAAGTAGATAGCTTTGGGCTCTAATGAAGAGGACTACCCTTAAGAACTATTAATTGAGACTAATAATCATTGTATATTCTTTGAGCAATACAAAATAGCTAGTTCATGCTTTTGTCTGATCATTGTTTCTAGGCCTCAGTCAGTAACTTGGAAGCATTATTCCTAGCATGTTATTTATTACCTATAATACGTAGTTTCTGTAAATTATTATAACCCCACTTCTGCAAATCACTTATTCTCAAATCCTATTGCCAGGACAAGAAGGGGATTATTTCCCCATTAGATTCCTTTTTTGCCTTTCCAGACCAAGTTCTCTCAGTGTGTTTTTTCACTCCCAGTTCCCTTCTTGCACATAAGAGCGTTTCTCTCTTCCTGTTTTCTGTGGGAACAGATTTAGTGTACTTAAGCTGATGACTTCATAGTGGGGAAAATGGAACTTAAAGCTATTGTATTGCATTTCAGACATTTAAAATGAGAAGTTACTTGCATTAGGCTGTAAAATTAGGTAACTTTTACTAGGGTCCAGCTGTCTGATCTCTTTCCACAGAAAATGTTGCTTACTTTAGAAGATTCTCTGTCTTTGCACAGGGTCCTCTGCCAAATACTTGTGGTCACTTTTGGGAGATGGTTTGGGAACAGAAAAGCCGTGGTGTTGTCATGCTCAACAGAGTGATGGAAAAAGGATCAGTAAGTATATAAGTGTGTTTTAAACTGTATATATTTAAAAACAAATAAATAACCAAAAAAATAATAGGAGCCAAGAGATGCACATACAGAATTTTGTCCAACAATTCATATCTAAAATTCAGAAACTGGGTATGAAAATGGATCTTGATTAACTCTGAGGGATATGTGGAAGTTGTCCAGTTCAGAATAGCAGATCCTAACTGCTTTTGAATTCGGCAAAGCCCATGGCTGAGCACAATCGGAGTTTTCCGTACAGGAATGCTAACCTGGTTTCTCTCTTCAGTCTTCCCTGCTAGTAGTGTTGATGCGTACACGTAGTTCCTCTCTGACAAAGGCTCCCAAATATATTAAGACCCTTTACGTTATTCTGTCACTCTCCAGAGGCCTTGAAGTAGTTGTAGATATTACTTAACGTCCCCTTTAAGGTTCTCTTGCACTGCCAGAGTGGTGTAAAGCGGCCTTAGTATGAATGAGAATCAGGCCTTCTGGTCAGGGTTCTGGATTCTCTACAACTATTTAAGATGACAGAGGAACAAACTGCCTAAGAAGGTTGTGGAATCACCTTCACTGGACGTTTTCAAAAGGAGCCTGGACAGCCGTCTGTCTTGGATGACTTAAACATGCAAAATCTTGCATCTTGACAGGGAGTTAGACTATATGATCCTCGTGGTCCTGTCTAACCCTATGTTTCTAGGATTCTGAGACGTGATCCCTGACCCAAAGAGCTGACGGTCTATGTTTAAACAGCAGACAAAAGATGAAGAAAAGAGAGCAATGTGTAAAGAAACTGTTCAGGGTTTACAGTAGTTAACTTATTATTCCAGGCTCCTTTCAAACTCCCCTCCTCCCTGTATTCCTAAATTTCCCCAGAGTCCAGGGAGAGAGAATGAGGGTACTTGGGGAACCATCACCAGAAACTAACTAGTGAAATATCTGGAAAGCCACCATCAGTCTTTTAACATACTAGCCACTTGCCCCACCTTGGGTGTGAAAGAGGTTCAGCCCTTCTGGTGAGCAGAAGTTACCAGAGTTTGCTTACTACTGGAAGCTGCCATCTGTGATCACAGCATGGGTCTGCCAATGGAGCAGTTTGGTACAAAAGTAATTGAAAACTGATCTAGAACTGCATACAGATTTTTAGTTCCTTTGCTGACTGTAGGGCCTCTTCAGAGGATGGTAAGTGGGTATTTTGTGTACCCTACTAGTGATCTAGTGTTGCACACTTGCGTAACCTGGAAAGAATTCCTGGTGATCCGGAAGAGAGTGAATTGTGAAGTGCAGTGAATTGTGTTCTGACTGATTTTGTTGGTTTGAGTTTTTAACTTTTTTAGTTAACGGGGATATGCAGTAACTGTTATAGTTGTTCCACGTGCTCTCTTCTCCCCACCACCCCCTATAAATTTGAACAAAGCAAAGAGTTATCAAGATTCCTTAGGACAGACTGCTACTGCTTTTCAACAAACAGCAGGGGAAGATTTTTCAGAGGAACTTGCAATATGTTGTTTGCAGAGCTGCTTGGTGCAGAAGTTAGACATGAAGCTAATTGCTCTCATCTACATTTTAAATTTTTAAAAATGCAGAAGATTCTAATATGCCCTTGCTTCGTATTGTCAAATTGCTCAGTATTTAACCAACAATGGAAGCACTGTAGACATTGATACCTCTAAACCCGACAATTTATCAGGATTCCTTTGCTGTCTACAAATAAATGTTGTGTATGTTTGTAAAATGTTGTCAAATCCTGCCCTTAGGAGTAAAATCCACTTTTCAGCCCAACTCCCAGTACACACATGACAGCTCTCCAGCATTTTATGACCATCCCATTCAGAATGATTTATTTTTCATTGGTAATAAACTTTGTAATAACCAAAAAACCCCAGAGTCCTTTCGCACTTTTAGAGAATAACACATTTATCGCAGAAGCTTTCGCAGGCACATCATTAGGTGTCTATATACATATAGAGACGAGTGAGTAACTAATTGACTCTAACAGTTCGATGGATTGTCTACTAGCCTATCTCAGCAAAGCAAACAAGTTGTTTTGATTCAAACAGTGTGGAAGAGGGCCCTGTGACAGCAATAGGTGAGAATGTTAGAGGGGAAATTACCTCTTGTAATGAGTTAGCCAGGAACGGTAATTTCCCCTCTATTAACATTCGCACTTGCTTTGCTGAGTTAGGCTGTCTTGCACAGTTTCCATTTTATGCATCAGACGAAATGGGATTGTGCCCACGAAAGCTCATGTGATAAATAAATGTGTTTAGTCTTTAAAAGTCCCCCAGGACTCCTTGTTTGTTTTGCTGAACTGGACTAACACGGCTACTACCTCTTTGGAACTTAGCAAATAACCAGTTTTCTTATTTCAACTTTTTTCCATTCCAAATTCAGGCCCCTTTATTTACAATTTAATGTAAGAAGCATTAGCCATGTGCAGTAGTAATCCATTTCCTCTGCAAACAGATTTGGAACACAGATGAGAATCCTGTTTCAGAGGAGCTGTGTTAAATTCTGAGAAGCAGCAGCTGAGTTGTCAACATTGATAATATCCATATAAGTGTAGCGGTCAGAGACGTGGTTGCAGACTGTATGTATGCTGCTAACAAGGTCCCTTAGTGTCATTTCCCCTTTGTACAGAGCAAAATGCACTACTTGTATTTTTAGCTGACTCATTTAAGTTTTTAGCATGTCAACAGTTTATTGGTGCAGACCTCTGGTTTCCTGGAAAATTATTACTGAGAAAATTACTATGTGCAGTCAGAAGTTAGGTAATAGGAATATTTTGCAGGCTCCTTTTTTAGTTCAGTTAAAGTGTTAGACTTTTTAAACTATGCCATATGGAATCACAGTGATCTCATAAGACTTCTTTATTTTTCTGGAGAGGTAATAGATACCCCAAAATCTCATCTGACATTTTTACTTCCAAGTTAGTAATGTTGTGACTTTCTATATGTGGAATATTATGGATGCTATGAATAAGCTTTCACGCTTACATTGTTCTGTCTTTTATTAACTCTTATTTCCCTACAGTAATCTCCTTCCTAATTCCAACGGGGCAGCCATGTTAGTCTAGTTCAGCAAAACAAACAAGGAGTCTAGAGGCGCTTTTAAAGACTAACAAATTTATTTATTGCATGAGCTTTCTTGGGAGAAAATCCCACTTCGTCAGACGCTTTGATTTTCTTCCATGAAAGCTCATGTGATAAATAAATTTGTTAGTCTTTAAAAGTGCCTCTAGACTCCTTGTTTGTCTCCTTCCTTATGAGATGTTCAGTCCATCTTCATCTTGTGGGAAGGGGATACTGCCTAAAATCATGTTCTCTGAAGTTCCAGTTGACTTTTTTTTAAACTACTATACAAACTGCTGATGCAGGGTCCAAATAAAACTATTAGATTTTAACTTTTAATGAGATTCCAAGATTCTAATTTACAGCAACTTTGCACCGTTCTGGTCCAACCCCCACCCTGGCACACCCCGTGCTAGGGGAGTGAGTAAAAGGGGCTCCATCCATCCTTTGTGCTGTAGGAATTTTCCAGGGGAGCAATGAGGGGCCAGCACCTGGCCCTTTTGAGAAGGATCCCAAGATGTGCTGTGGTAGTACATGCATAATGTTCTGGAAGCAGGAGGCCCTCCCACAAGAACTAGCCTTTTGTTTGAGAAAGACATGTGATTTGAATTTATTACAATATACTAGACCTCTGGTCTCTTTAGTGCCACATTAATATGTGTAATAATAATAAATTAAATGCTGGATTAAGGAACACTCCTCTTCTCTTGCCTTTAACATAGAGCAAGTGATTAGTGCTTGTTTTCTATTATTTGCTTTTTTAGATAAAATGTGCACAGTACTGGCCCCAAAAAGAGGAGAAAGAAATGCTCTTTGAGGATACAAACTTGAAGTTAACCTTGATCTCTGAAGATATAAAATCGTATTACACAGTACGACAGCTAGAATTGGAAAACCTTACCGTAAGTATGGAAAGTGAACTAGTCAGTGTCGTCGTAGAATTCCCTGTCCAGGAGCTGTATTTGCTGATCCCAGTTTGGAAGTCCTGTGTACGGAGAATGAATGCTGAAATTGAAATTGGGTAACAGGCTCATCAGTAGTTTAGGAGTTTCTCATTGTGTTAACGTTGTTTACGTGGCTTTGTTCTGTGAATGCAGTTTGCTTTAGACTTGAGTGAACAACCCTGTACTGGTTGTGCGGATTAAACACTTTTCAGCCTCTGATTTTCCCCAGCAACAGAGAAGTTAAATTCGAAGGTGTAAGAAATCAGTATATTAACACTTATGAGGTTAACTGTTGTCATTCAAAACTTAATTTATACTGCAAAGCCTTCAATATTAGGCCTCGTCTGCACTGGCAGCTACCCGTAGGACATGTGTAACTATACACTGCAGTGGAAGTCGGTGCATCCACACGGTTGTGTGTCTGTAAGGAACGGTGAAAGGCACTTGGCAAGTCAGACAATAAGGGGCTCCCAGAGTCATGCACTACTAGCAGGGGGGCAGTGGGACACTTCTGTGCTAAAAATAGCCCTGTGGGTATGGGTGTACAGAGCCAGGAGAGTACATACCATAAAGGTCTGGTGCATCTGGACTCACTATCTCCTGTTAATACTCCTTAGAGGGGACATGCTGCAGGGAAGACATTGCCTTAGACTCAGTTGGGAGATTTAGGGTACTGTTATCTGGGATTTCATATCCAACATATCATTGTGTACAAGGCCAGCACCTCTGTACAGGAACGTTTGAAATAATTCCTCTTCCAAGCAGCCGAACATTTTCCGTTTGCTAACAAATGTATGTTTGGAGCTTTTAAAAAACCATCTTCTCTTATCCCTCATACGCAGATTTAAATGTTCACCTTTTCACTCTGAAAGCCTTCCGCAAGGGAATCGTCGGTCTACCTCGTTTAGGCCACGCCTACACCAGGGCTTCGCAAATGTAGTGGCGTGTTCAGCACCAGCCCGTAGACTAAGGCACCCCCTGCGGCTGGGGGGGGGGAACCCTGCTGCCCAGGGCACTTTTGGGAGCAGAGATAGTGCCCACCACTGAAAGCATTGGCACCAGTAGCTTTTTTAAGTGCCAGGGGCACAGCTAGGCACCATGGTACAATTCCTGGGCGCCATGGTGACCTGGTGCCGGGGTTTGTCAAGTCCTGGTCTAAACTAAAGAGCTCGTAGCAACTCAGCTATGCCACTGTGAGATCTCCTCTGTCGCTGTTCTGTGCCAATGGAGGAAGTTCTCCTGTTGGCACAACTAAAGCCAACATTGCACCACCCACACCGGCGCGTGTGTCGGTATAACTCGCGCCATTCATCCCACCTCTGAATGCCCCAAGTTTATGCTGATAAAAGTGGAGGTGCGGACATAGCCGTAGGTCTTGATTCTGCAACCAGCTTGGCGCAGGTTGACCCTGTGCCCATATGGAGCCTCACAGAGGATCGGGCCCTTTGTTGGTAAAAGGAGACTCTCTAACGGTTTCTTTTTGACGGGGACAAAATTAAAACACAGCAGCAGGGGGCAGTGGGGACAATGCGCTTCTCCCAGGGATAAATAGAGCGGAGAGGAGTCGGAGCAGTGGGAGGGGTACTGAAACTGTGTGGGATGCGATTGGCTGGAAGGGCAGCTCCCAGGAGCACATCTAATCAATGCTAACATCTGCATCCAGTTAAAATCAAGGCCACAGAGCATCCTGAACCTGTGCTGGAGCAAGTGTGTGTGGACAGGAAGTGAACTCCAAATACATTAGCGACAGCAAATTTCAGTCCTACTTGGCTGTTTTCAGTTTCCTTTTTTAGGTAGCTTTTTTTAAACCTAGTACTGCCTGTTACTGGGGGAGAACGGCTATTGCCAGTATGGGGGAGTACAAGTGAAATCCTCACCCTTTCTATATGAATTGTGAAGTTTAGATATGTGTATATTTGTAGCATTGAGGCTGTTTAGAACTTTATTTTACCTACATGAAAACCCCTTTGAATGTAATATATTATGAAAATGGATCACTTACTAGGAATATGAAAAGTGATAAGTGAAATTCTTCCTCTAATATGTTGTTGCGGTAGATAGTTGTGCTTGAATATTCCTTAAATCGTATCTAGGGATTCTAATAGCTCGGAAATTGTGTATGTTACAGACACAAGAAACTAGAGAAATTCTACACTTTCACTATACCACATGGCCTGATTTTGGAGTCCCAGAATCTCCCGCTTCGTTCCTCAACTTCCTGTTCAAAGTGAGAGAGTCTGGCTCACTGAATCCTGAGCATGGACCTATTGTGGTGCACTGCAGTGCAGGAATTGGAAGATCGGGAACTTTTTGTTTGGTTGATACATGTCTTCTGCTGGTAAGAACCACTTACTTTAGGTGGGACTAAGGAATGAATTAGAACTTTGTGTAGTTATTTCTAGGAATGACTTACTTGAAGCCCATGAGAGCCATGGCATCTTTCATGAATTTTGGTATCTAGTGACACCCACTCCTCTGAAACATTTGTCTTACTCCAGTTTTATATTTGTCTTTGGTAATATATTTTTATTTTAAAGCTAAACAAATAGAACTTTGAATGGGCCATTGTGGGAATATGAAATAAAACAATCACTGGTTCCAGTTGGAGTGACCTGCAAAGCTAGGCTTTTTCTTCCCTGCCTAAAAAAAAAAAAAATAGTTCTTGCCTCTTACCTTGGGCAAAAACTAACGTGCCTGGTCTTCACTATGTTTATTTGTTCCTTGGGGTTAGCTCACATCCATTCGTTACCTTGAGGTACAAATGCTTTTTTAAAAAAAAAAAAAAGCAGTAAAGGTCCAGTAAAGCGGTAGTCCCACATGTTAGCTTCGTCCCCATGCCCTTTTTGAAACCTGTTGGATAACTGAGCAGCCCATATGTAGGTTACCCATTCTTGCCTTTCATTAATATAGGAACAGTTTGAAGCCTGTAAAACAAATGAATTGTTGTGTTGTGACCCATAGGAGTGGGTGGGTATGTGTGTAAAGCGAATTTCAAATCTTTATCTTCAGATGGACAAAAGGAAAGATCCTTCTATGGACATTAAGCAGGTTCTCTTAGAAATGAGAAAGTACAGAATGGGGCTTATACAAACAGCTGATCAACTTCGTTTCTCTTACTTGGCTGTTGTTGAAGGAGCAAAATTTATTATGGGAGATGCTTCAGTGCAGGTGAGTATTGACCATCTATCATTTGTACAGACAAGATGGGTGAATTGGTCCAATAAAAGGTATCACCTCGCCCATCTTCTCTCTCCTATTCTGGCACCAACAGTGCTACGTATAACATTATCAGAAGCTTAAGATCCCATAGCCTCGGAATTGCAAGTGTCCAGGCAAATGTTCTGAGGGAAGTTAGCTTCACTGAATGAGGGTGAGGGGTGGTAAATGAATCATTAAAGGACCTACTATCCTTGGCATGAATATTGTACAACAACTTAAATTCTTCAGTAGCACTCAATGTTTCTGGATCTACTGCATTGTTTTACATGTGTTGATGCGTTCATACAAGTACTAATACCCCACAATAGCTGTTGTCACATGGAAAATTCTTCTCACAACTGTATGGGAAACAGTTGAGGGATATCCATTGCCGTGTGAGCTTCATGATGAAGTTTTTTATTTAGGCCCATAACAATTTTTCAACATGCAGTAGGTTCTTCCAGTGTTGTCTCCTTTTGAAGCACGGATGTTTGTTATCACTAAATAATACTACAGCCGTGTGAATCCCGTTTTATGCTACTTAAGAGTTTTCCTTGTGGATGAAGCAGTAAATGACGTTTCCAGCTAATGTTTCCCATATGTGTGGTTGGCTTGTGTGCGTTCTGTGTTGAGTTGGTGGGGGAGGAGAGATGAATGCACCTGAACAGTGACCGTGAAAGCAAAAACAATGACTAATGTGGAAAGCCTCTGCCATGTTTATTTTAGAATTAGTGTTTTTAATATAAAATATTATAATCTAGCAAATCTTAATAGCCACTTTCTTCTGTGAAGGAACAGTGGAAGGAGCTTTCCAATGAAGACTTGGACCCACCACCAGAATATACACCCCCACCACCAAGGCCACCAAAACGAACATCAGAAATGTACAACGGGAGGATGCATGAGCACACAGAATTTTTCCCTAAGCACCAGGTGGTAGAGGAAGAGATCAGATGCACAGTCAGCACTGTGGAGGAGACGGTGCCTGATGGCTCATCTGTGCAGCTGGATACAGAGAGGTAATTCCGCCAAGTTGTTTGGTTTGACGTTTTTGGCTGTTCAGGGAAACTTGTTGTAGATTTACAGCTGTAAAGTATGTAGAACGTTTCCTTGTTTGAGACCCTTAGTGCTACCTATAAACTGTGTTGGACAGGACTTGTCACTTCTGAGGAACAGGACTCCTAGAATAGGCTGTATTGCCCTTTGTTTCCAAAGGCCGTGAGTGATGGAAAGGATAGGAGGCCATCTGACTGCTTTTGCTAGGATATGATGAAAGATGGAGGCACAATGATGCATGGTTTAGCCTCTCATGTAAGTGCATAAGGGCCCTTTTATGAGTTAGGTGGATTGTCAGGCTTTCAACTTAACTCCAAGCCAGTTTGCTTCAACCACACCAATAAGTGCAGGTACGTGGTGCTCTAATTACTTTATCAAATAAGTCTTGCAACATTTGAAAATGTCATTTTAAGTTGGTTTAGTTCTGGTTTTAGATTATGGGGATGGATAACTTCATTCAATATCAAAGCACCAGTTCACCTTAAAGATGCAGTTCATCCTGTCTTTTAAAATCTATAGTTCTCTACTCAAATGTGTCTTTCATGCCGGGGAGCTCTATTTTTGCATTCTACCACGGGTCAAATTGATTTTAACCATTTAAAAAAATATTCTCTTGAGTGAGAATTTATACTCCCTTTCAGCCTAGACTATATTGTTTGACCTAAACATATAGCATGGGGGGAGGGGAAATAAGGGGTGTTTGTGTTTAACCGCTAGATGTCACTGCTGATGCACAAATCTGAAATTCAGTATCCCTTCTGTTACAATAAATTCCAGTAGAGACTGCTGGAACAATTCTTGGGTTTTAATGTACTGGCTATTGGTCTATTTCTGGCAGTCTTCATCCAAGATAGTCAACTAAAAACCCATTCAGGGAGGAAGGGGCAAGGGACATCAGAAGTCGCCAGGAGGACAGCTCAGAAGAGAATTCTAAGGCTATCTCAGGCAAACGAAACAAAGTGTTTACACCCCGGACACATCCGGTTTTGCAAGGGAATGTTAGGGACAGGAGCATCTACTTTCAGCACCTCCCACAAAGTTCTGGAGATATTTTTTGGCAGATAAAACTGGGAAGCTTAAAATGCCGTTTAGTCTCTCCATTTGTGAAACTGGCTCAGGACATCTTGGATGTACTGGGATAAACTGAGGCACATTCAGTAATTTTTCCTCACCTTAAACTGGTCCCAGTAATATTTATTGTTGTTTGAATTTGTAAAAGGACATGCTTTCCCTGTGGCACCACCTGTTGACCAAATGTGGCTCTGCAGCCCCCTGCCTCTGTTCTTTCCATCAGTTACTCAGACCAGATGAACTATAATTCACTCTGGATCCACGTGTGAGTCCTGACCTGTTTCCTCCCTGTTCAGGAGGCTCTGGCCCTCCCCCCAGAGCTTGGCTGTATTTTGATCAGTCTCTTTCTCATGTTGCATCTGACAAAGTGGGTTGGAGTCCACAAAAGATTATATCTGAAGAAATGTGTTGGTCTTTAAGGTGCCATAGGACTCTCATTGTTCTTGTCTGCATAGAGCATGCTCCAGCTCAGGGCTGAGCAGGAGTTTCCCAGGGGTTGCTGCTCTGGGTTGTGCTGTGTCTTGGCTGAATCGAAAGGTAGGAGATGGTCTCTCCTGTGCTCTGAGACACACCCTCCCATCCCAAGATCCAGGCAGCATAGAGGAGGCAGCAGCCTGATTTGAAGGCAGAGAAGACAGGAGCCAAAACCTCGGTGGAAGAGTAGATTAGGAGAAGCCTGAGGGGTGGGTATTGGGGCTGGAAACTGGGACTGGAGGTTGGCAGGTGGGAGGGGGGAATGGGGCCTGAGAACCAGCAGGTTGGGGAGAGACAGAAGCCGAAGGGAACAGTGTATGTTTTGGAGGTGGGGATGTATCTGCGACTGGAGGTCTGGATGATGGGAAGGGGGACAAGGTACTGGTGGGGCAAGGGGGAAATGGGAATGGCTGGATAAGGAGATTGGGGTTGGGGGGGGGCTCAGTGGCATTAAGAGGAGCGGTATCACTAAGACTTGCTTTGAGCAAGGAGATAGATTGGTTGAGAAGTCTGAGAGGTGGAGACTGGGACAACAAGCTGGGGTGGGGAAAAGACAGGCCTGGGACAGGAGCTGGTTGACAGGTACGGGGCAGGAGGAGTCAGCCCATTAAAACACTCTTTTCTGCAGAGTCTGGGATGGAACTCAGGTTCCCCGAGTCTCACCACCTCTGCCATCGGAAAATATCACGAAACCCCAGTAAGTGTCCCATCCCTATCAGTTACTCCATCAGCTCAAGTGACAGAGGTTTGTGTGGTGGATGTAAAGGTTCCAGACCTCCTGCTGACCCATTTGGGAGTCACTGGGATGACGTATAATGGAATTTCTGGTTTATTTTTTTAGTTAAGGAAGAAGAAAATCTAAAACTAAGCACAAAAATAAACAGCAACTTTAACTTTATAGAAAAATAGTATGCGATCTTGTAATTAAATTGTATCCTAATGCGTCTGCCCAAGGGGGCCAAATTAAGGTTAAATAGGCAACCTTAATTCTGGCACTCCTTTACCTTTAAGTGCTTGACTTTGCAGCTTTAATCTCTTAATTTGGGGGTATGTTTTTGTGTCTAATTATACAGAGCTCAATTTCCACTCTCTTGCTCCCACAACTGTGCATGCTTTAGTAATAACAGGTTCAGCAGTCTGGTGCAGTTAGCATTTGTGTATTTTTCAGAGCACAGAGTATTTTTAAACATATTCACTGTCAGGAATTGCTATTCACGAGGATGTTATTCACCTGATGCATGGTTTTATAGTGGAGGCTATGAACTGGGGTATAGATACTGGGAGCCAGGAGAGAGATGACAATCAACTTGGGATAAACTTGTATATTACGCTCGTCAGCTGTGTGTTGCTAGGAAACATCTGTTTAAATCTCTAATGGAAAGTCCTAACTGAAATCTTTAAAAGGATCCATCTTATGCATCAGGAGTTAAGTCATCACCAAGAGCTTTTCTCCAGCTCATCTAAGTGTCTGTGAAGTGTCTCTGGATTGGGCCACCATGTCTGCACACCTCCACCTTCTAGGGTGAATGCTATAATGAATATTTATTTCTTCATCCCTCAGCACTAGTCAAGACACTGAACTGAGGAGGAGAACTTTTGCTGACAATATGTGTGCCTCCCCCCACAAAGAAGAGCCAATGAAGTCAGAAAACGCAGAGGAGGAAGATGAAAACATGACGACAACTTGGAAGCCTTTTCTAGTGAATATCTGTATGTTCACTGTCCTCACAGCAGGAGCGTACCTCTGTTACAGGGTGTGTTTTCATTGATGGACATGTCAACCAGATTGAGTGTACAG
Organism: Pelusios castaneus; assembly: GCA_007922175.1. NCBI lineage: Eukaryota > Metazoa > Chordata > Testudines > Pelomedusidae > Pelusios > Pelusios castaneus. The sequence goes on along the minus strand of ML685788.1, from coordinate 13,551,106 downwards.
CGAACACCAACAATTTGACGAGTGTGTAATCTGCTTCTATGAAAGAAAGCTAACTGAGGCATCTGAGCCTTGAGTCAGCGGAAATGAAAGGCTGGAACTTTGGTTAGGGCTTAAAGAGAGAATTGATGCACTAGGGTTTAATTTAGCCCTGTGGTCCCAAGAATATAATATTCTAATCTCAGGGCCTTAAAATATTCAGGAGTAAGCAGAGAAAATGCCAAATAAGTCTTTTGTTTTGTTTTTTCTTTTTTTCTTTTCTATGGAATAATAGAATTACAACACATTGTTGTTTTTAGCCTTTTTTAAAAGCCAGTTCTTTTGTGTGTGTGTGTGGGCGTGTGTGGGCGCGCGTGCATGTGCATGCATGTTACTTTGGAAAGAAACTAGGCACAAGTGAAACTTGCTTGTACTCTCCAAGTGTTGTAACCAAATACATGATTTATATTCTTACCGAGTTCCCAAAAAGAGAGAGCATCCACGTATCAGAAGAATGTAAACTTTTTGGAAGGGTGAGGGCTCTTTTTTGGTTTCACTTCACCTGTTAAAGACTGGGTTGTGGGCAGTGCCTGTGGTATTGAAATATTCAATTGTGGCATAACTGTTCTTAACGAGCTTCTTGTTTTACATATCTTTATAAAAACAGGCTTCTGCATTTGCTCAGGGTATCTCAATATGTTAAACATTTTTTAAAATAACCAGTTGTATTTTCCATTGCTTTTTTTTTTTCTTTTTGCACTCTACTTGCACATCTGGTTACTTACATTGTATCAATCGCTGTAAAGTTGTTTTTATCTTTATATTCTGGGGTGGTGCGGGGAGGGAAGCAGGAAGGGAAGTTTAATCAACACGTCCACCAGCATTTTACAGCTGTTCAGTTGACGTTTTAGAAGGACCAGATTTTAAACTTCATCATTTGGAATGTAAAAATACAGTTTCACTCTAAACCTGCCTTGTGAGGAGTAATGTGCTTTGTGCACAGACCAGAGGGAGGAGGAATGTACTCAAGGATGATGTGAGAAACGATTGGGAAAGCTTTTCAATATATCCAGAGCAATTAATGCCATGGCAGCTTCCTTAACAGACTTAAAAGTTCAACGGAAGACACGCTGATCTTTGAACATACCAGTTGGCTTATCATGATGCAAGCGAATGTGTGTTCTTGTTTTTGAGCCAAGATTTCAATATTGGCTTTAGTTTGGTGTGTAATTATGTTGTTCAATGATTACTGAGGGACAGAGCGTAACTGCCTGACCCTTGCAGCTCTGCAGATGTAGGTGTTCCTTTCTAGCTCAGAGTGAGAAAAGAGTTTGGTTGCGTAGGGTACAAATTAGGAGAAAACTATCAAAAACTGTTGGCTCAGTTGGTTCTGTCTACCCAAGAGAGGCCCAGGAAGACTTTGAATGGTGTCAGGAGTGCGTTGGCAGAGCCGTGACTGGAAGCTTGCATTGCACCAGACCTAATTCTCATCAGTGCTGTTATTTTCCTTTTCTGAGTACCGAATTCATACATTTTGAAACAATTAGAGAGAACATCTTTGCTCGTAAGGCAGAGATTAGAAGCGAGTTCACTACTTAAAGCTGTAGTGGCTATAACTCAATCATGACAACTGATCTGCAAGTGTTACTAATCAGTGCTTTTTAATGCATTCTGGCTGTATAGCACTTAACCACTGTTCTCAGTGTAAACATCTGTATGGAGTATATCGTGTAACAGTCCTTTCACTCCATATTTATTTGTTTTCTAAACTACCTGAGTTTTTGCTTTTTCCTTAAATCCATGAGGTGTTGACTTAGGGTGGAAGGGGTTTTTCTTCTTTTTTTTTTTTTTTTTTTTAAATGTTAAGCTTGCGCCAAGGGCTTTTCAAAAGTACAATAATAAGTAAATCCTCAGGTAGTACTGGGAATTAAAAATGTACCTGTGAGACTGTTGGTCAGACCAGTACTTGAAAGGGGGAATATTGCAAGCAGTCAATATTTAGTAATATTATTGGAAACATGAAAAATTAATGAATATAGAAAAATGGCATAATATATAATGGATCATCTGTGTATTTAAGATGCAGTGTGTGATTGCTTTGTCCCCATTTTTCTCTCCATCATCCAGTAGAATATTGTTGTAAGGCGACATTTCTATCCCCTTTGTATTAGAATGCATGTAATGTCCTCTAGCGTCCTAATTAAATGCCATGTGCTTGGAAGATGAAAGAACGTATACTTCTGCTTACTGATGTGCCCAAATCATATTTGCATGATCTGATCATTGAAGTGGCTGTGGTTCAAAGGGTGTTGCTGAAAGCATCTTCATTCAGTGATACATTGATTTGGTGTTATCAAGTAACATGTACTTGCCTAATATTTGGCATGATTTTCTATTGAATTGCTGCATACTCGGTGTAACCCAGTTGGTTAGGATAGCTCATTTCAGCTGAGTAAGTGTAGTACAGACATTCCAGAGTGCGCACTAAGCCATATTCACACCTCATTTCCGGTCAGTTTTGGCAACGAATATCTCAGCACTTTTAGAATGACTTGCTGTTCTGCCTTCAGAAACTGCATTTGGGGAAACTCGGTTTTAGGGAAGGTCACCAATAATTCAAGTGAGTGCTTTGTGCCACGGAGCCCTCCTTGATCTCGAGAAGCAAAATAAGAGTCCTGAAATAAGCAATGGGTGGCCCATAACCTGAATGGGACATGCAGTATTTTCTTCTACTTGGAGCAATTTAAATTTGTGGCTTGATAGAGTATTGCATAGTGCCTCGGTTGTACTGTACTTGAAGCCTTTTCCACAAAGAAAAACATAAGAGACATCACTCTGTGGAGAGAAAAAGTAGCTCTAAGTAGCATACCCCTTACATCTAGCTAACTTCACCACTTGGCTTTCATCTGTCTAAAGTCAGGTACTGAGGTGGGAATATCCAGTGAAATGCCCGTCAGCTGTGAGGTGTGTATAAGGCTTACAATGCTAACCTGTAAGCATTTTGTTTTGATGTCCTGTATATGTATGTAGTAGTTTTGGGTGTGTATATACAGTAGTGTTTCAAAGTGGGTGTACTGATTAACCTATTCTTGGACAAACGGACAAGTATCCATGTTAAAATCGTTAGAAAGTTAGCGAGCTGCTCTGCTATATGCCTTAAGCAAATATTTACTCACCAGGTCTTTCTTTTTTACAGATTGCCATAGAAGAAACCTTTTTAAAAAAAAAAAAAGAATTAAAAAATAAAAAACAAAAGCTACATGTTTTGGTATAATACATTTTCGGGTATCTTGTCTTTTTTGTGTAAGGCGCTAAAACAACCTCACGATTTTCAGTAACTGTACAGTTTTTCAATTTCCCATACAAGTTTTCAGTTCTCATTTTAGTTGCAACAATAAAGATTTTTTTTAAAGACTGGATGTATGTTTTTTCCCCGCTTCCTATTTTATCAGCAGTAGATGCAGAGATTCCTGATTTTATTTACGCTTAACAAATTTAGGCCCTTAGGTTATCAATGAGATTTCACCTCCGGCTGATTATTTTGTGACTTCTCACATTTATATAGAATGTTGCAAATATTTCCACTGGTGCAGAAAACTCGCTTTCAGGTCAATAACTGTCTAAAATAAAATGCATTTTCCCCTACAGCCCATAAATGTTCAACTGAGTTTAAATACTTTCTGTTTGGATCATAAGATATTGGTAAATGATATATGATGAGTAACTTTCAGTAGGTAAGGTCTGTGAGGTGCTATAATAGTTTTTACAGCAGTTTTCCAGCTGTGGATTGACGTGCTAAATTTGTTCTTCAGGATGGCACTATACGCTACAGCAGTCTGTGCCGCGAATATCGCTGTGAATGTAAATATGACATGTCGTGGCACTCGGGGTGTGTTATCAGAGATGAGCTCCTAGCTTTTTGGTGACCCTTGGATTAGTAGCCATTATTAGGGGCGTGGTTGTGCACTTCCCTTTACTCTGTATTTGTAGCCTTTGGGTATAATGTAAGTGAAGATACCATTCCTGTAACTCCTTGAAAGGACTGGAAGGAAATATCAGTGTCTCCCCATCTAAGCGGTGGGGTGTGACACGGTCAGACAAGTGCAACTGGATAAAGCCTAGCTCAGACTGCAGCTTGGATCAGCTTTGTTCTTGTACTGTAAACCTCTCTCACATTTAAACCCAAGATACTCCTCAAGGATAAAGTTATATCCTATATAAATATTACAAATGTGCGCGTGCTCTCTGTTTGTAAATGTCTGCAAACTAAGGACAGCCCCATGTATTGCTAAAGGAAAGCACTTCTGTTTTACAGGCTTGGGGTGGAATGGGAACCAAAAGATGCTTTTCAAGCCCATGTGTGTGTGTGTCCTCCCCAACACCCCTGCTCTAGTACAGACAGCAGAAAGTTTCAGGCTGACTTGGAATGGTGTTCGGTTTTTCTTTCCAAAAAAGCCAGAGCAGGTGCTGCATACCCTTAGGCAATACTTTTGCTCTGATCTTAATGCCTAGAATGTAAAACAGGCTGAGAATGCTTCCAAAATAACCACTGGTAACTAAACAAAGTAACAAATTGAAGTTTGTGTTTCGGAAGCATTGACCACGGAATTAAATGGTTGATAAATCCTCCCCCATGTTTCAACTGTGGTTTGTTATTTCAATAGCTTTGGGATCTCTTCACTAATGGTTGCCTCCATAATGTATTCGGAGCAAAAAGGCAAGCACTTATCTCAGTGTTTTATTAAAATTTTAGAAAACTGTATGTAAACCAACACAGAAATAAATAGTGAATAGAAAAGTACAATATACTGTATAATATATACAGGAAGACCAAGACCGTTCAAGTTTTGTGCCTAAATAACTGAGGCTCCTAACCCCATATTTTGGTACACGAAGTGGTAGCCTTATTCTTGAGAGCTCAGGTTGAAAATCAGGCCCCTTCTGGGGGCATAAGTATGGCTTAAGGAGCCTGACTTCAGATCCTCTTTTTTAACCTTAGCCTAGGATTAAATGAGTGATCGTATAATTTAGTCTCTACATATTTCCCTGGAGTTGTCTAGGTGCAGCACTCGGTCCTGCATCCTCGCTCCATAAATATGCATGGTCTCCAGTTAGAGTATTTCTTGCTTGAAGCAGTTTAGGAAATCCCTGAAAACTACAGTCTTTGTTCACTTCCCATTTTTACATTGGTTTCTGGAGATAAGGAACTTTTGAGATCTCACTCAAACTTACAAGAAAGCAAAACCGAGCCTGGAAATGATGTTGCATTCCCATTTAAAGTGCGTGGCCACTGAGGTGGCTTGAGACAGAACAAGTGCTGGTTTATAACTTGATACAGGAGCTAGCTTATGCTAGTTTTGACTCTGTATATTGGTATTCGGGTTCATTAATTACGCCATCCACTAGTTGCTTGAGACAGTACTGTCCCACATGTCAGTTATAAGGTACACTTAGCCTTTCGTCCCCCCAACTCATGAGTGCCCAGACCAACCACCATGCACACACAGAATTCAAGTTTGGGGGGAAAGAGGGCGTGGAAGTGGGAGAATGAGTTTGCAAAGTTGAGTCAGGATTCTTAGTGAAAACAAATGTTACTAAAACTTATTCGGCTTTACTCCCTACTTTGGGTACTGCTGACCCAGTTGTGTCGAGGTTTATCACGCTTCCTCGTGGAGGCAGTCCAGAAGCTCTGATTTACACTACCATTGCCTTGTAATACGTCACCAGTGTCAAAAGCATTCTGATCCATCTGCTGTATGGCCTTTCGTCCTAATCCCCAAAGGGAAGAGCTGGCCCACCTGTATGCTCCCATTCCATGCTCTGAAATCCTCCGTGCGTGCTATTTCAATCAGCTACTGGTAAAAAGAAAATATACCAAAGAAACCAAACCTTCCTGTAGCCCCATTCTGTTTGTAAGGTCAGATTCAGCATTTCATTAGTTAAAATATTGTTATTTCAATGTCCGCTTCTGGGTATGTTGCCTCTCTCAACTCGCAGCAAACTCTGTCCATTTTCTCAAAGGCTAGGCGTCCTTTTTCACCTACAAATAAAGGCAAATAAATCACAGTGAGGATAAAGATCTGCGAGGTAGGACCCTGATGAGGACCGGCTGCATTTTCACCTCAGCTGTGCACCTCCTGTTATGACCTTGTTACAACTTGGGTCTACAGTCACTTCTGAAAATCACCGCGTGCGGTTTTTTTGGATGCGCGGCTTGAGAAACATTTAAAAGGGCCTCGGTTTCCAAGAATGCCTGTGCATCTACCTGCTGGAAATCAGACCTCTTAAGGTGTCTTGGTGTCTCCAGGGGAAAAGGCCCCCCAAACCACCACCAGGCGTTTGAAAAATTTGGCCTGAATGCAAATGAATTGTTGTGAAGGTGTATCTTAAAATGAAACAATTCTTTTCCTGGGTCAGCTGATTAGCCACTGCCCATGAACTGAGGTTGGTAAGAAATGTAGCACAGGTGCAACAGATGCCAATATGTATTATCTGCACCAAAGGTACTCGGATTCTTTAGTTGTTAAATATGCACTCCAGTCCTGCTTCACTAAGACAGGAATTGCCCAGGATCAGATCCCATCATTGCCAGCACAATTTCACTGCCTTGATGGCAGCTCAATGTCTCTCTCTGGAAAAAGCTAGTTTACTAGTACATGCCACTGATGTTACTGGCTCTAACCCTGATCCCCTGTATGTCACTCCAGTTTTACACTGCTGTAACTCCAAAGAATCAATTGTAATAACAAATGGTGACTCCTTATACATATGCAGCTGGCCCTTTTATTCACATTAGTGATGTCCATACTACATGTTTATAAATCTATCCTATCTAGATTAAATAAATTCCAGATTCACTACTTATCAGTCTATTATTGGTCGTTATTAGACTTATTTATGCAGCCAGAAGACAGCTGCACCAAATACTAATATTTTTATTGCTAATAGTATTGACCTCAGCGTTGGGAATACCTTTAATTTTATGCCTTGTTTGTTGCCTGAAACCATCCTGTTGCCTACTGTCCCTTGACAATGGTTAATAGTTTGCAGAGCACTTCTTCCCGAAACTGTCTTCCGGGCATGTGTATATACCAAGCTTTAAGATTAGTGCAGTGTTCTGGCACCGTATGTCATGAAACATCTCTCTCTCTGTTAACTCGGCCTTCTGCATGTTCTTCTGCTGAAGAAGATGCTGGTAAAACCTAAAGCCTATTTTGTTTTCTTGATGGCTCATCTGTCACTCTTCTTTCAGCATCTTTATATAAAGCTGCAGTAAACATTTACCAAATGAGAGCGTTGTTTCTCTGGCCGCGTTCCGCACTTCCTCCGTTTCAGACTGACACAGGCTGGCGATCTGGTCAATGCTTTCTATGGCCTGTTTGGGAGGAGGAAAAAACTGCAGCATTATCTGTTTAATAAGCAGTCTTGATCATTTCTCTCATAGTTTTTCCTACTGTCACAGCAACGGGGGCCAGCTGCTTGGCTGCATCTCAATTCTAACATGATTGTGCTCCAATCTCCCCTGTCCTTGCGTTGGTATATGTGGTTTTTGTAGCCTGGCTTGCCGCCACCTTCTAGCCTCGTCTCAAGGAATTAAAGTTGTGAAGATACTGGATGTGATTCACCACTACATTGCTCCAGTATTGCATCTGCCGTGTCATCAGGTGAATCAGGCCCAAAGAGCATTGAGGCAGCAGAGTTACCCCACTGTTGCAGACACAAAGGCCCCAGACCACTTTCTAAAAGTCATTCCTAAAAAGTAGAACCACCCCTAACCTTTATCTTTTGACTGCATTTCCTCCCCAAAACAAGTTGCAATTCCTTATGTGCAGAATAACTGCTTGAGAGTTAAGGAATGGATTCCCCTCTGCTCAGGGCAAGTTCTGTTAATGTGTTGAATTCTGTTAGCAACTTACAACAGCAATTGGGCAGGTTTTTTGAAAAACCAGGGGAACCTCTATCACGCTGGGATTGTTGATGAGCGGTTACTCTCCAAACAGGATGGGCTGATTTCTTCCAAAATGTGCTCTTGCTTTAAGATGAGACTAAAGTATATTCTGTGTGTGATTCCCTGTTAGTATCTTTCCGAAAGCTAAAATGCCCCTGCAGTCACTTGCTGATGGTTTTCCCTCTCTGCTTTTGTCCCCTTAGCAGTGAAGTAGTAACTAAAACTGCTCTTTGTGTCTGTCTGAATTCCAGCTGTCCCCTTAGTTCTACTAGAGTTTAGATGACCAATAGTTGGGAACTGAGAATGCTGGAGTTTTCTTGATGTATATAGAGTAACAAAGAAAAATCGACACACTGCCCACCAGAATAAAATATTAAGGAAGATGACTCTTTGGCCATACAACTGGATCCAACCCTACACAATAAAAATGCAGTGACCCAGTCAAACGCACTTACTTTTAGATTTTTGAGAGCCAGACATGCAGCTTGCTGTATTTTTGCATCACGCTCATCTAAAATATCCGTGTAAAAAAGCAGAGCCTAGAAAAGAAGATTGAGAGCTTAGGTACACAACAAATAACTTCAAGTGAAGTGTCCTGAATGCAAAATGGACTGATCTCCTGAAAGCAAAATGGACTGATCTGTTGCTGCTTTCTCTCTCTGAAACTGATCAAGTGGCCCTATAAGAATCAGTTGTGCTCCTGAAGGCCAGCAATCTCTGAGGCAGAATATGGCAGGTGAGCAGCATTGCAGGATCGAGCAGAGCAAAGTTTTGATTCTTAACTCATCCCGCACCCACCGGGGTAGCAAATGTTAGGAGCTTCCCAGAAAAAGGATTCAGAGCACACTTCCTTTCGCCCCCCACAAAATACTGCTGTTCTTAGGGAGACTGAACTGTATCGTCGCACTGTGAAAACCGATAGGAAACGAAGAAGTAGCTCAATTCAATTAATACCTTCTCCCTGAAATTCTTATCCATTGCCGCTCGAGAGAGACAGGATCTTGCTGCTTTACCAACGTGCCGGTTGTCGTCTAACTGCAGAAGCCCAAGGAGCCGTAAAGTTTGGGGTAGAGGCCGGAGCTGGTTCAATCGCTTCCCTTTGAGTTTCTTTAGTTTCTTCAGTCGCCCAGGACGCTGTAGTGCCTCAATTAGCATCACTGCAAATGGAAGAATCAAAATTCAGCTACAGGTGCGCGCAGTGTGTACGGACAGTTAGTTTGGAGAAATCCCTTCCAGTTTCGTCTCCTAGCTCGGCCCAGTATTGCCAAAAACACCATGACCGGGCTAGAGTTGCACTGCTAATCTTCGCACAACATCCTCATTTTACTGTTTACTTGTCGTCCTTTTCATCTCCTCATCCACCTAGACAGTAAAATTCCCTTGGGCTGGGCTGGGCTATGTTTTTACAATATACGTGTGCAGCGCCTAGCGTAATGGGGCTCTGCGGTGCTAATTGATAGTCAGTGAATGCAAAACCTCGTGGAAGAGTGACAATTAGCGTGTTACTAAATAAGAGGAAAACTGAAAAATGTTAAAAAGCATTTGTAAAAGATACGTTTGCAGTGATTAGGAGTGTAATTGCACCATACAGAAAGACTAATAGGTCTCCCTTTAAAAATAAAAATAATGCACCTCACTGTGCATTTGAAACCCAACACGAGTTTCTGGCCAGATTTCCCACCGCTTTGCGTTCACATGCTAAGCAGGTATGAATGGCCAGTGCCCTAGACGACCGTCCAGCAGGGAGAAAGAGGGAATAATACCAAAAACCTGGCAGGTTCAGATTTTTAAAGAGCACTAAACCAGTAGTTTTCAAACTTTTTTTCTCGAGACCCTGTTGAAAAAAATCATTTATGCCCACGACCCACCGATCGACATCATCTTTGAGCAATGCGTTCCCGTCTGTCAGTGGTGGCAGCAGGGAGTGTCGGGACCCAGTACCTGAGGCTCTGAGACCTGGTACTGGCCCCCAACCCACGGTTTTACTGGGTTTCAGCAGGACAGTAGCGCGCTCTCAGCAAATGCATGTTAATTACTCCTGGAATATTAATGCTGCTGCTCTCGCTCATCACTGCCATCTACTCAGCCCTGCAGCTGACTGTGAGGCCAATGTGGTCGGTCTCTCCTTGTCTGGCAGACCCCGAGACCTAAGGCATGCACTTGAGCTAAATACTTGCTTCAGATTTGTTTCTTTCCTATGTCACTATGAGCCGGATTGTGCCTTTCCGGTTCTAATTACAACTGTGTGGGCATAGTGAGGAGAGAGGATGAAAACAGAATTAAACTGAATGATGGGAGGGCTGTATCCGACTCTTTTAAAAAATATCCCTGGGGGATTGGGACAGATCCATGTCTACAAGCCAGCAGCCATCTAGCTAGGCGGAGGTGCAGTTCTTGGGAGCCTGCCCTTACCTTCTTTGGTGAGTTCGGCCAAGTGTTTCTCCAGGTTGGTAACATGCTCTTTCTCCAGGTAGCTGTGAAACTGGAACAGGGTAAGTAGTTCTGCAGGGGGACTCGGACACGGGAGCAACCCGCTGCACGTGACCATCTGCTCCAGCAACCTTCGGAGCACTGCACAGACAGGCAGAGGAGAGCAAACACAGAAGCTAGCAGAGGGGCAGGACACTTTGCATTCATGCATTTCGTTTACAGTTTTAGCAGGAACAACTTGAAGCATGAGGAATTTAGGGTCTAAATCTCACTCACACTGACTTTGAGCTGGAAACTCCAGCCGAAGCAGGAAGCAGGCTTCCTCCAACACCTACTGAAGCCAACAGGAGTTTTTGTATTGACTTAACAGACTTTGAATCGGGTCTCCAGTTGGTAGCAAAGTCCAGTAAGGCAGCCTGGTCTAAGCTGAAGCCAGGGCCACAAACTGGCAACATTTGATAGTGAGTCTGCCCTCACCCAGGTGTGTGACCCTGCAAGAGCCACTCATCCTTTCTGGGCCTCAGTTTCCCCATCTGTAAAGCAGGGTGTCATGATTTGACCATATAAAACAAAACTGCTCTGTGCACTTTGCCGAAGGGCAATTCCTCTGGTTCGAAGGCTCATCCTGAGCTTTATTTTCAGTGCTTACATGACAGGCACTAAGCTACTGCGTGATACACAGACTATCACAGAGCAATAAACTCTGGTTTGTGGATGATGGCCCTGATTCTGGGAGTCAGGCATCTAAACACCTTTAGTAGGGCACCTACTAAAACACGACTGCAGCCTCTAGTACCACTGCCAATATAAGAAATAATAGGAACTCTGTTAACTTTCTGAGATGTGTGAAACAGAGGAGACAGAGCACAGCACAGCATGCATAATTATCTTAGCAATTAATTGCTTGCAATTTTTTAGTGCAAGCTCTTTTGTATATCAAATAGAGCCAAGGAAGTCAGGTTTCTGACTCCTATTGATTTCAACCACGGATGGGTGCTTAATCCCCTTAGGTGATTTTGGAAAAACCCCACCCAAAATTATAGAACACGAAGCTAAACAGTCCATAACGTCATGGGTGAGAAGCAATGCTTCATCAACCTCATATGCAGACTTATGACCATAAATCAAAGGGATGGAGCCCAAATTTTAAATAGTTTCTTAAAACAACAGGTTGTACCTAAAGCAAGTTCTGTGGTATATTTAAAAACCTACGGGGACAATCTTTAATTCCGTGAATCAAGAAAATCAGGTGCCTTATCTTCTAGTAATTGGCTGGTACCTGCTTCTAGATGTCCTGAATATTTCTCCTTCACTTTGAACATTAATAAGTATTTCAGTGGATTCTGGAATCTTTCCGCTGAACAAAACAAGATATTTCGTGGTTCTGTGAATTCACTCCAGATTTTCAGACACTGCTTCTGCTTTTTCGCCTTGTGAATAACTGTAGAATAAAGCTTTACAAAGTCAGCAAGTGAGCTGGAGTGCATTTTAAATGAGACACCAGATGGGATGTCTAACAAATTGGTAAATGTAACTTTTATTTACATTCCAGAGAGGGATTTGTTTAAAACTGAATTTTACTGCCAATATATTAAAGACTCATGGAAGATCTGATCCAAAGTCCATTGAAGTCAAAAGGAGCCTTTCCATAAATTTCAATGGGCTTTGGATTGGGCACCACACTCTCATACAAGCATGTGAGTTAGACATCTACCATGGTCCTATCTCCTGCCTTTGCAGGAATATGACTGTGTGCTTCTAGGGATTCCCATAATCTAGCATCCAAAATGATCTCATTGGACCACACCCACTTTTTAGAATTGCAGGGAGCCCACCATATTATTTTGCAAAATAAAGGAGTCGTGTTAGATGGTAGGATGACCAAAGACCTACAGTCATACGATCGCCTGACCCTGTTCCATGGTCTAGGGGGCCAGTTAAAAAAAGCACCTACTCTTGTTCCCCAGGGGATTGATTCCTTCTCAAACCCAAACGTGGGGCCTAATCTTGTAGTCCTTACACAGGCAAAATTCCCATGGGTTTCAAGGAAAGTTTTTCTGAGTAAGGCCTGCAGAGCTGTGGGGTAGGAGGCTGGTCACCAATTTAATTTGGATCGCCTCAACAAAAACCTCCATAGTTCAATGCCTCAATCTCATTTATGTTGTTATTTCACTCACTCCCTTTGTGAGGGAAGGATAATATTGGTGTCCAAGGGCCAGATTTTTAAAGGCATTTAGGCACCTAAATATACAAATACGAACCTTACGGTGTTTTCAAAAAACCAAGGTGTTGAAATCAATTGGACTGAGGCAACTCTTGTGTTTTGAACATCCTACTGCATGCCTATATGCACCCTTCGGTGCCTAAATACCATAGGGAAAAAATTGCCCCAAATAATTACCCATTTTTCCTTGAAGCCAAAGAGTAGAATTTTTCAAAATTGCTCTGCTTGGACTCAGTGGGAGTTATATCATCATTTCAAGGGGAGCTGGGTTAAGCCAACATTGAGCACTTTTGAAAATCTTTCAAGTGCAGAATTCTAAACACTGAGGACCTTCTGCGTATGGGGTGGGTGTCACGGGATGCACATCCATGCACCCCTAGGGTATTAACTGTCTACCTTTTCTGTTCAGCTTTGCAATGTAATTGTGTGATTTGATGCCAAATATGCTATACCAGGTTCTTTTGTGAATGCTCATAACAATCTAAAGAATTGCTGTGGTGCCATGTTTCCTACAGCAACATGTATGTACAGAGGTGAAGCATGTTACAGGGTTCAATCTCTCAGGATTATCTCTAGCAGAGAGACTGGAGAATTATATGTCAAAGGGAATGCTAATGCCCTCTTCGGCTCAGGTAGACATAAAGAGAATCACACAGCAGGACAGAGGGGGGGGGACTGTCAAGAGTTCGTAAAAACGAAGACACAGACCATTTGAGAGACAGAAGCTGCAGGCTTTCACCTGGAAGACTCCATCTTGCAACCAACTTCAAGTAAGATCTGGGCCCTGCCTTGTAATAGGCGGAGAATGGCTGTAAAACACCGAATAGCCGAACACCTTGCGCATAATCTTGGACTTTGAGGTCAGTTTAGGGAGAGATGTTAGATTAGTATGCAGTTTATACCTTTTATTTGATAGTGGTCACTCCTGACTCTTATAGTATGATTCTGCTTTGAGTGGCCAGTTTCTCACTTGAAATCGTACTCTGATCAATAACCTAGTATTTGTTTTATCTAAAGTTGTGGTCTTTAGAGGGTGTGGATGTGGGACGCTGGGCACAATCCACTTCTTTGTTAAGTAGTCGGATTTAAGACCAAGGTGATTGGGAGTGGGCGCCAATCCCTGTAAGACAGTGACTCCCGGTGTGGCATCTGGGGCTCGCTTGGAGGCTGATGCCTGTGTGGCTAGTGGCTTTACCCCCACTGCCTGGGACCAATTACTCGCTAGTGGCTGGTGTGGACTGACTCAGGTCACCTAGCGGGGCGTAGTGAATTGGGGTTCAGGAATGGGGTTTGAGGGGTCATAGCGGCACACCAGACTGGATTTGGGGATTGCCTGTCACAGTGAGGAAAGCCCCTTTATGTCGAATACACAAGCTCTGTGAATTACTTGCAGGAATAACCACATGGTTTCCTCTTATTGCTTAATTCGAGTCACTCCTAATTCATATCTGTGGACATTTTAGGACATATGTACTGCTCTAAGATTCTCTGCACTCTCTTCTTCACACTGCCTTGGCCCAAGGGGCCTCCACAGTCCGGCTCAATTGTGTAGCTGTTCTCAGGACCTTCCCCAGAGCACACACAAAGGGAAGGTGTCTCAAACTGGGAGGCTGTACTCCAGCCACTCTGTGCTCTTGAGATGGGAACTGCAACGTTCCCCGCCACTGTGGATCTTTGCCCTTCCCTAGGGTCAGAAGCTACAGGGAAGAGGAAGACTTCAGAGGGAAGAGGCTAGCACAGCTACTGATGTACAAGATCTGGTCTGTTCACGTACCCAACACGTTGTGGGACAATAGCAGGAAGGAGAGGGGCTGTTCTAAGGGTCCTTTGCTCTGCCTCCACTATGACAGCACACAGCTCAGATGGTATAAAACGTGTGTGCCCCCGTGGCTTTGAACTGCCTGAGCCCTCTTGTGTCTGTGACCTGCACATGCAAGGTCAAGTTAATAGTTAATAACCTGAGGCAGAAACTTAAACTCTTTTCTTTCTAAGCCAAAAAGCTCCGAGCCCCAGCTGGTAGGGTCTGTAACCATCCTATAAAAGATGCTTGGGCTGTGGGAATTTACTTTTAAGCCTTCAGAATCAATCCCCGACTTGGCACAGGGGGTGAGCACAGTGTTACCTGAGCCTCTCTGGTTTCCTGCGTTTGCTTTGGCGGCACACATTGTATCACTTACTCTCCTCAACAGAGGTGATGCTCCCAGCCTCCAGGACAGACAGCTTGGAGACAGCCTCCAGCACACGTTTCTGCCGCAACACTTCTTCCAAAAGGCGCTCCCGGATGATTCCGGCGACGTTTGGCAAAACCAGTTTCTGAAACAAAATGTATTTTTCCACTGTGGCTGTGATGAAAGCAGTGAGCAAACTCAGCATGTGCTGAACCGCCGGGCTTTCCAAATTCAGCGCTCTCTCAGCCAGTGGGAAGACAAGGGCCTCCCACAGAAATCCACTTTTGACACGGTCTTCGAGGGGTCATCATCAATGCAAACCCATTCAGCACAAAAGCAAGGGGCTAATTACATGTTGCATCCGTCCCTGATCAGGAAATTCTTCTCTTCCCTCTTGAAATGGTTATAAATTGCTGTATATGGTTAAACAGCTGCCACACACCGCACCCGAGGTGGATGCATTGTAGTGTTGTGTGGAGTAATGCCTGTATATTGCCTTTTGGGCTGCAGGGCCTGATCCTTGCTGACGTCGATCACCCCTATGCCCAATGTTCACCTCCAAGTCCCAAAGGTGTTCCAAAGAAATCATCATTACTTACCCTGGATACTGGCTATTTTATTCCAGTGATACCAAATTTTCTCTGTCAGAGACCTTGATAACTCACCAACCAATATGCACTTCGATCCAAACCCGTCCCCCTTCATTCACAGCCAACTCACCACTCATAAATCCTCTGAATGCAGAGCTACTATTTCCTGCTCCAGCAAAAAATGGATCTGGTTTTGCAGAAGGGTTTGCCCACCCGATTACCCTATCCATAGATCTGTGCACTGCAGTTTGAAAATCTGGCTCAAATGATCTGCATTTCCATTCGCAGCCATTCTATTTTATAACAATCTCATAAATTTCCAGCTCTCTCTTTGCTTGCTGGGTATAAATAATGGCCTAATCCTCAACTAAGGCCAGGGAGTGCATAGTGCAACCCATGAAGATGGGAAATGGTGAGTGTTGGACTCCCTGATCCTCCACCGAGTGAAAAGCTGGTTTCCAACATAAATCAGGGTAGCCTGAAGGCTGCCTTAAACTATTCCAGCTGTCCTTGGATTTGAGAACCAAACAAAGCAGCAAGTGCTGGGGCAACAGTATGTCCCAGCCACACCAGCTTTCCCTACAGCCATGTTCCCTTCACCAACAGCCAGAGAAGAAGAAGATGGGCATAGAAGCCATTTCTCCCACACCAGGCCTCGACAAATGTATGTTTCTGATCACCATGGTGACCAGTTTCAGTAGCCTGTCACTTAGCTCCACTGCAGAAATGTAATGGAGGGGCACCCTCTGGTGCCCAAAAGTAAAATAGCTGGTGCCTAGCTATGAGCCAATTTTGTCCACCCATCCTACACTATGCTACCAGAGAATCCTGTGCTAGACACATTCTCGTAGGCTGGCTAGGGTAGCTTTGTGCCTGGGGCGCAATGCAAAGTTCCTGGCCCAGGACTGGGGCCAGTATCAGTCCACTGGAAATGGGTTCATCCACTTGCCATTCTTACCTGCAAGAGAGCTTTGCACAACAGCAGATGAGCTATCAGAACTTTGTCTAAATCATCATTCCCTGTGGTTAGCTCCTTCGTTTCTGTTTTCATGTCATATCCCACTGTGTTGCCATTGTAAGTGCTGTTACTGAAGTTGAGAAAGGGGAACAATGTTAACTAGCCAGTGTGTGCAGTAAAGCAGGAAGAGCTAAACACCAAGAAAAATAAAAGTTGTTAAAAAACCCAGACGGCACTTCTAGCCTTTAATTCCTAGATCTCCAACAAATGAATGGGAAAATTTCTCAGCACATTGTCTCAGTAATAATCCCTCAATTCACCAAAATGGTCACCACTTTTGACAAATAACTGATGCCATAGAAGAGCAGTAAGCACGTTAACAATTTGTGCTCTCAATTGTATGTAAACTTCCTACAAAAGTGAAGATGGGGATTTCTATTTCTAATTCTCATGTCAGGAAGGCAGCAGTATGTCAGCTAATCCTTTCTGTGAGGACCATCTTCCGAAGAAGGGACTGCCACTAATAACGTGTATGGCTGGGCTGTCCCATTTGGAATGATGCATTGCAAAAGCAAAATAAACGATGATAAAATAAAACCACCTTGTTTTCTAGCAACCTCAACTCAAGCGTGCTCAATAGTCTGGTCTATTTGAGGGTACTCAGCACCTCTCAAGATCAGGCCCACAACCCCAAAGGGTAAGTTTCAGTGTTATGCAACTGAACCTGGTAGAAGGAAGAAATGGAAAAGACCTGTGAGCTCCTCCTGGGCCAGTACCTTGCAGAACTGTTTGCCATTACACCCAGACATCTGTTTTTTACAGGCTAGTTTTAAATATTCCAACTGTCCCATTCTGCAGTCTGAGAATGCTTCTCCAGATATTCATCTGAAATCTTCCTTAATTTCAACCTATTTATTACTCTGAGTTAAGTGTCATAGTGTCCTAAACAATTCCTCTCCCTTCTGGCTGTCCACAGCCTGGGCACCAACCTCCTTACCCTGCACAATCATTATCTGAGTTCAATGTATTTAACTCCTAATCTTCTTCATGTCAAGCTCTCGAGCCCCTCATTGGGACGTACTGGATCTGCTCACCTGATGCTGTCTGTCCTTACGCTTCCAAATAAGGAAAGCTCATCAGCACTGCAGTCCATGTTTAAAAAGTCAAAACTTTCCATCACCATTTCCACCATCAAACTCTCCATGGATGAATGTTTCTGATGAGATGTCTTCAGCTGTTGACAGATAGGAAATAAACTATTGCTCTTTCCAAGGATCCTGGTCCACCCCAGCATTTCAACTACACAAATTTACAGATCACCACCTATTCCACCGTCAGCCAGTCTACACCTGTCAGCTCATCCACAACGCACCAGAAGAGCTGACCCTTTTGCACACACAAAACTCTTCATCCATATCACCCCGATCCTGAAACAACTTTGCTGATTCATTTCAGGAAGCAGTTCAAAATGTTTGTCCACTTTTAAAATTCTCCTTTGGTTTATTACAACCTCACCTTCTTCTCTGCAGCTCCTGTCATTTGGTAACTTCCCTGTCTCTTTAACCTTCCTAAGATCTAGAGCTATCAGTTTTATATTGCCGCCCACCATGTAGTGTCTAAACACTTGCAATAGCAAAGACTCTCGTGTCCTTCATGGAGTCTCTGGTATGTCTCCCCTTTCAGAATAAAAACTCTGCTTGGAGTAGAAGTTTTAAGAAATGGGTTGGGTTGGTTTACCTGTTCTTGGTTACTTGTTCTATTCATCTTGCTGAAACACCTGCCATTGGCCGCTGCTGGAAGACAGGGCACTATGCTAGATGCATGACTGGTCTGACCCAGTATGGCCATTTTTATGTTCTTATTTTTTTTTTTTAAAAAGTCTTTTAATTTTCTGAGGGCAAAGGGTTTAGATGTAGAAGATCAATGTCATTCTTATCTCAAATTTCAGCTGAAATCATCTAGTACCTTATCTCCCTTGCCAATGAACAGGGCCTCGTGTTTCAGAGCTGTGGGATTATAAAAGCAATCCATCCTGTGCCACAGAGTTGTGCTCCAGTCTTTCATCTAGGCAGGAAAATGTTTCTAGTCTCAAATGGGCGTGACTTTTAATCTGATGCAGTGACATCTTCCTGAGGGTGCAGAAGGCCTGATGAATTGACCCACTCCTCAAGAGGTGTTCACTCTGAAACTTACAGATGACAATATACATGCCAACGTTGTCAACTATTTCACTACTGACCATCTGAGCAGAAATAACTACAAAACGTGCTTTCCCTAATCCCAAACTGTCTCATCAGATGTAGAATTTAGTATAAAAATAAACCCAGTGGCTATTATCCTGATTACAATATTCATTTTCTTGTGTTTTTTTTTTTTTCATGAAAACCTCCATTTAAATTACATTACTGTGGAATCTCACACCAGTGTTCCTCCGTGCAGAAACCTTACTACCAGAGCTGCTTGGCTCAGAGTACGCAGGGTCTTGGTTATGCTCTGCTTTCTAATTTCTCCTTCCCTCTATTATTCTACTTCCCTCTGCAAAGCATGTTGGGATAGAGTGCACGAGAGATGCTATACAAACTGAAATATTGTTGTATTTAGCTAGCTCTCTTGACTTCCTGCCATTTCTGAGTAATGCCAGAGCTCTGATGGTCAAACCAACATTTGGGAATGTGCCACAGAAAATTTTGAAGCCATCGATACTCCATAGTGTGGTCATAAGCTCTTTGGAATAGTAAGAGGAAAAATACTGAACAGCAAAAACTACAGCTCATTGCACAAAAGTGAAAATAAAGCCACACCTTTAATTTGTCCCTGATGCATAAAAGTTGGTACTCCAGTTCCTCCAATTGGGTTTGCCCGGGATTCTGTGACTTCAGCAAATCTAACACTTCTTGAAGGAGTTTCTCAAGTGCTTCGGTGCTTCCAGCTGGTCTTATGTCATTTTCAGCATTCAAGGTTTTCTGACCAACAGAGAGGACATTTTCTTGTTCCACAGACTGGTGACTCCAGTGCTGGCTGACAGAATCTCTGCCCTCTTTGCCAAGGTCTAATGAGTTGGATGGGCTATTCGGAGCTACATCCAGGGAAGGTGTCTCTTTCAGGATATCTAGAGTGGTGTGGGTTGGAGACCGGCGTCGTCTTCCTTCTACACAAGTGTCCTGTACAAGAACCAATGGCAGGGTCCTGTGGTCTGATGCTGGAGTCACATTTCTGGTTTCTGTCCCCTTCTGATCCTTAGAGCTGAATGAGTCGGGCTCTGTAGAGCTGTGGTTTTCATTCCCCAGGCGCATTTCAAAATCACAGTCAGCCAAGTAGCTCAGTATGCAAGGACCTTGTTCCTCATCACCTTGGTTCTTTCGTTGTTGCAAAACAGACTGCAGCAAACAGATTCAAGTGTAAGTACAGGTACCTGAGAAACATGAGATTCACCCAAAGATGGAGAGCCAGGAGAGACCTTCACCACTGTCAAATCCCCACACTACCCCTCTGCAGACATTTAGCGGGGAGGAACACGGCTACACTAGCCAAACAGAGAAACCGCTCAGCCCCATACCGGCCAGAGCCGAAGGAGCTGGCAGGGCATGCCATGTGTGGGATCAATATTTACCCCAGGAGCCTCACAGAGTAGATAAAGAGAGGCAGAGACAACTCCACATTTAAAGAATTTTAAATGGAATGTTAAAAAATGGTCTAAGACGCCATTGCCTATCACACTTTTTCATTCCAAAGGGACCCAAGCAAGTAAGTTCTTACCCCCTAACCTCATTACAATACAATATTGGATTGGCTGGAAAACATTTTCATGAGTAGTTATTAATAATACAGCACACATTAAATAACTGGATAGCCCTTTGTTTGCAGAGGACCTATATACAAGCAATGTTTTGTACTCCCTCTGCTGGCTTGGAAGGAGCACACAAACCTGACGGCCAGGCAGGTATTGGAACCTGTTGGTAGGGGAAATACACACACACACGCCTCTGCTACATATTACCCGTGCGATAAGAGGGAGGAGCGTACGGAACAGAGAAGCAACACTACGTGAAAACTCTGTTATAAACACAGGAAATTCTCTGGTCCAGCTGAACTGCACTTGGCACTAGAGTGGGCGAGTGGTGGGGAGAAAGGAGATGTTTTACACTCCACCTTTAAGCCATCACTATGCTCCGCTGCTCCTGGGATTGGCTAGTTCCCAGTGTAGACTGTTCTAATTTATGCTTGGCTGCACACGGCCTGATGGGGCCATTTCAGCTGCCATGGGGAATATTTGGCAGGGAAAAAAATTTCACATTGCAAGGTTCTAAAATGGGTTTGAAAACAACAGGGGTTAAATGGATTAAAAAAAAAAAATACACACATATCATAATGATCGCTACAGGGCCCTGTGATTCTGCCCAGTTCGATTCTGCAACAATCTGATGCCCCACACACAGCCCCGGCTCACTGTTTGGGCACTGTGGTTTATTTCTCGCATCTTACTTACAAGATAATATTTCTCTCTGAAGCTGGGTGTGTTCGGTGGAGTCCAGTTGTATAAGGAACTTTTCCTACTACCCAGAGAAAACTTGGCAGTGGGTCCAGGAGACAAAAACAGGTTCTCTGTGTCAAATGGGCTGTGAACAATGAACACAAAGGTGTAAGTGTTATGAAGGGCCAGAAAGCATTTAGATGTTTAACAGCAGGAATGGCTATTAGGCTTTGAACCCCAGAGCATGATTCCGATGCCTGCAGTTTATTACTCAGCTGTTAGGATAAAAGAAGAGGGACACCGTAGCTGCAAGAAGATGGTGGGGCATCATCCTTGTGCATGGAAAGAAGTTCTGAATAACCTCATCTTTCAGGCATGAGATCACAGCGGCGCCTAATCAATGCAGAGCACTGGGATCTGGCTTCTCTCCCAGAATCAGATCAGAGTCTGATGAGAGCTTCGTCTCTTTCTGTGGGGTCTTATATCCCACACAGTAGTTCCCCAGTTACGGCCCATTGCAAGGTTCTAAAATGGGTTTGAAAACAACAGGGGTTAAATGGATTAAAAAAAAAATGCACACATATCATAATGATCGCTACAGGGCGCTGTGATTCTGCCCAGTTTGATTCTGCAACAATTCTGCTGTGATTCTGCCAGGTGGCCAGCAGAGCGGTGTACTGGCCATATGGTGCTCCAGAAATGGGCAGGAGATACGAAATGAAGACTGAAAAGAGTGTAACTAACTTTTTTCACAAAGGACAGAACAGCTGAGAAGCCACTAAAAAGATATTAAATGTAATCTTGATCCTAACCCCAGTTCTACATAATTGCTGTAGTTGCCACAGGGATGTTATGTCCATGCATGGCAGGAGAGGCAGTTCAGTTCATGGAGTTGTGGCTGGAAGGAGAGCTTCCACAAATCTATGCATGCAGTATAGAGCCCAACAACCCTTGTTCTAAGCATTTTCCAATTGTCCTCAGTGCTCTAAAGAAGGCCATTACTCTTCTCATTTCCAACAGATGCTCATGCTGGGAACTCTTTCCTCAGAAAGGTACCCTCAGGTAAAGCTGGGTGAATCTTCAATGCTCCCCAGTGAGGAGGAAAATTCATGGACTCCCCCCTCCTTCCCAGAGTTAGGGCACTTTAAATTAAATTTGTTCCCCTCTCCTGTGTGCTTTTGTGCAGGAGGAGAGCGTAATCATATTATCTCTGGTGCCACAGGCAATGTTTTAAATGAAGGCCAAACACAGAGTTAAAGAGCCTGCACTCAAGCGGAGTCGTCGGGAGTTTTGAAACGATCCTAACAGTGGGGACAACCCCGTTACAGGGCACCTTTCCCCCTCAATTCAAAGCCAAGTTCTATTTCCCTTTTACTGATGGGGCGGAAGACCGAATATAAACATTTCAGACACAGACAGCAGTGGCGCTCATTGGAACGTGCTGTTGTCATCCCTCCATGGAGGTATCACTCAGAATGCTGGCCGAATGCATGTTAATTAGCTAAATTAACCCCTGTTGTGCAGCTGGAGTTTGTCAAACAGGCCAGTTCCGTGCAGTCAAATTAGCAGCCATCTGCACTTTATCACTTTGCAGCAAATTAACGAAATCGGGTATCAGACAGCAAGAGCACTTTATCCAAAGAACGTCATGGACTTACTGACAGAGGCAAATCACTTTCATTGACAGCAGTTTGTTCTTAGAGGGAGGATGGGATTGGCTGGTGAATCCCTTTGTTTAAGGTTTTCAGTATTGAAGTTATTCTTCATACAGAAATATAGAGTAAAAAGGACAAGTATAGCACACGAAGACCACGCTCTGCCTGTGCTGATTGATACAATCCTACAGTAAAAAAAAAATATCAGGGGTATGTCTACACTGAACATTAAAACCCGGCTCTGAGTTGGGTTTGAGCTCAGCTCCTCCCTCCCAACCTTCATCCACACACAAATCAATCTGACTCAGATTAGCACGCATTCAGGACTTGGGTCCTAGGACCCTGCTGGGAGTTAAGTCAGAGCCCAAATCCTGCTGTAACATGGGGCCAAGATCCTGTCATTTGACAGTGTGGCCACAGACCCCAGTGAGTAGGTTTGCATAGCACAGTATGGATGCATTACCATAGCTGAGAGGCCCAAGTCCAATAAGTGTAAACTCAGCTTTACGTATGGATTCTCAAGCACAAGCTTAGAAACCCCAAATCCATAAGCCTAGGTCACATAGCCCCAAGTTTAATGTGCAGTATAGATGTAACCCACGCCCTAAAAAGGAGTCAAATTCCAAAGGGGTAGCCGTGTTAGTCTATTGTAGAAAGACAACAGAGCTCATGCGATAAATAAATCTGTTAGTCTTTAAAAGTGCCACAGGACTCTGTTGTCTTCCTAAAAAGGAGATCTTTCTTTAAGAGATCAATTGGAGGAAGGTGGTAGGCATAGTTTGACTTCTGCATTGGAGGGAGAGCGCAGCTCCAGTCAATGGGGCCGCACGTGAGGGGAAAATTCCACTACATCCCCTTTCTTCCCAAACTACACTCGCGGCCGTAGGTGAGAAGGAGTTGTGTCTGGTTCATTGGTGCTAGCTAGATACACAATTAGCTTTCCCCGCTCAGGCGTAGTCAACACGGGCGACAGCCATTGAGAGGAGAGACGTAGCTTGCGTATCTCCCGCCGGGCTTACGTTCATGGAGTGCGGCGCCATCATGGCCCTGCCTTGATGCAGCCTTACTCCTTTTTGGGAGGAGTAAAGAAGGGGAGAGCGCTCACCAGTTAACCGAGCGGGTCCACACCCCAACCCTAACCCTACACAGGCCCGCTCAAACAATGCTGCTGCCTCTGGTCGCAAAGACATGTCCTCCGAAGTTTCTGGAATTGGATGTGGTAGTCTGAGGCACGCTCAGCACATTCCCACCCTGTAGCTGGACTCCAGCTCCAGGCAGGCAGGTCGTCAGGACCGCTGCTTTACGAAGGCCACGAAGGCTGAACCCAGGAGGAGGAAGCTGGCTGGCTCTTTCTCCACTGCTGAAACCTGGTGCAGTGCGTGAGTGATATCGCTACCTCTCCCACTGGGACAGCCTGACCCTGGTAATTATCCAAAGGGGACGGTTGGAGGGAAAAATGTCTTAATTCTGTACTTTGCCTGTTTGATTTTAGCCAAACTGTTTTAGTAATATGGCCCCAACCGGTGTGACTCACCAGCTCAGCTCTTGTTTAAATGTCATGATGGGGAAAAGTCATTTATTTTGTATTGTTCATGTAAGTCTAAGTACTGAACTGAGGGGTTGGTTAATTGGTTAGCCGACAGCTAACTGGGTGATTTCAGCAGAGGAGGAAGAAGAGCCTGCATGGACTCCAGCTGAAAATTTCTATAAACACGTGGGGAGGGATGTCGCTTTTGATTCAGCAGAGTATAGATGAGGAATCATTAGGTGAGCAAAGACTAAATGAGATTCAGCTGAACGCAACCTAAGCTCTTGGGGACTTCTGAGTTTAGATTTAATTTGTTTTCTGTATGGGGAAGATAACGGATGTGGTTTATAAAATAGCAAAAATTAAGTTGTGTTTCTTTAGTGTAAGACTTTAGATAGTTGGCACCTTTTGTTCTTGATTGGGGGGAGGTGGATCTTGTGCACTCCTTGCTGAAAATCCTCAGTGACTGACTTCTGGGGCTGGAGGTGCTTTTCTCTGGGAAGTAGGGTTTTTTGGGTTTTTTTTAAGGCAGGGCTCGATCAATCCTGGGCCCCAGGTCACAATGCCATCCAGGATTTTGCCCCTGGCCCTTGGCAGTGCTAAGACAGGCAAATGGTCCCTGGGAGGAAGATTTCTCAAGGCCTGTTTGAAGGGACTAAAGTAAACTCTAGCCTAGCACCGGCTCTGGAGGTATACCTTGAGACATGCTCCCTTAGCGCAAAGCCTCCACAAAAG
The DNA here is from genome assembly GCA_007922175.1 of Pelusios castaneus. Lineage (NCBI taxonomy): Eukaryota > Metazoa > Chordata > Testudines > Pelomedusidae > Pelusios > Pelusios castaneus. Next base: position 13,526,423 of record ML685788.1, on the reverse strand, counting down.
ACGGTATTCATTATTACTAGGAAGCACAGGGGTGAACTGACAACATGGCTCCTGGGCGCAGCTCACAAAGCAGAATGGGAGACTCAAGCTGTTCCACTCTGGGCCAGATCCCCATGGTGCTAACAAGGCAGATATTTTCCTTAGCTCAAGTGCTAGAAACCTGAGCTCTCAGGGCAGCAGGAGCTCAGTTCTCTCACTGCTGGCCCCAGGTGGTAGTAATAGGCGCAGAAACAGCCAAAGCCCTGAACCGCCCGACTGCTGCTCGCAGGGGAAGCCGTGCGACATTGACATCTCGAGGTGCCTGGGTGACTTTGATCCTCCATTCAGCCTGATTCTGCGCTCTTGCCCCAACCACACTTGCCCTTAGGAATGTGCCAGAAGGCAGGTATTGTGCCGGTTTTTCTAAATCAGGGCTGTGTTTCTCCCACCCTACCCATCACTCCATTCATCCAAGGAGGGAATCTAGGGGAGCACATGCCCACAAACATGCAGCCCTTGTGAGAATCACCAGGGACCAGCTGGTGCTGTGATACCACAGCCAGGGGGCCCCAACGAGCTTGTGGGAGAACTTAGTCTCCTTTTGTGATTCCCCGCCGGCAGAAGAAGGCCAGTTGCTATTTGGATTGGCTTGGCACTCCATCCCTTTCCCCAGCCAGGCAGCAGAGCACCTCCTGTGTCTCTGAAACAAGTCCCCCCTCACCTCAGCGAAGCTCTCCCTGTGCTGGAGGGTGAGGGGCGAGTGCAGCTCCGGTAGGCACAGCTGCAGTAGCCTTCATGGAGCTAGCCCGGCCCTGAAAACAAGGTGGCACAAATCCTTGCATGGGCCAGTAATGTGAGTTTGTATACCTAGTAGGCACTCGTACTGAGCCGGGTGAAGTCCTTGCTGCTGCATGGACAGGGCTATGTTCACCCCTGCTAATTAGATTAAAACGAGTCTAGGTTTTACTACTTCTGATAGAGTAGAAATGCCTCCAACCCACTGCTGTGTGGAAAGAAGGCAGGAGGAGCTTCACCAGAGCTAAAGTCCCACTCTGCTATGCTAAGAGCATGCACATTTATAAACACCACAAAAGCAAGGTGCAGTTAGAGTTATTATCCAGCAGTCTGGGGGCGGGGGGGGGGGGGGAGAATTGGCTCAGGAGGCAACTTTAAGTGGCAGAGATGGATTTGATACATTAGTCAGTATTTTAAGGGTGGGGGGAAAACTAGAGTTCCTGTGAGAAGAGCTAGGAGTTTAAAAAATAAAAACCACTCACACTAAGACTAGGGTTTTTCCAGCACGGTGCAAATATTCCTCACTGTAAACAGCTTCAGCAGATAAGCAGTCAAAGAGGAGGAACCTGGCCACATCCATGTCCAAGTGCACGGGAGAATACCAAGATATTACGCAAAGCCTAGGCCTTGGAGAGCGATGACGCATTCCCTTATGAGCATTAAGATTCCTTGTGGGGACTAGCGCACCTGAGACAGATGTCAGCATGCGTGGTATTCCCAGCAAAGCAGGGGCCAAGCTGAAAACCCCTTGTTTCTAGGGAGGGGCAGGAGTTGCATCGAGGCAGAGGCTGTCAAGTATGACCAGAGAATCAGCTGGGTTTTTTAATGACGTCACCTCACTTGTGTTCAGGCCTGGGCTATATTCCTTTATACCCCTCACTGCATTCACTAGATGTGCTGGAGAATATGGCAGCAGAAAAGACAAGTTTTCACGCTGCAAATGTTTCCGAGAGTGACAGTTTCCCCTCACAATTACTCAGCCTGGTCACAGCCCAGAACCAAATCCCCTTGGAGCTCACTGTCAAGTTACAGTGAACCCCATTTTAAATTCATACAACCTAAAATGGATGAGCAGCTGGAGTTTAATATTTCATTTTAAATTAAAAAAAGAGGCATTACAGGTCTGCTCGGACAATTCATAGTGGTAGACAGCTACGTGCTGCTGAATTAACATCAGCCTTTGATCCTCAAAGCCTTCATTTGATGTGAAGGAAGCAGAAACACACTGAAAGCTTTTGGCCAGCTCTGCTGGCAGAAGGTAGTAGAGTACAGCTCCATCAGTCAGGGTGTGATTCCTGCACAACGTAGCTACGCTGGCGGGAGCCCTGATCCTAGACCCATTTATGCCAGCGAAAACCCTGCTCTTTTTCCAGGAACACAGTACAGTGGTAGAGCACTGCTTGCAAACCTGGTCTTAATCTGAATTGAGTGGATTTGTGCGTAGAATGGTATTAGCATGTCATTCGCACACATTGCAAATGCTGCTGCGTACCCAGAGAAGCAAGAACAGTGTACGAGGGAGATCATTCAGGCAGAGACACTATTGGCCTAGTGGGGATTTTAAATAACTTAGTCCAGGGTGATGAAGGATTACACAAAATCCAATAACAAGAAGGTGCCTTACTCCCTTCCCTTCCCCCAGAGGAATTGGATCTTCCTTACACACACTTATAGAAACACTCGTAGGATTAAAGTCAAAATTAAAAGGTAAAGCAACAGTATTCAGCCTTAGCAAAGTTGTTTACCATGGTTGGTGAGAGGTAGAATTAGAAGGGAAGAGATCTCTTCCAGACTCAGTGGTGTGTGTTTATTCTCAGTGCAGTGCCTGCCAGATTTCAGCGGTACTATAGAACAAGAAGGTTTAAAACCTCAGACAGTCCCTCCAAACAATGCAGTCAGGGCTTCAGGTCACTTTTCCACTGCAATGTTCTTGCCCCTTTTAAGCCCAGATCTAGAGCTTCTAGGGATGTGGTGCTCGTTCTTGCAAAGAAATTTGCAAGAACGAGAGTTGGTGTTTTATTCAATAAACTTGAAAGTGCCATGCTTCTGCTCCTCCACCCCACATCAGTTTGTGGTTGCTAATAAACTAACGATAGTTAGTGTTAAAAGAAAAACCTGAAAAGGGTCAAAAATGAAAAGACAGACAGACAGACACACACACCCCTCACCGAAGTTCCCATTTTGACCAAAGACATTTAGCATTAAGTCACATATCACATTAAAAACTGACCAACTCTAGTCTGATGGGCTCTGGTGACTGCTGCAAAATGGACATGCATGTAAATCCACACAGGTACGGCAGATAATGCCAAGATCAGAATATAGAACCACAGAGGTCAGTACTTATGGAATGATGTCTGGCTGTCAACCTAAATTACTAGCTCAAGCTTCCAAATAAGAAAATGTTAGGGCCCTCACGAACCTCAGAGCAGCTGCAACAACAAAAAACCACCGAAAATATACACTGCTGTCTAACATTAGACCTTGGAGAAAGTGTGTCAAACTTACACAGCAGAGCTCTGTGCATGTGTATGAAAATAAAACTTCACATCCCTTTGACCAGACTGATTTTTGTTGAAGTACAGCAAGGACACTGATCTTGACCAGGTTTGGAAGAAAATTGCAGGATGCGTGAGGAACCATTTGCTCAAAAAAGGCATTGAAAAACTGCAGGTTGTGTGTTCCAGAAAAGCAACGTGAAAGTTCAGCTAATTTTGGGTGGGAAGACTCCATAGTATTTCACCTGTTGGTGGCCAAAGCCAGCACCAAGCAGAAGGCAAGTTAGCGTTAGCTTTTAGAACACAAGTACAATTGGAAACTTCTTAGAATGTGGTTGAAAGGGGAGTCTGGTTACTTTATCCAGACCTTGTTTCCCCATTCCTAGGAGAGGGGCCTGAGCCCACAAGTCCTTCAGATCTGAACTTTGCAGATCAGTTAGTTGTTACGAGACATTCAAGGCTCTTTTCCAGCCCTGGTGATGGTGGTGCTGAGGCGAGACAGAGGTAAAAAGGTATGACTGCAGAGTGCTGCTCTCATTGGTTGCTGGGCGCTGCACAAAAATAGCTGGTTTTGAGCTAGCAGGGAGTCGGTCAATTAGCATTCTGCTGTAGCAGTGGGGCACCCCACGCTTTGCAAGTAGAAAACAAGAGAGCTTGCAGTAGATTACCACCCCTGAAATATTAAAATGCATTTGGACACCAGCTCTCTCTCACCCTTCCTCCCTGCAGCCCAGAATGAGTAGGTGGAATTCATTCCAGATCAAACTGACAATTATTGATCCACAGAATGTCAGTAGTTGCCCCTGTTTCTCAAGAAAATCGACGCTCTTCCACGTTCCATTAAATGTTGACTAGGTCTGTTTCTTGGCTTGCTTTGCAAGCCATTTCCTTTGCATATTGACAGAGGGTACATGTTCTAGATTGTTTTCCATTTCAAGCTTAGATGAGTTATGGTTCTCACTACAGCTAGTGGGGGGGGGGGAAAAATCCATAGCAGATTAGTGACAAGAAGTATTTTTCTTGCCCCTACAGCCCCATCAGGAGAGCAAGTCCTAGCTATTTGAAAAGAAAATGGTCATTTAATTCTGATCATGCCCACAATCCCAATCTGTGCCGTCTCTGCAGAAGAGGAGAGCTACAACCACTCAAACGTTCCAGCAATTGACATTAGGTGAGACATGTTAGTGTCATTGTACAGTCAGACAGGCAGGACCAGCATGTAGCCGCCCCTCTAGGCCAGTCTCACCCATGCTATCTTCCTGTAGGTGCTATATACACCTGCCTCAGAGAGCCCAGATTAAAGCCTTCATACAGACTGTACACTATGGAAGAGCTCATGATACAAATGAAGGTTTCTGGAGGAAGGATTTTGAGGTGCAACGTGCAGTAAAAGATGAGGTTGGGAAGAAGCCTCTCAATGCAGCACTCATAAAATGAAGTTTTTCCTTTAATAATGGGGGTAACTGACTAAAAATGTACAAGTCTAAAACAAAAGAATGCATCAAATCACAGGAACCACCTCACTCTTGGTGCTGCTGTCGGGCTGATGCAGTATTGAAGCCATCGCACGGGGATCATCATGGTGTTTCTCCAACCGTGCACAAGCCAAACTAGAAAGTACAATTGTGATCACCGTGTCAAAGAGTTAAGTGCGACAGTCACCAAAGCTTTGGAGAAGACTCCCTTTTTAAAGGAGGTCTTGGCCCCTGTAACTATAGTGAGTTTCTAAAACACCTCAACCATATTCGTACGGTTGTGTGCAAGAGCTTCTCTTTACAGCTTCATTTCATCTCATAATCCAAGTCAATTCTCTGCATTTCAGAGGTGTGCATACAGTGAACACTAACGCTGGACAAAGCAGCAACCTAAATAAAAGCCAGACACGCTGGCTCAGTTGTTGGAGGCCTCAAACACAAAGCAAAGAACTCAAGGGCCATGGAGATAGGGGCTATCCTCTCCGCCAGGTCAGGGCTCAGGCACCAGGGGGGGTGTTGTGGGGAGGCTGGCACAGCTGGTACCTAGGCTGCACCTGTTGTGTGAACAGAAAGAGGACTATAGTGTTGAGTCCAGTCAAAGTGGCACATATCCCAAGCCACCATGTTAACAGTCCTTCTCCCCCCCACCCTCCATTTGCATTGTACTCACTTCCAGATGACCTCCAGCTGTAGCTTGATGGTGCCCAGCTCCGTTATATCCACTATGATCACCTGACGCCTCGTTGTAAAGAAGTCGAGGCTATCGCACGTTACCACACCAACGAGAATAGTGGTCAGTCCTCGCAGCTCTGTGACCTACAGAGGCACAAATCCATTTTCATTTTGCGATACCGGCCACACAGGAAGGATAAGTTGTGACGTTTAAAGCAGCAAGTTTCATGGGATGTGGCTGAGTCCAGTTCACACCCCCATCCATCCAGATTCCATACTACTCATATTGAGGATCTGGCCAAAACACAGTGGAGATGGCTGTCAATAGAAAACCAGTTCTTGTCCCCCTTTCAGATTGTGCGTGCAAGGAACAGGTCAGCCTAGGGTCAGCTCTTGGAGGCCCCAAGTCAACATTTTTCAGCCATGTGCTGATTTTTCCACAGCCACGGAGCCACATGCAGCTCCTGTTCATGCCAAAGGAGGCTAGAGACCGTTACCACTTCTGAAAGTCATTCTACTTTAGGAACCTAAATAGAGGCACCATAAAAATGTTGGCTTCATTGTATATGCAGATAATTATCAGACAACTGCTAATGCTGTAATATGTATATTACAAGTCTACCCATCCCTGCGTTGCACCCCAAAATTGTATAATATAGAGCCCTATTGCATTATCCAGTTTCTAGTCCTTCTCCCTGCCAATGTAAGGTTGTTTTAGTTCCCAGCTACTCCAGAACGCAGACACTGCCCTTCCCTATCCAGCTGTGGCTCAGATCCAAGCCTACCCATCTTCAGTTTTCCTCCTCTCATGTCTCCCAAGCAGCAAACACACCCTTCATTTGTCAGTTGCTTGACCCAGGTGTAGCCCCTTATGCATGCTTTGTGGCGTGGCTCGGCCTTCAGCCAGAGTTGAGTCCAGCAATGGCAGACAGAGCTCCCAAATCTGGCTGCAGTCTTGGCAATTGGGGCTGGAAAACCCCCAACCAAGATACCGGTATAGAGGCATGTTATGCAATCAAGGTATGGGTCATATTTAGGATTGGGACATAGTTAGCAGGCAATATTTTCAGACACCTCCATCTCATTGGGAAGTTAACGGTAATTAGGAGCCCAAGTCACTTTTGGAAGTGGGACTCCAGCACTTTATGGGGTAAAATTTCCAACATACTTGTGTGGAGAGAAAAAGCAGCAAGACTAATTGGCTTTAATAAACTGGCATGAAACCCAAGTCATAACCTCTCTCCTGAACTTTGAGGTGATTCATCTCCACTGGCATACAGAACAATTCATGTTTTCGCTCATATTATGAGAAAACATGCATCTTTGAATTAGCTTCTCTCCTAATGCTCATTGTGCGGTGGGGAAAAAAAACATTTCTAAAAGCTCTACTGGCCAGGACTCAGAAATTCTTTCCTATGTAACTTTCTCCCAGGAGGGAGAGGATGTTGCAATAATTATTTTGCATGGTTCCAGGCACAGTGTGCTACATTGGTACTACAGAACTCAGGCCGGGAAGGGTTCTGCCCAACCCTGCTGTCTATTTTAGTCTCAGCTCCCCTCTACGGAGATGGGTGTCATGACTGCAGGATCAGGCCCTCAAAGGACTCAAAATTGTAGTGGGAGTTTGTTCCTAAGCAGCAGCTGCCAGGGCAGGATGTGGTGCAGACCAGGTGGAAGCAGCATTAACAGAAGGATCCTCACTCCAGCTTTTACCCAAGTAACAGACTGAAAGCCTGCTATGCATCTGCACAGTAGAGAAGGGAGAGGGCAGTTAGGGCTTGTTTCCAAGGATAGAGGGGTCCTCCAATGCCCAAAGTTCTGGAATAATTATAGCCAATTCCCTCTGGCAAGTGTATCTCATTAGCTCCAGTAGGATATATGTGGCTCTGAGTATCTACAGGGCAGAGGAAATCAATGGCTGAGACAGAAGACCTTATGTAAGGAAAACAAAGGAATGGGCAAGTTTGACTTCAACATACAGTTACAGATCAGTTATCTTATCCCAAAATCTTGTGTGCAATATAATTACTCCATCTAAGCCATGTACCCCCAACCACCAAATCCTGGATGTGGATACTGCAAAAGGGTCTTTCCAATACATGGAAAAGTAGAAGCATTAACCCAGTTGCCATTACAAGATTTCTGGGAAAGACAGCAGCGATCAGGGCCAGCTCAGTGAGCAGGACGTTGATCAATTGCTGTTTCTCCAGGGCTGTGAAAATTCATGGTTTAAAAACACAAACACACACATACTAGGCAGAGAGTCGGGTGGGAAGACAAGCTAGTGGCTAACCTAGTAGTTCCAATTCAACCGCTGCAGACAACTACCTTGATTTCGAACTTCTCATAGAGGTTGGGTATAAAAATCTTCTCTTCCTCATCCCACATCTGGCTATCGTCGCTCTCAATCTTGCCCTTCAGCTTCCACTTCTGGCGCCCTAGTCGCACAAACACCTAGAAGCCAGAGAGGGAAGAAAAGGATGCTAGAATCAGCTAACCCCAAGGCACTGTATGAAAATGCACCCTCCTTTCCCATACTACAGAGCTGGTCCTGTTCCCTTGACTGCTGTGCTCTCAAGAAGCCGGGGTGGGGGCTGGCGATTGAAAACTCAATGATAAAATGAAAGGCTGAGGTGAAATGTCAAGGAGTTGCACATCCCACCTGTACTGGAAAACCATGGGTAAAAAGTCAGGTACCAAAGTGTACCTGGTTGGTAATGCAGAAAGCAAGTTATCAACATGCAGTGTCCTGCCTCAGAGAAGGAGGTGTTTGAAAGCCATTTGGAGTGGTTAGTGGCAGGACAATAAGGGTGTTAGGAATGAAGTTACTGGGATAGATTCAGCCTGCAGCCACAAGCTTTGTGCACACAGTTCACCGCCCTGTGCTGTTTGAGGTTGTCATGTCAAGTGGAATATACCCTATGGACAGGCAGCAGTAACACTCCTTTCAGAGTGTTTTTAGTCTCCAGCCAGATCCCCCAAGGACTTCGGGTAAACTTAAGTCCCTCAAGTGCCTGGACCCTCTTCTCTATCAAGGCACTTAGCCACTTCATGCTGAGGCAGGAGTAAATTTACTAGTGGTGCAGCAGCACGTCTCACCAATGCAACATCTAGTTTCCCTGCACTCCTCCTCCTGCTCGGCCTACACCTCCTTTCCCCCCCCACAGGTGCAAACCCATCACTGCAAGTTGGAAGAGAACATGGACTAATGTGTACTCCACCTCATATTGGTCCCCTGGGCAGAGACGTGCGTAGCCCACCAAGCCTGGAAAGAGAAAGAAAACCCATTTCCAATAGTTGTAGCCTTAGAATTACAAGATTTCTACTTACAAGCCACTTACGTTAAACACTCGGATGATATTCATATTAGTTTCCCTTTTTACAGCAAAATCCCTGTGGAGGAATATTTAGCAAGCCAAGCCATTTGTCTTGCTTAAAACTGCAAGCCTTGCATAAGGGTGGAGAAGAGAAAAGTCCTGCTCCAACAGTCACATATAAAGTAATACTGCAGAGCAGGAACAAGTTTGTTTCACAACAATGGAAACTGAGGCTCAATTTAAAAAAAAAAAAAAAAAGGAGGACAAAAACAGCCATCAGTTTGGGTCCAGATCCAAAGTCAGCTCTCACAGACTTCAGTGAACTTTGGATCCAGCCTCTACTTAAACCTGAAGAGCTTTTTGTTCAAATGATGAATGCTGTAGAGTAGTACAAAAGAAGCTACCTTTCATTTTCAAGTGAAATTCTCCCAAATGCACCTCCAGTGCCCCTTCAATTAGACACATATCCTGAAAGAAAGAAAAAGAGACCAACTCTGCCGACTGAAGAGTAGAGTAAAATGGTGCCATGAGAATGGCAGCCATTTGTTTCCAGGCCTGAAGACAAAAAAACACACATCCCACCACAGACAAGTTTAGAACCGTTTGCAAAACAAACATTTTATATAGATGCAGCAGTTTTCACTCATGGATGCGGAGGCAGTTCAGGATGGAAAGTTATATCCCAGCTCTGCAGAGGAGCAAGATTCTTTAAGTAATACACATCCAGATGCCTTCCCCCATTAGAACACATTCACAATGTATATATTTGTGCTGATGGAGCTAGTGTGCACCCCCCCGCCCCCCATTGCCCCAGCACAAGAAGGAGAAGGATGAGCTAGCCATCTTGGAGTACAGTCTTGGACAAGGCGTTAGGACAGGGGTGGGCAAAATACGGCCTGTGGGCCGAATCCAGCCCTCCACAGGTTGCTCTCTGGCCCACCGCCCCACCCGACTTGGCCAGCGCTGCGCTTCCCCCTTCGGTCCCCCCAGCTGGTGCTGCATCACTCCCCCCTTCCCCCCACCATCTTCCCCTGGCCAGCGCTGTACCACTCCAGGACTGGGGCCAGGGCAGTGCCACCCCCTTCTGCCCTCCCGCCCAGCACTGCGTTGCACTGCTTTGGGGCTGGAGCCAGGGCAGCACTGTCCCTTCCAACCCCCCACCCTACCCGCTGGCACGGCACCACTCTCGGGTCAAGGCGGCACTGCGCCCTTTTGCTCTGTACACCTCCCCATCAGCTCTCCACACCCCCCTCTCCCAGCTACCATATGCCGACTCTCCTCCCCCCGCCCCACCCCAACCCCAGGCCAGCTCTCCGCCGCCCCCACCTGCAAATTTTCTTGCCCACCCCTGCCCTCGGGCAGATACTCAGATAGCCCCTCCCACTTCTGGCACGGTTGCAGTTATGCATTTTTTCGCAGCTCCATGTCCTCAAGCTGAAATTTAGGCCTCCAGCTGGAAGTATAGACCTACACTGACTCATTCACACAGTAGGTTATTAACTAGAGTTCCCATTCTACTCCCACTGGACGGCAACGCAAAGGCCCTCACTAACTTACCATGAAAGCTAGATTAGGCCTTACTCTTACAGCTCAAAGTGAACGGAATTTCTCTGCATCCTTCACGAACACATTTGGTTCTAAGCAAACCTAGACAGCGGTACCCTGTGCATTTCATTGCACATTAAGGGAGAAGTTAGGCAAGAGAGTCATTTGATAGAGGAAACTCCGAGTTGCAGCAAATATGCATCTTCATCTAATTTTAAAGGTTTTGTTCTAAACCCAGCCTGTAGGAGAGCCAACAGTTCAGAACAGCATGTGTTGGCATAGTTACCACTGCATAAAATCAAAGCAGAAGAGTCAGTTCTTTGTCAGATGCTCAAAGAGTTCTCCTACCTCTGTGCATTCTTGGAGGTTCTTATAGAGTTCTACCAGGCTCTCTCTGGAGGCTTTAGTGGAGGGACTCAAGGAGAAAGCATGTTTCATATTCGAGGCCCCATCTCGCAGCCTGCACTGGATGCAGTACGTTTCATACAGCTCTTCTACCTTTAACAGAAAAGAGGCCTCATGTCTTACACCAATCTGGTGTCTGTTTCCAATTTTAGTGAGTTAAGGGACTAACATTAACATGAGGAATTTTAGTTTCTTGATGTTCCTCCTTGTAAGAGAGCAAATCCCATTATTTTAGCACTGACTCAGATCCGCTCCTCAATGAAGTGGATCCAAGACTTCAGATGGAGGGAAAAAGTGGATGAAGGATTAATTGCACCAGCTAAAAATTTGATGTTTTGAACAGTACAAGAAAAGTGTGCTAAGAGGGTTTTACCTTTCTTTCAAGGTTGTCACCATTAAACACACTGTCCTGGTGATTTGACTTTACCTTCCTCTATGTGCTGTTCCCCAGAGTTTGAATCTTAACATCTACTTTGATTTGCTGATACAGCCTGACCTGATCCTAAGTCATACACTTCCCTGCATTTAATTTCCTCCCATTCTGTAAATTCTGCATCTTCAAAGTGTCTGACAAAGTGGAATTCTCTCCCACGAAAGCTCATGCGATAAATAAATTTGTTAGTCTTTAAAAGTGCCCCAGGTCTCCTGGTTTGGTTTTGCTGAATTATATCAACATGGCTACCACTTTGGATCCTGGTTTTAAGAATCCAAAATTAGCATTTACAAAATACTCAAATAAAAGTCCATTTCCAGCCAAGATTAACAAAAGCTGCTAATCCACCCTAGAGCCTGAAAGCCTCTAGTTGTTCTGCATGTAACCTTCAGTTGATCTACAAGTTATAAGTAAGTAGTTTCTTGGGGGCATTGTTTATCAGATCTTTTCTCTATGCAGGTTTCCTTATCTCACTTTGTTTTGTACCAGACTCCAAAGTCTGAACTGAGAGTCAAATTTCTTCCAGTACTACTTCTAAGGAGCTAAGACACCAGACTTTAGAAACCACCACCGCAGACACAAGACACAGAACAAGTAGTCCTAGAACGCTAATTGAGCTCTCCATATTACTTAGTGTGGTAATGGGAGCCTAGCATCCAAGGCCTCTGCCATCTGTAATGCACTTCTCCTTATGCCCGAGGCAGGGCACTGCTATTATCTCCATTTTACAAATGACGGACTGATACAGCAAGGTTGACTGACTTGCCTATGGTCACAGTAATTTGGAACTGTGCCTCAGTTTCCAGCCGTGCCTTAACTAGACCATCCTTCCTCTCACCAAGTCATCACTGAGGAGGCAACTCACATAGTCAACAGGATCATGTTGAGGTGGATAGAGACGGGGCTGCTCTATTTGCTTCATCTCATAAAGTCATTTTATATAGTGAGACATATGGCACCAATGCTTCCATAGGCCAGAGAAAGGTTTCCCCTTATTCAAACTAACCAATCCCTTGCCCACATCCAAGTCATGGTAGAAGGGCCCTAAATGGATGAGTCTGAAGCATCCTGGAGGCTAAGAAGAGTACACTGTGGCTCTCAAGTGTGTTTACTGAGGGTATGACACTAAACCTGGAATATTGAGAAAGCAAAGTTCATTCTACTCTTACTAAGCCACACACACACACACACACACACACACACACACACACACACGAGATTTTTGACCCCTTCAAATCAGACAGATTGGAGGAGTCCACTGAGAACCACTACCTATGCCAGTGGTTTTCAAACCTTTTTCTACAGGACCCAATTGAAAAAACAAAACAAAAAACAAAACAAAAAACCACCCACTTATGCCCGTGACCCAACATCTTTCGTCAATGCATTCTAGTCTTGCGGCGGCAGGGGATGCCATGACCTAGTACCTGAAGGTCTGCAACCCAGAACTGGGTCCTCACCTGTAGTTTGAAAACCACTGGCTTAGCCTTCCAGGAAGGGGAAAACAAAAACAACAAAAAACCACACCTGTGCAACTCCTCTCAACAGCACCTTTCTTCTGAGTAAGCCGGCAGGGGCAGGGTGCAGAAACTGGTTTTACAGGGTGAGGCTGGGCCCAGCATTCAGTTGAAATAGTCATCCAAAGGGGAGGGAAAACTAAAAACCCTACACACCACCCTCTCCTTCTGTAATGAAAGCAGGTACATCTTTCAGGAAGCCCAATGCCACGGTTCCTCAAGCCAGCTATCCTGGAAGTATTTTCTCATCAGAATGTTTATATAGCAGCATAAGCCTCCCAGGCACAGAATATAAATAGGTCTCCCCTTACCTTGCTTATATGAAATTCCAGTTTCCTGATGTACCTTTCAACAGAGCGGATTTGCTTTAGAAACAGAAAGATTAAAAGCTATTTAAAACGTTCACCTAATATGGTATGAAAAATTATTCAGTGATTATACAGTATCAGTGTTTGTTCTTTGCTGTTTTGTTACCTTCTGAGAAGGTCCTGTCCCGCTCCAAAGAGAAAGAATACTTACCTTATCCAGATCATAATAGAAAGCCTGAAAGACAAAGAGGGCATGAATTCATTTCCACATATTGAAGACATTTCCACCTCTGCTGCCCATTTAGCACCAAGTCCCACGTGGAGAGTTACGATGTCATAAGAAGCATTGTGCAATACAGTGGGCAGCCAGCCAGGCCAACATTTTCAGAAATGCCCTCTGATCAGTGCCTTGATTTTTGGGTGCCCAAACCGAGGCACCTCGAGTGGCAGCAGTTTCAGGAGCAGTAATGGTTTTGCAAATTGGTTAGGATGGGTTGGAGGTTTTTGAATCCTTCATCCAGCCTTGAAAGGTTACTCAGAGCTGGGACTGTGTTCCAAACACGTCTGAAGTGCTCTTTATTAACAGCAAAGGTCTTGTTAGGATTTTTGTATATGGCAGAATCAGAGTTGCTATGACCTATTAATCAATGTTTTATCCATGTAGCCTGATCTTTATTTCACCTCAGTTTCTAGACATAGCCAGGCATGTCTATTGCTTGCCAGATAGCAATGAGCAGCTGCCATCCCAAAAAGGAAGGAGTGTAATCCAGGGAACACAGTAGGACAAAGAATTAGGACTCTTGGGTTCTTTCCCTTATCTAATCTTGGTGAAGTGGGTATAACATTAGCCCTTCATGTTAAGTACTGGGTCTAAACAAATGGAAAGCCCCTTTGAGTCTCAGAGCCAAGTGACAGTGTTTGTTTTTAAACCCTGCCCTCTTCAAGCCAACTAGTGGTTCTAAACCGTTTTCGGGTTGCAACACACTTGGCAGTGGGCTGCAACCGTACAAGAAACACATGTCCACCTCCCCCAGGCTGAATCCAGACATCTCCCTGGCTTCCCGCGACACACTCACCAGTGTGTGGCGACACAGTAATGTGTCCCGACACAGTGGTTGAAAACGCCTGAATAGAGAAGCAACTTACTAGTCTGGAGTTCCTTTTTGTATCTTTGTGTCGACCCGATAGATAATCCAGCTCAGCCTGATGCACTTGCAGGTATTCACTGGAGAAGAAAGAAAAGCCCAAGTAGTATTTTCTTCTAGCAGTGCTAGGACACTCATAGGGACAGCTTTAAGGGAAAGGACCGGGGGGAAATTTACTGAGCTCCAACCTCAGAAGTAACCAGAGGTTCAGAAAAGCTGAGCTGGGGGTGCAGCTGAAGAGACAGTTGAAAATGAGAAGGGGAGTCATGGCAGCTCAGAAAAGAAAATGGGCTTTGTGTGGGTTAGAAGCTGCTGCCCTTCTAATCCCCAGTGATTCTCACCAGCACTCCCAGGTCCAACAGCTTCATGTGCTATTTCCTCCACACTGAGAGCACAGCCAGACTATCATTCTTGTCCGGCTACGCACAAAGGGCTAGAGGAGAAAATCTCCCTCCTCCCCTTAGTCTCCTCAGGAGGTGGAGGTAGCCAGCAGCGTGGCCCAAAGCTTTCTGTTCTACTTCTCAGCGGAGCGGTGGGGTGGGGGTCGGGGGTATTTGGGAACTCCAGGCTCCTTATGCCTTTGAGAGGGAGCAAAAGCTGCCATTTGGGGAGGGAGGAGCTGCAGTGCTAGCTGAGAACTGAGCAGCTCATTAGCCAACTCTGCTTACAAAGTGTTAAAACTCTGAACACTTCAGCCCCCTGGGCCTGATTATCAGAGGTGCTGAGCATCTCTGGCTCCAGCCAAAGTCAATGGGAGCAGTAGGTACTCAGCACCTCTTAAATATGCCCTGTTTATCTGAGCAGCAGGGGGCTGAATGCCACCCCTGCTGTCCCCTTGACTAGAGCAGCCACTGGCTACTTCCTAATCCTACCATTTCCCCCCCGTTAAAATGCAGGGGCCTTACCCTGCAAAGTGTTGAGCACTTAGCTCCTGTTGGCTTCAGCGGGCCCCATGGCAGTTCCCAGAAGACAGAACTCCTTCTGAGCTGATCCGCTTCCAACTTTGTTTTAATTCAGAACAGACGTGTCATTCTATTTTCCCCTCTTGTATTTAAAGAGCTGTAGACAACCACCTTCTGGAGAATCCTTCTTTGTAAGACTCAGAACCTGAACAGCTTGATGTGTTTATTTAGCAGCCTGTGCTTTTCCAAAATTATATTTTAATTTCTAACTATTACAAATGATTCCTGTTAATACACAAAGCGACTCCAGCATTCACCTGTCATCTTGGCACACCTGCTGGTAACAGCTCAATAAAGTATATCCAAAGCAATTTTTTAAAAGTCATTTTAGGTTTTAGCAGTATTTTAAAATGCTCTATTGGTGGGGAGACACCCAGAAGGGTCATTAGACTTAAGGGTTAGTTGCTATTGCTATCTAAAAACAAAAAAACATTCCAGAAAGAACAAATGGATTAAGTTTGAATCGGCTTAAAAGCTGACCTTTAAATTATTGGATGCAGCTGTTTTTCTGTAGACAGCTTTAATTACTCAGTTTTGCAGGAATTTAACTGTGCAGTGTTCCTCACAGAATCAGGACCATAATTCTAATCCAGCCACAGTTTAGTCTCCCCAAGTCTAATAAAATCAGAGTCCTTTTACCAGGTTTACAATTTTTATTTTCAATTTAATTCCATTAACTAGACACTGGCATAACCTTTTAAAGGCTAAGGCATTACAGTCCTTGAGGGAAACCAACTGTGTTTAACTCTGTCAGACATAATTAAGAAGCTGAGATGTTTACACTTATGGCACAATAATTACAGTGCTATTTCTCATGATGTTCTCTTAAAATCCCCTGGTAATAAAATCCTGGAGATGCCAATGTTATATTTGAAGGCACTGTGTGTCAGCATGGCTCACGCACATTGGAAGCACTGAGAGGAATTATAAAGCCACAGGGAGGTTATGATGGTTCCTTTTACTTTTTGGCTATTCAGCAACGACTGGATACCCAATAAGATTCCTGGAGCGCCAATGTATTGCTATCACAGGGAGGTTAACTACTACCATTAATAGGAGCAGGATAAGATCCTTGGAGCGAGGGAGGCACAGGTCCCAAATCAATTGGGTTGACACTGGGTGGTGTGTTGGTAAGCTGTTTGCTAAGAGCCCAATTTTGTATCCAATTAAGGCAATAGGAGCTTTGCCATTGATTACAAGGGGTTCTGCAGAAGGCCTATAAGCTAGAGTACAAGAAAAAGTTTTAGCCATAACAAAAGACACTAAAAAAGGCATATTGCAACAAGTTCATACTAGAAGAGTCCTTACTTAAGTCCTTTCTTCAAAGCTTCAAAAATTTTCTTCACCTGCTGTGGTCTTGGATCCCAGATGACAGTCCCTCTCTGCAGGGAGGGATACATTTTGGCAGGTTTCACTGACATTTTGGACCTCACTGAACTTCTGCTGAGAGATTTGCTGTAGGGAGGAGGGGAAAAAAAACAGCACCACCTCAGAGCTGTAGAAAGCCTCACACATACAGCTGCTATAATGCTAGTACAGCCCTCCTCCAGCAAACTTTTACTCGAAGAAACCAGTGGGACTACTTAAGTGAGTAAGGGATGCAGAATCAGGACCTTATTAGATCCATATCAGAGCGGTTTTTAACCCAAGGCCCTTGTTATTTTGGGGAACCAGAAATAGCTCTTTTTACATACTACTGAGTCGCAGACTGCCATTCAAACATTGAGTAACTAATCCTCATGACTTGCTCACAAGATAGCTAAGGCTCAGATCCTATAAACACATTCACACACTTCGCCCTGTTGAATGCAATGGTACTATTTAAACAAGGTAGGACTTGTTGAATCCAGACAATTGTTACTAAGCCTGTCTTTAAAAATGGAAAAACTGAGGCAGAATGTTTGTGGGTTGCTCAAGATCAGAGAGGAAATTGGAGTTAAAGTCAAGATTAGATCAAAGGCACTGCTGTTCTCCAAGTTTTAGTAATCCCTGGACAAATGGTCCAGGGTCATCAAGTAAAGTTATCTACTGAAATATTATGATTAGACACTTTATGTGCACACTTAGGTATCATATCTGATTAAAAGTATATTAACAGAGCAAATCAGTTCTGAGCTGCTAGGCAACCTAGCAAAGACCTCTTATAAAAGGGCTTCAGACACATCCACTGCTTGGCTGCACTCATCACTTGCTTAGCTCCTTCTTTTATTTTTAAGACATGCCTGAAGTGTACCAGACCCTGATTACAAGCTCATTTAAAAAAAGTTTTTTTTCTAATCCAAGATGGCTTCCTATGACAAAAACCTTTTAAAAGCCACTCAAAAATCAAATATTCCTCTTCGATCAGAAATCCTGCAAACAGCTATTACAGAATAGGGTTGCTGTGCAAGTGTCAAAAACTATACCCCTGATAATCTTTAGTCATATTTCATATACCTGGGACAGGAAAGTAGGGCACAGGATAGGCTTTGAAATCCCTACTGACGCTTGTCCTTCGTTGATGGATTCCTAGCTGTTTTACCTCCCTCTCTATAGTCTTATAAACCCTGATTATTTGTGGCTTGTTTGATTAATTCCTCCCTTCTGATTGCTCTTAACTCCCTCCTTTAAGCCAAGCCTTTATCTGAAAAAGTTAATCTAGGGAAATTCTCCACTCCAGACACCTATTCAGATTGTGTCATTGGGCTTGCTTTGAGGCTCCCTCTGCTCTTCAGTGCTGAGTAAATTCTGGATTGGACACACCTGGGGAAATGACAAAATATGAATTCTAGAGGTGGTCCATGAATTATACAACATGCCACCATAAAGTATGTGCATGAAACTGAAGGTGTGAGGAATCTCGGTCTGGTGATTAAAGCCCTGGCCGCATGGGGGCTGTTTCTAGCTTTCTCACAGGCTTGTTCTATGAGCCTTGAGCAAGTCCTTTAATCTCGCTAGTCCAGATCCTCAAAGGGAGGGCGGTATCTAAAGAGTTTTGAGGAGCTAGGCTTCCATTTCTGATGAGTTTCCTCAATTTACAGCTAGGAACAACAATCCTTCTCTCCCTTGCAGGGTGCTGTGAAGCTAAGTTAGTTAATTAATGTGCCTAAAGCATTTTGAAATCTTCAAGTAGAAGCTACTGTAAAAATGCAAAGTGTGGTTAGCGTGTACGCATGAGGCAGACTGCCAGAGGAGCTTGTTTCTGTGCCATCCTTTAGATAAAAAGCCCCACTGATATCCTCCTGTGTCCTTCTAAAGTGCTAGTGACAGAGGTCATGGTTATGTAGGGAAAGGCAATGAGCACATATGTTCACTGTGGTGGGGAAAGTCCTCTGCTGTTTCACCAGGCAATAGCTGGCTCTTAACATTTAGCATTATCTCAAAATACTTTCCAGAATGGCTGAATTCTCATCTCTGAGCAAAACTTTTTTCTATCTAAACAGTTAAATGACAATGAGATTTTGCAATCAACAAAGGGGAAAAAATGCATAAAGGCTGCTAGTTTTGAAATGCTTTACAGCTGAAAGTAACAGAATAATCTTAGGGGAAATCTAAACTTGCTTATTTGGAGCTTTCTTAGACTGCTGGAGGTGATTTGGTTATAGAAACAGCTGTTCAACTCTTTTCCTGTTCAGACTCCTTCCCTGTAAGAACTCCCACAATGTATGTCAAGCTCAGATCTGTTTATATAATTTACTGCCTGTGTTTTTCTCAAAAGTTTAGTTATCTGTGTGATTTTAGACATCTGATTTGTGCTATTATTATTATTATTACTATTTTATTATTATTATTATTATTTTATTATTTATTCAGATGCCATAATGAATTTAATGAATGCATGTACCAAGGCCTCCCAACTGGGTCACCAGCATGTGTCAGGCCCTCATTTCAACTCATACTTTTGTAAATGCCGTGTTTTGTGACAGTGTTAATTAGTTTTGTTCAGTGATTTGAAAAGATAAAGTACTGTATAAGAAGTGCCAGGTTCTTTACTGAGATGCAGGACCCTCCAGGATTGCTTTAAGAAGTAGAATGTTTTTAATGGTCCTTTTTTTTTTTTTGTACTTGTGTATGATTCAAATAAGTTCATTTTGGTATTTTTCTGACATATGCTGACAGCCAGAGCTGATGATAATCTTCCATTTGTATAGCACCATTTATCCTAAAAACATTGTACAGGTTATATAGGAATCATTTAATTCACCACAGGAACATGAACAGCTTTTGAGGGGAAATGGCAGCTATTTAATGCTACAGAGCAACACTACACAACAATTTAGAACAAGCGCTAAGCAGTCTAAGCGCTTATTCTACTGAAAAGTGCCATGAGATTTGTAATGACAGTCAGGGGTCAGGAAGTATTATTTCTCTTTGGAAAGATGACATTGGCACCAGCACATTAATCATTGGTATGCTTCTGGGAGGGAATTGTTGCTTCAGTATTGACGCGAAGCTTTAATAGGGGAATTCCTCCCTCCGACCCCAATACTCAGTGTTCTCTTTGGGATCTCATCCAAACCCGGATCAGTCATGACCCCGCTTCCTGTGTGAGAGGCCAGCAGATAACTTTTAACTCCCACATCCTCCCTTTAAATCACTATGTCGTGGCACATCTGCAAAATTTTGCAGGTATTTCTTTGTGAGTATAATTTTGCCACCAACATCCCAGACTCATATGAGGTGGACTCAGCTGTGCTCTTCCTGCCAGCTGAAAGGATGATCCATGTGCCATGACCTGCTTTTGACAAGGCAAAAACATAGCAGCAAAGTTGGGTGAGGATGATAAATGGCACTTTAGACAGCATCTTCCAACCCAGGTTAAAATGTATATGCAAACTATAAATGGTGCAGCCACCTCTGGAGCATGATGAAGTAGCTGTTTATCAGTACACAACACTACTCATCCGTTTAGCCCAAAAAGAAAGATACGCCTTTTGCAGGGAGGATTTAGGTTGGCAAGAAGTGTTGGCCTGTGTCTATCTGACTGCCCAGGCTGCATATATTTGTTTTCACTTTTTATGCTACTTACGCTAACTTTCTGCTCTGCACCGTGCTAAATCCAGCGAAGGAACAGCTCCTGCTGATTCCAGCCCCATCGCTGGGAGAGACAAATGTCAATTTCACTGACATGATTACTGGTCAGGAAGTCTGTGGCCTCCTGAAATAAACAGAAAAACAGATGAGTCAAAACCTTCTTGGCTGTTCAGGTTGAGTCTGTGCTGAACTGCAGGAAGGAGAAGCCACTAAACAATACAGCAGGCACTAGATGGGCTAGAAGAAAAGATCTGTCTGCTGAACAGATTTTCTTTGTTACTCAATATAATTAATAAACAACCGAGTCTTCTCAGGTATTTGCTGATCTGTTTTGCAAATGCTAGCCCTTATTCTATAAGAGGCTTCCACTCCTGCAGATGCCCGTGGGGCTTGAGGGCTTGCAGTACCTCTCGCAATTTGCAAATAGTTCTGTGGTGGAATAAGGAGGTTGGTACAACCCATGTACTCAGTCACAACTGTACGTGTGCCCCAGTCATGCACTCAGGGCCACAAAGGCAGGGCCCTGTCTCCATACAGAACCCCACATTGATGGACCACTACCCCCTCCTGGCATGGATCCAACAGCAAGACCAGAGCCCTCATTGTTTGCGGTGCCTAAGTCCATGGCAGAACCTCTTCTTCCATCAATGAAACTCAGGCTCATTCTACCCTTCTGGCAGGTTTAATTTCCCTGGGATCTCTCACTTCTGTTTCCCATCAGTCAAACTCTCTTGTTTCCTGGAGAATTATGTTCTCCACTGTAGTATGTGTATAGAATTCATACTGTAATACAAGTAACAGACACATCCCGCAAAACAGCTGTAGAAAATCATCCCCGGCAGTTAATATACAGAAGAATTCCCCTCGCACCCCCCACAGGCTGGTGTAACGTAAACACCATAGCTAGCAGCTTTACTTTCTTCTTTTTTTTTAAATGGGGCCAAGAAGAGGGCCAAGCCCATTGCCATACTCTCTCCATTCATACTCACTCAAACTCCCATTGTGGTAGTGGGAACTTTTGCCTGAGTAAAGTAGGAAAGTCAGAGTATCCCGTTCTGCAGAAAGAGCGAGGCTAGGAGAGTGTCCTCAAAGATGCCCTCATGGAATTGTGACCAAACTCCTCCATGGGGGAGAGGCCGGTACCCTGTGCTGTGGAACGAGTTCCAAGTCTAGATCCCTGAAGATTACTGTGCCGCTTCACTGTCGCTCTCTAGTACCATGGCTTCAGTTAATAGCACAGCGCTCTTGGGAGTCTAGAGACTTGGGTTCTATTCTTGACCCCCAACTGCACCTTCCTGAGCAAATGCAGGCATGTTTCCTAACTTCTCTGTGCCTCAGTTTCTCAATGGGTGAGCTAATACTCCTATGTAAAGCCCTTGCACGTCCCAGGAGGGCTGAGAGATTTTGAGTCTACTTCCTGAATTGTGGGCTAAGCTGAGGGCCCTCCCAGGGCAAGGGCTTTAAGTATATAAGTAGCTCGCATAACTGTGCACCTGTTTTTCCACCTGAATATTTTGGACCTTAATGAGAAATGAGCATTTGACCTGTACTTTCAGTTAATTGTTGTCTGTACTGCTAGAGTTCGAAGACTTGTAGATCCCTGCACGTTCCATGGGATTGTCCAAACTTTGGAGAGTTTATGAGTAAGTCAATGGAAAGCACATGAAATAGGCTAGAACAAGATCCAATAGTAAGATAGTGGGGAGCCGAATAGCATCTACTTTCCAACACATACTCAAGGCAAAAGGGGCTGGGTACTGCTGAGTATCTTTTCTCTTAGTGCATTGAACTCCACAAGATCTCTCAAAAGGTCTGACCCAGATCCTATTGTGGTCAATGGCCACTACTGCGTCTCAATCGGATTTTAATCAGACAGTGTGCCTGGGAGTTTTGGGGTTCTTTGGCTGTGAGTGGACATCTCTCAACTATCCCTAATCTGAGTGGGTGCTTGGTGGCCATCGCTGTGTTTAAGGTTTCATTAAAGCTTTCATTCTTGCCTGCAGTTTTCAGAAGCTCAAAACTCAATGAATAATCACCACCATTATCATGATCATTAGGCTGAAATAAACATGCAAATGACTAAAAAATGTCATTGCCTGACAAGTCATTAAAGGCAGAAACAAAGGAATGGCTTTGTGGTTATGACCTGCATGCCCCCTGCATACACTTGGGCTGGGTTTCTGGATCCAGTCTTCCATTCGCTGGGCCCGGGTTGGCAGTATTACTGTGGGGTGGGGGCGTATGGAGGAGAGCTTTGCACTATTTTATAGCTATGCCTCATGTTGGTTTGGTAATAAACATAAGCTCTCTAAAGGAAGATTCACAGACTTTGAGGGAGGGTGTAATACACCACAGAAAGGGGGTTTGTCTCTTGTGGGGATTGGAAGGTTCTGAGAAGCACCCTGAAGTAAGGACTTACAGGTCTGAGCCCTAAATTGGAAGGGTTAAGAAACATAAAACTTACCCGAAATCACACTTAGTGCCATAACTAAACTACTCTTCAAAAAACCTTGGGTCTGAATCTCTTCTCATTTACACGGATGGAAATCAGGGGATACTGCTGGACTCCAGGGAGTTACACTGGTGTAAAGTGGCTATAAATGAGAGAAGAATCAGGCCTTGTGACTTTCATGCTCAGTCTTGAACTTGAAGAAACACCGTGAAGTTTCTTTAAGCTCACATGGCTCGATTCTCAGCGGCATGGAATATCTCTCTTTAGTTATAACATTTTTGATCATGTTTCAAAAAAATTCACTGCAGAGTCTGCAAGAATAGAAGCTTTTCTCATCAGAATGAAGGGAACTGAGATAACCTATGAGAAAACATCACTGGGGGGCAGACGTGTGTCGTTTTTTACTTTGAAATAATTGTTGATAAAGTCAAATATCATCTCATGGTTCAAAAGAATGTTTATGTATTCTTGGTGATGACCCAGAGACTCTTAGCTCAGTTCACACTTCTGATTACAAGGCCTTAAGTAGGATTTCTTGGTAACATCTTTTTAGCAAGGAAGATTTATCAGCACGGTTCGCTAGGCTCACAGAGTTCCGCAAGCCAGTGTGCCTGCATAAAAAGTGTTGACCTGCATTACAGCTGCTCCTGGGGAAAAAAAGCACCTGGCCACATCTCAAACCAGCTTTTCCCTCAGGTTAGGAGTAGCTCAGATAAGGACCTCCAACAAAGCTTAGCTTAAATCAATCTCAGAAGTTTACTAATATAGGTAGGTGCGTCAGTGTCTTCGACTCTCAAGATTTTGGTGATTAACCCATGGGGTCGGAGGTTTTTCCTCAATCACAAAAGTCCTGGAAAGCATAACATGGTGCTAGTGGCTGACTGGGGCCAAGCAGATGTAAAATACTAGACAACAGATCAAATTTAAGGAACTGCTGCTAGTTGATGGACTTGTTAGAGGAATACACCTACGGCCAGTAGAAGGATTAAGAGGGAGAAGAAAGGGACTAAGACGTACCTGCTGTTCAGTGGGGCTTAAGCAAATCCCCCAAGCTGTCAGAGATCAGTTCAGTCAAATGTTAAATGTCTGATTTTGCTGAATTGAGATCCCAATTCTCTCAAAATAAATATAGGTTTGGGGGTTTTCTTATTATTTATTTAAGGGAATAAGCTAATTTGGTCCAATTTTAACTTGCAACGTCACAAAGTCGGTTTAACATTGTGCCTGTGCTGTCCTCGTATACCCAAATTTCCTGGGGCTAAAGAGTCAACTATTACTCAGCAGTAGGGTCTAAAAATTCAGTTCAGGTTGCCTGCAGTGTTCAGTATCTGTTAGTATTAAAGCCAAACCACCCTAAACCCCCGCAAACAAAAACCTGGTTTCTGTTTGTGTTTATGCCTAAAATTTTCCGACACTAGTTACATACTTGGTTGTTTCTGGGCACAATAGTTTCAACAATTTTATGAGGAAAATCTGAGTCATTGAATTGCAAAATATTTGATGACGTTCTGTCCTTTTAAACTAGTAGTTATGGTTTTTTCAATGGCTCCAAGAAATTTATTTGTACTCATTACACTATCGCCAGAGAGAGGCTTCAGTGCCCATGTAAAATATTAAAACATCTTATTTGTTAATTAAAAAATACACCTGCTTTCATTTATTGTGTGCTTGCCAATAACTGAACTTGAGTTTTGCTTCCTGCAAGAGATTATGGATACGTATATTAGTACTTAGATCTCTCCTGACCTGTTTGTACCAACATTTCAGATGGATGCACATCTAATTACTAAATATTTGCACCCCCAGTTCATTGCATGCAGCAAAATGTGGGCTCAGCTGTCTACAGCTACAAAATGCCATCCACAAAAATAGAAGCCAGGCTGAGGTGAAGGTGAAGATCAGGCCTTAAATCTGGCCATCATCTGAGTTCCCTGATAGGTATAGATTAAGAACGTTCTGTCCCAGCCTTCCACAATGTTGTAATATATGTTCCAAAGGGGGAGCTGTGTTTAGTCTAGATCAGCAAAACAAACAAGGAGTCCTGTAATAATTTATTTATCGCATGAGCTTTGGGGGAAATGTGATTTTTTTCCCACGAATGCTCATATGATAAAAAAATGTGTTAAGTCTTTAAAAGTGCCACAGGACCCCTTGTTTGTTGTAATATATGAGACACAAGGTCGAGCAGAGGATGTGTTATGTCCCTGGTCCACCTTGTCTCTTACTTTGAATGTTAACTTTGTTAGGCATGTAGACTCCAAAACCGAGTTTCTTTTGGTCCTTGTGACAGGGTAGGCCCCGTCCTGTGAGCCCTACTGGGCATGTCGGGTGCGTCTACACTTACAAATTAAGTCAACATAACTTTGCTTAAATTGACTTAATTTAATCTGCGTCCACACTACACTTTCCTTAAATTGATTTAAGCAGCTGCTTAAGTCAACTTAAGGAAAAATTAAGTCAATTTTATAAAACCTCGTTTTAAGTCGACTTTGCTGGCTAAAGTTGACTTACCCAGTGTGGACACAGAGTAGCCCTAAGTCGACTTTAAGTCGACCTAGGGGGCTTTCGGGCTTCCCCACTGCCCTTCCTGCCAGGGTGGCTGGCACAGCCACAGCCTGGCATGCCCCCCCACAGGGCAGGACAGAGCCCTGCCCACCCTGCTCCTATGCCCTGCCAGGGTCCCTGTCCCCCTTTGCCCTATTGTACCCAGGTACAATGGGGCATGCTAAGTCGATTTAAAGTCGACTTTATTAAGTCAACTTAGCTAAGTCGACTTAAATTAACAAGTGTAGACATAGCCGCCCAGCCTGCTGTCCCATTATAAAAGCAAGCTGCTCAGCTCAATCTGGGCTGACCAGCAAAAGAGGGAGGATGTGTGCTAGAAGCTCCTGACCAGGAGCTGCATCAGTCCCAGTTAGGGGAAGAGAGTGACCCCGGAGAAAGCACTGAGGAGCAGCCACTCCGTGCTGACCACCCTGAGGCCGACGCTCTGGTGCTCCCTGTGACCAGCCAACCCGGGGAAACGTCAGGGGAGCAGGCGATGACCTCTGCCGCAGAAGGCGGGAGGACATAGGCCAGATCCCCATGGGAGCACATCTTCAGTGAGCGGGTAGGGTGGGCCAGAGAAGTAGTCAGCGTCTTTCAGTCCGGATCCCCACTAACTTGCTGCCATACCTCCCGGCACCGATAGGGCTCTGAGTTGGGGCTCAGTGGAGCGGGAGGGCCTGAGCCCCACGAGCTGAACGCAGTTCCCCATGGTGGACGCCCACTTGCTATTGACTCTGTGGCTGCTAGGCTGTACTGCCCTGATCCCAAGGCCATGTATTGACTTTACTCTTAACTCCGTGGCTGCTATACTGTATTGACCTAACCCCAGGGCCACGTATCAACTTTGTTACTGACTGATCCAGGTTGGCATCGGCACCTGACAACCTCGCGGAACCGCCCGCCTTGCTTACATCCCATGGGCTTTCCCCGCCAGGGAACGCTGAAGTGGGCACACCCCACGACAGTCTTACATAGATCTCTCTAAACTTGTCATATACTGCTTAATGCTTACTTTTCCCTTTATTTTGATTGTTACTATTTTTTTTTTAATTTCTGATCAATTATTTTGCTTTAGCTGCATTGCACTGGTATTGACTAGGCAGATGCTCAAGCTGCTCTCTTTCTCCAGGTTTGTGAAAGCCAAAGACTGTATTTTGTCTTATCACAATTTAAGCCTTTTCTGCAGTAGCCTCTGGTGTGCCCGGCGCATAAGGAATTATGGCCCTGATTCTGAAATATGTGCCAACCCCTGTCAATCTGGAGCTTTGCTGTAGTCAATGGAACTTCACATGAATCTGCCTACAGTACATGGATCAGATTGCAGATCTTACGCCTGTTGCAAGCTGGCGAGACAAACTGTGCTGGCAGGAATTGTTTCCACACTATCATCTGTAACCAAACTCATTCTCCACTGTAGATAGAACCAAAATTAAGTAAAGAGAATGGATTATCTTCTGGCAAATTCTCCTAGTGGAGATCAGCCAAAACTATAAATTTGTTGGTATCGCTTACATCAGTTCTCTGAACCAGGCAAAGCCTGCCCATTCGCCCGCCCGATTCATTTAATTCTATTTATTTTTATTTATCTATTATTTATATGTTTGTTTGTTTATTTATTTCTACTTCTATTTATTTATTTTTATTTTTATTCATTTTTATTTATTGTTTATTTTAATTTTTATATTTATAAAAGCCCAAACCAGGCTCCAGGCTCCCCTCCACACTTCACCAGACCGTGCAAGGGGTCCACTCCTGGTTCTGGGCTCACCCCCCACTCCCACTAGGGGACCCTGCAGCAGGTACCCTAGCCTAGATGCCCCCACCCTCCACTGGGATGCTATATCCACTAGGTATTTCAAAACACTTGGTTACTGAAGGAATTTTTTTAATGGTTTTTCTTATCTTTTGGGTTGCTGACCCCTGCTCTTATCACATTCATACGATCAAAGATTGATGTTTTCTCCCTCTCATTAATTGAAAAGCTTGGGAGCAATGGATTTCATCATCTCTAGAGGAATTACCAGCCTGATTCTGTCCCATGGAGTTTAAAGGGAGTTTTTCCATTGACTTTAGTAGGCACAGCTCAGGTGCTAAATATGCATTCCTAGATTTAGGGCCTAGTCCCGCAGCTCTGAGTAGCCTCCCCTAAATCCTCATGATTACAGATGTTTGACAGCTTCAGAACTCAGCCCTTTGTTATTTTGAAGGTACATTAAAAGCTGTCAAACTATACAAAGAATTACAGCTCCATTTTATGTACAAGTACAACATAGTGTTAAATCCACTGGGAAAGTACACACTATATGTAATCTTTGCTCTCAGGCATTCTTTAGAGAGACCATTGACCTCAGTAGCAATGTCCCCTTCACTAGATACTTTACTGGATAAACATTCCAAATTTATGATTTAAAAACTTAACTTTTCAACTTTCCTTTCAAATTATTACCAAGCCACGGCAACAATATTGTTAATGCTAGAACTAAGAAACCTTTCTCGTTATTTTTCTAGAGCTGTGAAAAGACTATTTTAAGTCCTGGTGTGGGAATGTCTTCTTTTTAAATCCTTTTTCCTAGGGCCATTTTCACAGAGCATTATGTATACCGCATACAAATGGGTACCCTTTCATCAAATGTATACTTGTTCCTGGAAACTTACAGAAGAAAGGAAATGCAGGCACTCTAGAAAGCTTACATGCCATTCAGTTTTAGGCCAGAAGGTCTAATTGATGGAAATCGCTCTCTTGGCACTGAAGCATGTTGTCTCAGACTGGCAAGCAAAGTATGAACCCAGGTTTCCAAGAAAGCTGGAAATGAACCATCCTAATTACAGACTTCCACAATATACATTTTCTTTTCTTAATTATTTTGTTTTTTAATCAAAGACTGATATAAACCCCGGGGGCGGGGGGGGGGGGGGGGGGGAGACGACTTTCAAAAGCACTCAGCATTGTCCCCAGTGGGACCAACACTGAGAGCTTTAGAAAATCCCAGCCCTAATCCACTATTTAAAGTTTTGCATCTTGCCTCTAAATGTGTTTGGGGTCAAATTTTGTTTCATCCCCATGCTCCCCAGTAGAGGCGGCTTTTGGGATAGGCAAAGCAGGCGCATGTCTAGGGCCCCAAGCAGTAAGGCCCCCAATAGCCAAAGGCCGCCTCTGCTCCCCAGGAACATAATGCAACATAGGGAGCAGAACTGGTGCAAGATATAGAGAGCGCATGCAAGGGTCCTCATCTCCTACATGTCACAGAGCTGTGCTTTGTATGATCAGGCTAAAGCTGTTTGAAGGGAGAGGGTATCCAGCTGGCTCTGTAACTACACAGATTCACAGATCACCCATCCCTACACGCACCGGGGCTGTAGTAGTGGTTACAGGGCAATTCTGCTGCAGATCCACAACCTATAAGAGGGGAAGATTGTGTTTATATATCTGTCGAACTTCCTGCTCCAAAACATTTTCACTCAGGCTGGTGAAGAGCAGAGGGGTTGGGCCTAACAGAATTCTAAATACAGAGGAATGTTTTTTTAATGCACCTAGGAGATGCAGACACCTAAGTCCCATTTTCAAAAATGTGGGGGACTTAGAAGCCCAAGTCTCACTGAAAGTCAAGGTGACCTAAGCTCCTAAGTGCTTAAATCATACTGACATTCAATGAATCCAGCTGCTGAAAGCCTGCTTCACTTTTGAAAACAGGACTTAGAAATTTAAAACATTTAACCATAAAATATATTTAAATCTTAAATATCTATTTCAAAACCAAACAGCTGAAAATCACTTTCCCCTTTATGCTTCTCAGCCATGTTTAAAAATATGCTCAATTTGTTTATTAACCAGCTTTCCCCAACCACATTGGCTGGCTTCAATGCTTAAACTCAGCTCTGCGGCCACAGCAAATGGGGTCTTACACAACTTCCAAGAGCCAAATCCAAGGCTCGATTTGCCCTGCACCAATAGATAGCATCATATCCTAGCCCCCTCAAACAGATTTCCTGGACTGCTGCATATGGTCTCTGTGAAATAACTGCTGGAAAAGCACACAACCATTATCTCCGGCCTGGATTCTCAAGTACAGTGTGACTTGTTTTTCAAATAAGGTATTCAAAATGCCACTGCATTTCTAATTGGCTTCAGCCTGAGCACATAAGGCCACATTCTGCTGCCAGTGACACTGATGTGAATCCAGAGTCAATGGAGTTACTCCAGATGTACACGCATTTTCTGACAGAATCTGACACATATTCAAACAAAGATCTGGAAATTATTTTTCAGAGTAGGTAGAGGGTCCGGCTGCTAGTTTTGAAGTTTATTTTGCCTCTCTCCCTGGTGGCAGAACATTAGATGGTTGAAGTAGAAAAGAGAAGTTACAGACCACATGCTGATCATGAAGTTCCCGCTTCTTCAGCCAGACAGTTCGCTGGAATCAAGGAAGGCAGTAGACCCCACTGTTATTTTTAAGATGCTTTGGGAATATTAAGGCAATAACAGAGAATCGATTTGGATTTAACCATGAACCTGCGCAGTTTAGTTCCCTTCCCAGTATGTGGCACGCTCATTCGTCCAGAAGTTGAGTTGCTTCATACACCACGTAGAGTGGCGGCATGCCTGATTATATTAGAGCTCTGCCCATGGCACTGTGGTGTCCCTGTAAGGCTGCTCCAGCGCCCTCCCTTGAGTTTTGTTTTTTCCTCAACGAAAGCCAGAGAACAATCCATCCATTATCAGCTGATTTATGAGCTCAGATCCCGCTGCTTGCTCCTCTGGTTTCAATTTCAAGCTTGACGACAAACTTTAAAGCCTGAACCAGGGATTCTGGAATGCAGCAGGCTCTACACGCTAGCCTGACTCATAGCTTGTTCTGCTTTGGCAGAATCTGAGACTGCAGTTAGCTGGATTCTAATGAATACTTTCAAAAAAAAAAAAATCCTACCAAGAGAATAAGCAGATGGTATTGAGAAAGTAAACTATTTACAAGCAACCAACAGCATTATCTAGTTCTGATAAGGAAAGTCTCCCTGGTTTTGATGCACCAACTCCTACAGCTACTGCCACGGATAAGCTTCCCCTTGTCAACTGGGAAATCCTGAGTATTTCCATCAAACACCTTCCCTGTAACACCTTTCTCCTTCCCTCCACCTTCAAGTGTATGCCTGTACACATATAAGATTCAGCAAGGTAAGTGCTTATGTCTCCCTCCAATGGCTGGTTTCAGTAGCAGGTGTTGTAGTCTCTAACATAAAACTGAAGTTCTCCTGTAGCTCCCCTATGAAAGCCCTGAGGTTTTAGTGCTGAGATTCCCCCCCCCCCTTCTTTTTAACCCCATTTGGAAACCATGGGGAACCTGCATGGGCACCAGCAAACATTTGTATGTACACTGTAGCCAAAGAGGCTGGGTATGGAGTAAGCAGCAATGGCATTTGATGTTCAACTGCATGAAGGACCCTTTCAATAGCTCCAAGAAGCCAACGCTGGGAATCACAGTGGAAGGGAATTTCTATCAGGACAGATTTCTGGCTGTGTAAGAAGGAGCCATTATGCTTTTCATTCAGCCTTCTCAGTATGAAAGTGGCCTCCATTGCTAAGGAGTAAGGCCCAGATTTTTCAAAAGTCACTTAGGAATCTAATCCCATCAACAGTCAATGGGATTTTGGTTTCCTTTTGCAAATTGAGATTTAAGCCCCTAAATCAGTTAGGTTTAAAGGTGCTGCTGTTCTCAGCAGTGGAATACCTAACTGATTTAGGGGCTTAAATCTCAATTTGCAAAAGGAAACCAAAATCCGATTGACTGTTGATGGGATTTAGATTCCTAAGTGACTTTTGAAAATGAAATTCAGGCTTCTAAATCAGTTAGGCATTTTGATTCTGAGCACCCCACCACCAAAATACCTTTAAAAATCTGGGCCTTACCCCTTATGTCAGCCACATGACCAAGGCTTTAATCCCCTGATGTGATGGATAACTAGTAGGGTCATGGGACATGTGAGATGTACAGTCCATCCTGCCATTCCACTCTTGCTCCCTAGAAAATACTGAGCCTGATAAAACAGGGTTAGTGTCCAGAAGTACATGGCAGAGAGAGGAAAGGAAATGAATACAAAACATCAGGGCACTAGGGATGGAGTTACTCTACAACTTTTTTTTGTCAAGAGCTAAAACTAAATTATTTCCTTAAGGCATAATGCAGTGAAGTGCTGAGTAGTGATGTAGTTCAAAAAGAGATCAAAATTTTCACAAGTGACAAATGATTTCGGGTGTCCAACTTGAGGTACCTTAAAGGGGCCTGATTTTTCAGAGAATGTTAAAACCCACCCTCTGCTACTTAGGTCTAGTTAGGGCATCTTAAATTGGGCACCCAGAAGTTGAGGGTCCCCAAAATCATTAGTCACTTTTAGAAATTTTGCCTGGGATAAATTCATCCCAATATCTTTCAAGACAAACAGACAAAGCTTGAAAAGTTATGGTTCCTAATGAATTAGGGGTGGAGAGGTACAGTCACTTCTGTCACATTGCTAACCTCTGCCATTATCTTCTGCATAACCTGTTCTCTCTGCTGACACAAACACTCCCGGGTCATGGTAACCTCCCTTATAGGAGACAATAAGGATCTCTGCCAATACATGGGTGTGTTTGTCATTTTTGCTCCTTCATTTCTATCACACCAAAGCACTGTTCTTACCAATCCTGGCACACAAACTTCTGCCATTTGTAACCCATAATCTCTTAGGCTGTTACTCCCTGATTTTATTTGGTTTGGTTTTTAATTAGATTAATTTAGCAAATTCCCCATTTCAGCTTTTATAAACCATTGGTTTTAAATGGCCAGATTTAGAGATTTTGTAGAAAACACCCAGTCACTAACCAGACAGCTCTACTTAGAAACAGATGTTTTACCCCCTCTGAGCTGAACTAATGAGGCAGGAGTTTGGGAAGGACAGGCCAGATTCAGTAAAAGTTCTGTCAGGATTTTGAATTACTGAGATCTGCACAAGCGTGGTACCTCCAAATTAGGGGAGAAATCACTAGCTGGTGCAAACTGTCACAGCTCAGTTGATTCTAATGATCTGTCCCTTAGAGTCCTTGATCACATCTAAGGCCTCATCTACACTGAAAAAACTCAATCGATCCTGGAAGCGCTCTCCGGTTGACTCAATAACTCCACCCCTCCAAGTAGAGTAAGGCTGCATCGACCGGAGAACGCTTCAAGTCAGCCCGGCTGAGTAAAGACGGTGTGGTAATTGGAGTAACTAAGTCAATGAGAGATATGAATTCTGTGGCACGCAGACTTCGTATCTCCCGCCGACTTAGCCCCATAGTATAGACCTGGTCTAAGAATTAGCCTGCAGGCCCAACCATAGTGAACTAAATCCTCCTTGCCTAATTGACAAGAGTATCCAGTTGGGAGAGTTCTTGTAAGTGGGGGATACAACGCTTGGTCTTGTATGGGGAACTTCACTTCAGTAATCCAGATCCTCAACTGGTGTAAATGGTATAGGTCTACTGAACTCAATGGAGCTACACCAAGTTATAGGAGGTGAGGATATGAACATGTATCTGGCTTGCATTTAGGAGGCGAAACTAGGACTCTAAAGCCTATTTTTCAAGGCCGACGCAGCTAAAACTCTGAGCCGCATTAGAAATCTGGCTGAATGTAAAATTTTTTAAGCTATTTCTATGCATCACTCAGGTCTTAAAATATAAACTATTTTCTCCTGCAAATACAGCAAAAGATAAGGTTTCCAGAATCACTACCATGCTGCCCAGTCTTGCTCCCTTCAAAGTCACTAGGAGTTTCACCATAACTTCTATGGGAGGAGAAGTAAGACCTCTGTAATGGTGATTTGGGTTGTACACTGGAAAAATGCATTAGTAAGGGACTTCTGCAGAAAAGATGCACCCTGCTTTTCCCTCACATTCTTAGTTAAAAACCTGCCTAAAATCCATTCAGGATTTGTCTTTATACATTTCTTATCGACCTGTTCACTACGACTACAGACTGGGACTTTGACATGAAATACTGCCTGCTCTATTAGGGTGCGTCTACACTTGTGAATTAAGTCGACTTAAGCCTGCTTAAGTCGATTTAATTTACTCTGCGTCTACACTACACTTTTCTTAAGTCGACTTAAGCAGCTGCTTAAGTCGACTTAAGGAAAAATTAAGTCGACTTTACTAAACCTCATTTTAAGTCGACTTTGCTGGCTAAGTAGACTTTAGAAAGTTGACTTAGCCAGTGTGGAAGTGGAGTAGCCCTAAGTCAACTCTAAGTCGACTTAGGGGGCTCCAGGGCTTCCACACTGCCCTTGCTGCCAGGGTGGCTGGCACAGCCACAGTCTGGCGTGCCCCCCCACAGGGCAGGGCAGAGCCCTGCCCAGCCTGCTCCTATGCACTGCCAGGGTCCCTGTCCCCCTTTGCCCCATAGTACCCAGGTACAATGGGGCAAAGGCTGAGCCTCCTGGCACTTGCAAGGGGTGCTCCCCCTGCCACCGTGGACCTGTCCCAGATCCACCTAGCCCCTAGAAGTCAACCTAGGCATCCTGTGTGGACGCTCTAGGTCAATTTCGCAGGGTCTCCTTTAAGTCGACTTTGTTAAGTCGACTTAGCTAAGTCGACTTAAATTCACAAGTGTGGACATAGTCTTAGAAAGTAACAACAGAAAAATAATCTAATGCTGTATGAAAATATACAGCTTTGCAAAACCAATTCATTGCAAGGTGTGAGAGAGGGAAGAAGGGGAACACAACCTAGCACAATGGGGCCCTGGTTCTGGTTTGGAGAATCTAGGAGCTATCAAAGTATAAATTATTAATAATTAAAATAAAAATGGTTTGGCTCAGACATCTTTTGTTTTTCTTACCCCAGAGCTTATTTTTGTAATGGATATAGCTAAACAAGGCCCACTAAAAGAATGCTTAATTGCAAACAATCCACGCAAAGCAAAATACAATTAATTGTATCTTAAAGTTTACACACTTAACAAGATCTTGAAGCATGGAAAGCAGCTGCTAGAGGAATATTATCTATCAGGATGCAGGGGGTGGAATTGGGTTTGGCCAGCAGTCAAGTTAAAAATGATATAAAAAGATGCTCTCTTTGTTTCTTTTTAAGTAAAGAGACCTGAAATTTTTGTTTATATATTTTTATTCTGCTTTTTTTAATTTTAACTAGAAATTCAAGTTTTGTCTACCCTGATATTTCTGGGACAACACAGACTCCAAAAGAGTAAAATCTGAGCAGTTGTAAGGAGTCAGTCTCTATATAATTTTTGCAGGGTTGTTTTGTTTTTGTTAATATCTAATTCACTCAAGCACTGGATACACAGTGGAGAGAGAAGGTCTCTTTGTCAAAGATTCATTATCCTTTGCATATCCAATTAAGAGCTGAGAAAGTTCCCCACTATATTTCTCTGGTCCTCCAAGGACACCTCTAATAAAAACAAGAAAGAAAAGACTTGATGTGCTTGATACTTCCAAGGCTGTTAAACACGATGAAAGTAAGACTTTGTTTTTAAAAACTTCTTTATACATCACAGAGAAGCAATATAGGAAAATTTCTTCCCCAAATTCCCTCTAAGAAGCAAAGAAACGGTAACTGAACTCATAAACTATCTTTAAAAAAAAATCTTAATAAGTTGGAAAAGGAATTGTCTTTCTTGGGGTCATTAACCACTGTGACAGGAAACGGGACTGGAAGCAAGGAATTGACAGTATCGCACCTCATCAACCAGAATATACTCTTCTGCTTATCAATGATTACCAGTGGCAAGGTGGCTGCCAGAGATAGTAAGTTCACAGAGATGTCAGACTGTTCTAATTATTTTATCAGTATAAATCACCCATGATCCCCTTTAAGAAGTGTCATACAAGTTGCTGAGAAATGGATACAGTGTTTTCAGCAATGGAGCCACCTAAAAGATTTATTTTAAAAGCTGAAACGAATTTTTAGTGTACCTTGAAATGTTATGAGTCTCATCAGCATGCACCAGTGGGGAATGTATTTCAAAATGGCCTTTAATGTTGTGCACACAGGCAATAGCAACTCAGTCTCAAAGGCTATCTCTACACTGGCAATTTAAGTCGACTTAAGGAGGCTTAAGTCGACTTAAATTAAGCCACGTCCACACTAGGCTTTCATTAAGTCGACGTAAGAAATTCCTTAAGTTGAATTAATGAAAGCTTAAGTCGACTTTGTTACTACCACTCATTAAGTGGTTACTACCACTCATTAACCCTTAAGTTGACTCCTTAAGTTGACTTAAGGACGGTGTGGACATGGAGTAACCCTTAAGTCAACTTAAAGGTGGTTAAGTCGACTTAAAGCTAAGTCAACTTAGTCCACTTTGTTAAGTCAACTTAACTTTTCTAGTGTAGACATAGCCAAAGAGCTCCAAAGACCATGAACCCAATTCTGAATTCCTTTAGCACTCAGAAGTCTCTCTGCAGCCAACAGTTATTCATAGTATGGACATCTGTTCATTGTTTGGCTTTTTAGAATCTATTCTTAGACCTTATCTACAATAGAAATTTTTGTTGCTTTAACAATACTAGTATAGTTTTGTAATCTGCAGGGCTCTGACACTTTTCAACGCTTGCCCCCATTGTTATACTGATATAAAAGTACCTAAACTTTTAAGTTTAAGCCACATCTACGCTAACATCGCTACCCCTTTGGAACTTATCTATGCTAGAAATACTGCAGCTGTGCCGTCGTAGTAGTGTAGACATTTAATACAGCAATGGGGATGGTTCTTCTGTTGCTATACATCCACCTCTCTGAGAAGTGATAGCTTGGTTAAGAGAAGAATTCTTTCATTGACCTATCAGGGTCTACGTCAACCTCACTACATCGTACAAAGTGCAACATTTGTCACAGCCTTAGGTGATATAGCGATATCAATCTCATTTTTAGGTGTAGATCACGCCACACATCTGATGTTAAACCAGTTAATCTAGTGCCTCTGTGTGTGGACATTCTTGTGTCAGTTTAAACTGAATATATATTGGTTTGCCTTTCACTTGTAATAAAGCAAAGGTACAAGCTAAACCAATGAAATTTAAGCCAACATAACGGGGTCCAAACACAAAGTTGCATCAGTTTAACTAAATCAGTTGAATGTTATACCTTTACTTAACCCAGTGAAACTTTGTATGGAGACCAGGTCCTAACCACATTTGCACAGACAATTACCCAATATGATCATGTGACAGTGGTAATTGCTCATACAGCTTTACGTGCATTTTCCACACCATTGTGTGCTAAATCTTTTAGCAACGCTGTCCTCTCCTTTTAACTCTACAGATTTCATAAACTATAATTTGGAGTGACCCTATAATTTGGAGTGTCCCTTTGAACATTTTTGTATTGTTTCAACTATAGAATGTAATTGTTGCAGAAATTTAGGGCACACATAGCTAAAGGTTATTTAAATTGTATTTCACCTGTATGAATGGAAATGTAAACCTATTCATGTTAATGCCAGAGCACTAAATGAAAATCCTTCAGCACACTGAGCTCTCTCAGTTGCTCCCTTCTTTAGTTTATCTGTCCAATCCTGGTGTTGGGGAATGGGTCAATAAGCATGGGGGGGATGGGGTATTCAAGTGTGTTAGAGCTTCAGTAATAAAACAAGAAGATATGTGAATGCAAAGAAAAATATGGCAAAAAAGTAAATGGAAAATGTCTTTCTTTTTTTAGATGCATATGAATAAGTCAGAAGTGGCTGAGCAGATCTTGTTCAACTTTTCCAAACTCATTAAATTTTGGTTGAAAACAAGCATGAGCAATTTCTGGCCCAAAGGACAATTTTTGAGAAAATTATGAGCAGAAATAGAAATTTTCAATAGAAAGATTTAACTATTGTCTGACAAGGGATGCTCTACACATACACAAACACTATTCCCATCACCTGAAGGGCCCAAACAAAGGGGATAAGAACAAGCTAGTGGGAAGTTTGGATCTGTTTGCAAATGTCATTACTGGCTCTGTCCCAAGCTGCTGCCGAATAAATATCCTAGATCCCAACATCTCCAGTCTTACGCAGCAGTGTAGATCTAGAGTCACACCCAATTTTTGCAGCCTAAACTCATTTCTAACCCTTCAGACCCCAACTGTAGACCTAAATCTGAATTTTTTGCATGCCTAAAACTCCTCCTAAAGTCAACGGATTTTTTATCTGAATAAGGAATGGAGGGTTGTGACCAGTTTCTTATGTTTGTGGTCAATGTTTTGTGTCTCTCAAGTTGTCTAGCCCAAAATATGTGATACAATATGTGAAAGTCCCCAAAATGACAGGGCCCCCAAAAATTACTCATGCAGGATATTTAAAATGATGCAGGATTCTGTCCACAAGTAGAGATAACTCTGACTATAACTTCAGTTTCCTGA
Source organism: Pelusios castaneus (assembly GCA_007922175.1). Lineage (NCBI taxonomy): Eukaryota > Metazoa > Chordata > Testudines > Pelomedusidae > Pelusios > Pelusios castaneus. The sequence goes on along the minus strand of ML685788.1, from coordinate 13,488,984 downwards.
TTCCTAATTTCTGATATAAATAGTTTTCATCAAGAGTGTGGAGACATCAAATTTGTGTCCAATCCAGGTGACTTGGGGACTAAATTATGTGGTATAGGGGTATAATGATGTATAAGGGATATGGTTGTTATAACAGTAAAATAAAAGTAAGGTTTTTAATTTAATGGAGGGGAAAAAAAAAAGTTAACTGTTAAATTAGATAACTCATTCACAGTTTAAGGCTTTTAGGCTAATACCTGCCAAGCATAGGAGAGGTCCTATCACCAAATACACAGATGGTGACATTCTGGCCCTGCTGAAGTAAATGGGAGTTTTGCCATTAATATCAATGGGCCAAGGATTTCACCCACGGTTTCAGGAGTGGGGCGATCACTGATGATGCCTTTTTCAGTGCGGGATTAATAGGATTGCAAAGATGGCAAAGAGCAAGGCTCTCTGAAGGCAAAAATGAGAGAGAAATGTGAAAACAAAAGAGCTATTTTTTGTGGAGCTCGGCTTGCTTTACATTCTTCCCAGACTCTTTGGCCAGGTCTACAGGTCCAGAAACATTTGCCCTATAGGAACATCAGTTAGGAGTGTGTCGTCGTCGTCCCCCCCCCACTCTCCCTCATGTTTCCATACCAGGAGATGCAGATGTACTGACACCTAAGAGTTTTCGCTGATACAGGTAATTTCACTCAGCAAACCACCAGTATAAGCCATACCATATATAAACTATACCTGCAACAGCACTTTTTTGGGCCAATATAAGCTCTATCTACACATAAATGGTTTGCTGAGACAGCTATATCAGCAAATCTTTTCTAGTGTAAACTTGGCCTTCCTGGCTATTTTCCTTTCTCTGCTCCCCTGGTGTGGGCTGCTCCTAGAGGAGTATGCTCCCTTTGTGACATGTAAAAGCCATGCATTTGTGGCAGTACAGAGGAGAGCATGTTACCTCTGGCAGCTATCCAGTGGCATAGAAATGCTGGCACACATCTGCTTTTCTTCTCTGCACATGCCACCTCCAATGCCATCTTCTTACTCCTGATTCTTCCTGTGCTGCGACTGCCTGCACAGAGACCCCAGTTACATCAATTCCAAGCCTTCCCACGTGAGATAAAACAAAGTTATTTCCCAACTAGATTCCCTCTTTTAATCAACACGTCAACTGTCGTAGGTTATAATGAGCTGGTAACTGTCAGCATCCAAATCTGCTCTAGTTCTGTACAGTCAGATGCGCTTCCTTACGTCCAAAGAAACAACTGTTACTTGAAGTTGCTTCCAAAGCACGTTGCAAATGAGGCTGAATAAATCAGCTAGCAAAATGCACAGCTTTTCAAGGAAAAAAAGTTTATAAAATCCAGTCAGGATTTAATAAAAATGTCTCTGAGGTGCATAAATTATGTCCTTAATAGAGTATTCTTCAAACTCCAGTCCTGTATGGAGAATCTTAAAATGCTAACAGATGTAGGAAAGGAAAAGTAAATCCCCCCACTATCTCCATTTCATATATACATACATCCAAAAAAACAACTACAGGCTCTGAAATATGAATATGACTTTTATATTTACCACTGTAAAGTCTATTCACTTCTCCCTTTAAAATTGTTTCTGTGGCAACGTATCTGGTACTGTAACACTGGGTCAGAATGTTAACTGTCTTGGAAGAAGTTAATATGTTGTTGTTTGTTGTCTGCAAGAATGTGAAGCACAGATAGCTCTGCAGACACGTGATCACATACACATACCCTCTTCTGCCTCCACAATGACGTAGCATATTTGCTATTGCTTCACATGCTTAACTATAAACGGCAAGCCTGAAAGTGTTTCTGTGGTCTTTCCAAAAAAAAAAAGAAAAAAGATAATCTTTGGGACTTTATTTTTAAACAAAATGAAGAATGTTTAGTTATCACCATTTCTGCTTAGTGTGAGAGAAATGCTTATGTTATTTCACAGCTGAGCAGAACAAAGATCTTTTCCTGATCACAGTTATGAGTCTTCCTGGATAATAGAGAAACTAATTATATTTAAATTCCAAAGGGGTAGCCGTGTTAGTCTATTGTAGAAAGACAACAGAGTCCTCTGGCACTTTTAAAGACTAACAGATTTATTTATCGCATGAGCTTTCGTGGGAGAAAATCCCACTTCGTC